>JAZEWT010000002.1:41573527-41604478 GCA_036362905.1 Mordacia mordax
ACCGCTACGCACACACCAATGCTCATCAAAACAGCCGTACGTCTTAACTCGGGCACATTAATAACGGTCCAAGTTTTAATATATCTGTGGTTATATTTTCTAAATGTTTTATTGAAGTAAAGTTTTATGTGTCAGGCACACCGTGTTGGTAAAATTTGATTTATTCATAGAATTGAAGGTTTGCAATAAAAAGGGATGTTTCCTGGGTATAGTCCAGTAAGGTAGACATCGCTTTGTTGAACTTACTTTTCCTAAATATTTTAACACTCTGATGAACTTTATACGTTTGAGCCTCTTATAGTCCAAAGGTACGCAGTACTGTCGAACAAGATGGCTTTGATTAAATGGTCATCAACCAAGATGTCGGGTGGCACGGTGGCCCAGTGGGTAGCGCTGTCGCCTCACAGCAAGAAGGTCCCGGGTTCGAATCTCAGCTCGGGTGCCTTTCTGTGTGGAGTTTGCGAGTTCTCTCCCCGTGTCCGCGTGAGTTTTCGCCGGGTACTTCGGTTTCCTCCCACAGTCTAAAAACACGCTGCTGCATAGGTTAATTGGCTTGCAGACTAAATTGCCCGCAGTGCCCGGGGGTGGACCGGCGTCCCATCGTCGGTATATCTCTGCCTTGCGCCCTGTGTCTGCCGGGATAGGCTCTAGCTCACCGCGACCCTGTACAGGACTAAGCGGTTTCTGGCAATGAGATGAGATGAGACGTAAGATGTCGTTACTGCTCAGTCATGGCAGTAAAATTGACAAAAAACAATCAATCCACTTAAACAATGGCAATGGGAATGGTAGTAATCAATACCTGGGAAATTAAGACCTTTTCCGTGGCTATAATAGTATGCGTACTGATGCTAGCGGACTGGTAGAGACAACCATACTTGGGTAAATCTATGAATCTGTTAAGATGTTTAAAATTACGTGGGTATTTGGAATGGTAAATTATGTCAGTGCTTTGTACCTTGACTGTAAATACCTTGGCACGTTTTGAAATAAATAGTGTGAGTTTGGATATGGAACACAAAGTGCAGGGAAATGAAGTGTTCTTGGCAGACATTTGGAAGCACTGTACAACGTTGTTGGCAAATCATCTTGATGGCAATGGATTGAAGCTGCATGAGAACCAGTGTGTGGGTAAGTGATGGATTAATTGGGCGATTGAGTCCTTTCTCCACTGAAGGTTCTTGCGGTGTCGAGACAGCTCGCCGTCTCGCTGCACCCCGTGGTTTGCTAGCCCAGGTGACTCTACCTGCGTGTGAGCAAGGTATCCATCCCGTCCGGACGTTACCCCGATACGCGCTCACCCCCCGAGAGCAAACACGTGGTGGCGGTGGCGATACTGTTGGGTCCACGTGCTTGGGGATCTGTCGCCAATGGCACCAACTTCTACTCCCTACATTGCCAGGTTTTAGAGATGAGGTTTGTTTTTACTTCAGTCCCCATGTGAGGTGAGAATATTGTGGTGAGTCTCGATGTATTACGTTAATTACTACTTAAGCCGATGGACAAGTATCCCAGTAAGGCGCAGTCATTATTATAATGTAATGTTTCTACTGGTGTGCAAATGATTGTTTCCTATTTAGTTTATTTCAAAAAATGAGAGAATACTAATGTAAAAGTTGATCTCTCGCCGTAGCCGTGTCGAGCGCTCTTCCGCTCACGTTCACGACGTTTCGCCTCGCACATTGCAGGTATCCCCAGGTGTTCTGTGAGAGTGGGTGCTTTGTGTGGTTGTGATGTTCATACGTCGTAAAGTCCTTGCATTTCACTTCGTTCCCTTCCAGGGACAATAGAAAGGGTTCAATTTGAAAGAGTTCAATTGTCTTTCTGGCATATTTAAATTTAACTTAACTTAATCCAACCTACCCCTGATTTACCAATTACACTGAATTTGTATTTCACGAATTCCTGCCAAGTTGTTTCGAAGTCTGTGGCGGGTGTTTTTTTTTGCTAAACTATTATTTCTAATGCTATAATAATAAAAATGCTCTCCCTAGTACGCTGTTACTGTTGATTTTAAAACAGGCTGCCATGTTTGGCTCAGTTTCATTCTCATTTCTTGTTTGAGATTCATGTTTTATTTTCCCGTCTTGTGAATGCCTTGCGTCACAGATGAATCTTGGGCCTGTGTGGCAGATATCATCCAGTGCACGCATCTTGTCGAAAATCGATTGTGTGTTGTTTTGTCTTTAGTGTGGGCTGCTGTTGCCGATTTCTCTTTATGGAGTTAATGAACCGCAGCCTTGTATTCTATTATCCCAGTGGTTATTCTTCGGCTTGTTTGCCTTATGTACACTTCAGAATTGCTGCAAGAAATGCAATACACGCCTTTTGTGTGCAATGACAGTTAGGCTTTGAATGATTTGAGCACGTTCTTGTCTTCAGATGATATTTATGTCATATTACCCAATATCTTGGTGCCTTTGAGATCATACAGGAAAGCACGGGTTTTGGCGTTCCCTCGTTGCCCATCTCATCTCATTGTCAGAAACCGCTTCGTCCTGTAAAGGGTCGCGGTGAGCCGGAGCCTATTCCGGCAGACACAGGGCGCAAGGCAGGGATATACCCACTATGGGACGCCAGTCCATCACCGGGCACTGAGGGCAATTTAGTCTGTGAGCCAATGAACCTATGCAGCAGCATGTTTTTTTGGACTGTGGGAGGAAACTGGAGTGCCCGGCGAAAACTCACGCGGACACGGGGAGAGCATGCAAACTCCACACAGAAAGGCACCCGAGCCGAGATTCGAACCCGGGCCCTTCTTGCTGTGAGGAGGCGACAGCGCTACCCACTGGGCCACCGTGCTGCCCAATTTGTATACTGATCGATCAAATATATATAATATACCCTCATATTCACGACATATTATAATAGTGCTTAAATGCATATCACAGCTTATAAAAAAATTACAAACAGATGTCTAAATTCATCAATAGTTACACGATATATGAATAGAATGCATTATTTTGAACACTTTCGAATTTTAAGTTTAATTTGTATTAATGTTATTGAACGTACCGTATATATGAATATACAGTCATACTGTATATATATCCCTATACAGTAGAGATAATATTTTACAATCCCTTCTCAATCCACTGCTAGATGAAGGCGTCTGCCGCAGTGTGTGGGTAATAGTGATTGTTTGACTATACTTCACCGCACTGGTCCGTGAGGGTTTACGAATGGGAGGTGGCCCATGATTAGTTCAGGCGCCACTCATCACGGATGTTTGCCACCAACACGAATGAAACTCATTGACCAGATTTACAACGTGTTGTGTCAACCATTGCATCACTGCTCCGCACACACGGCCTTTTACTACCTGGAACATTACGGCTTATCACACGTTTTATTATACCACCAATAATAGTCTTTGGCCAGAAGCAATTGAAATATGATGCTCTGTTACGACAGTTCGCGTTTCGTCTCTCATCTCATTATCTGAAACCGCTTAATCCTATATAGGGTCACGGTGAGCCGGAGCCATCCATCCATCCATCTTCTTCCGCTTTGGTGAGCCGGAGCCTATCCCGGAAACACAGGGCGTAAGGCAGGAATACACCCGACGACGGGACGCCAGTCCATCGCCGGGCATTGCGGGACAATTTTAGTCTGCGAGCCAATCAACCTATCCAGGAGCATGCTTTTGGACTGTGGGAGGAAACCGGAGTACCCGGCGAAAACCCACGCGGACACGGGGAGAGCATGCAAACTCCACACAGAAAAGCACCCGAGCCGAGAGATTCGAACCCGGGACCTTCTTGCTGTGAGGCGTCAGCGCTAACCACTGGGCCACCGCGCCGCCCTTCGCGTTTCGTATCGTGAATTAAAAGAAAAGGGTCACATTTTAGATTTCGTTTTATGTCGAGTGAGTCTGGCTTCTGTTCGCCTTTGCTGCTTGTGATTAGCGGAAGAGTAGGCGTTTGGTAGAGCGTCTCCGCACTCGCGATCAGCTCTAAATCGCTCAGCGACAGCCGCCTCAATTATCAACGCCACATAATGAGCGAGGAGCGCCGGTCGCCCTGTGCATCGCACGCGGCCATGGCTCGCACCTCGTAATGAGGCGATCGACGAGAGAGCGGATCGGCGGCGCTCGCTGCGCCTCGCTATGGGAGCTTCTCAAACGTGAGGCTGCCTGCCTGCACACGCCGGGTTGAGGCTGTTTCCTTCCGCTCCGAGGAGTCACGTCGTCCGTCTCGCCGTTGGCCCGGGAGCAGGGACACGAAGATGGAGCCCTTGAACAGTGGATTTGCCAACAATTGTTCCAAAAATTCGATCATACCAGAAATATGGGTTACACCACCGCAGAGGAGGAAGGTAAGGACGGGACAAATTTTCTCGCAGTTCCTGAGATATAATAACACGTGCAAGCCATTTCTAAAGATGCAACGATGTAGGTTTTTTCACGGCTCGATGCATGATGATTGCTTCGAAAAGCTGCTCTCTCGCGGGACAGCCGCCGTCGATCGCTCCCTCTCTCCACCTCAGGCGCAGAGGATGCCTCTAACGTGTGAGAGGAGGCGAAACGTCGCGAGGTGGAGAGAGAGGGGGAGCGATCGACGCGGCTGTCCCGCGAGAGAGCAGCTTTTCGAAGCAATCATCAAATTCTAAAGATGTCTAGTCGCGAAATTCTAGTTCTTTGTCGATGTTTCGTAAACTTACGCTCACAGTGAACATCACTGTGAAGTACTCGGTTTATGTAAATAATAGTTTGGAGTTATACTTATGTCCACAATGTGTCTTTCTAAACCTTGCCTACGTAAGCCTGTGATTGACGGTTGTTAGTGCTGCACCGATAGTGTTTTACATCTAACATAACCCTTCTCTCAAAAATGTTTCATGGCTCTATAAACATGCCTCGAATCTGTTTATTGGCTACACTTATATAACCTCTAAAAGATGAATAACAGCTGAGCTAAAAGTAATAGGTGGGTGTTTGCAGCCACTGTGAGAAGCCCTTGTGTTTTCTGGGATTGAGAGGTTTTAATTCCTCTCAAAATAACCCAACGCCCTATGTTTCCGGGATAGGCACCGGCTTCACCGTGACCCTATATAGGATTAAGCGGTTTCAGATAATGAGATGAGATGAGAAAATAACCCAAATCGTGGAATGCAAATGCAACGTTTCATTTCGGTAAGTTTATCATAACAATGCAATGCGTGAATGCTGCCATTAAGTTAGCTAAGATGGATGACCTTTCTTGTGCGGTAATAACACTTTCTTACAGATGTCCTTATTTCAAGTGGCATCTGAATTGAATGAAATGTAGTCTAGTAACATTCCATGCTGCACACATTCAAAGTGAAATTTTGCTTAAAATACATGTGCATTGCTTATGTTAATTAGGTGTCCGGTGTATTGAGGGGAAATATATGTTGACAAAATGTACCTGTCTGTACGCACCAATATTATTTGTGCAGGATGATACTAATACCAATCCAATGGTAACATTTTGCTACGTTTCGCCCGTTTCATTAACAGTGACTTCAGCATGTGGGGAGCAACCAGACTACCAAAATAAAACCCCAGGCATTTTTAAATGCACCTGCACACAGAATAAAGAATCCGCATCCATCGCTGCACCGTACAGCCCCGTGGCAGAGTGTGTGTTTTTTTGTGGCCAACCATACAATTATTAGCTAAGCCACTCATCTCAGCTCATTGTCAGAAACCGCCCAGTCCTGTACAAGGTCGCGGTGAGCCGGAGACTATCCCGGCAGACACAGGGCGCAACGTAGGGATATACCCACGATGGGACGTCAGTCCATCACCGGGCACTGCGGGCAATTTAGTCTGCAAGCCAATTGACCTATGCAGAAGCATGTTTTTTGGACTGTGGGAGGAAACCGGAGTGCCCGGCGAAAAACCACGCGGACACGGGGAGAGAACACGCAAACTCCACACAGAAAGGCACCCGAGCCGAAATTCGAACCCGGGACTTTCTTGCTGTGAGGCGACAGCGCTACCCACTGGGCCACCGTGCTGCCCCTGAGATCTGAATATATTGGGCACATTTCGAGTTATCAGGTTGGAAGTAGATCAACACTCCCAGCATTATTACATGCATTAGCATTGCATATTTCATATATTATTTTGTGCAGTTCAGTTGGCATAAGGGTGCTGTACATTATAACGGTACATAAACTATGTTATATCCACTATGAAATAGTCAGCATCACGAGTCACACACAGTACTTCAAATAATGTAACCATATTAATTCATAAGTGCTGCTCTTTAGTCTGATCTTTAAAAGAAATGAGTGCTATTTGAAATGGTTATTTATTCTGAGCACCTGATAGAAGGACATTACCAAATAACAAGCAATATTATACTTGGGAATAATAAACAGGGCAACTTATAATCCACTGGACAGTGCCGTTGACAGACTTTCTGAAAAAGCACAAAAAATGAAAATGTTTAGCAGGATATACGCATTAACAAACGCTAATATTCAGTATAAGCATTGGCTTAGAAGGGAGATAATGTGAAAAAAAGAATACATACACTGCTTGAAAAGGTAACAAGAAAATACGTAATTAATTGCTCTCCCAATTGTCCTCAAATTTACATAACGAGATTGAAATTGGCCTTGTGTGAAATATTGAATGAGATGTCCCTGGAAGCTGACAAGCTTGTCATATTACGGTTCAATAACGTGAAAAGTAGCATTTGTATTTAGTCATTCTTATTATAGTTCCTATTCAGGGCATCTCATTGTAGAGTGAGAGAGATTAGCAGACATGTCAAAATGCAGGCGCGAGCGACTGAATTGGGACACTTAGAGAGCAGTGATATGGACTTCCGTTACCAGACGCTTGTACAACATTACCAAAGACGGTTTCGTCTAGTAGTAGACCTTGAATAACTTCTAATGACCTATATTATTAATGTTTTGCATGTTGCACCTGCGGTAGCTTACGTTCTTTTCAACTCTGGCTACACTCCACTGATGCCCTTGAGCTTGTGTTTGTGTTCGATCATGTTTGATAGCGACAATCATCACCTGTGGCCCAGTGGGTAGCGCTGTCGCCTCACAGCAAGAAGGTCCCGGGTTCGAATCTCGGTTCGGGTGCCTTTCTGTGTGGAGTTTGCGAGCTTCTCTCCCCGTGTCCGTGTGGGTACTCCGATTTCCACCCACAGCCCCCCCAAAAAACATGCTGCTGTATAGGTTAAATGGCTCACAGATTAAATTGCCCTCAGTACCCGGTGATGGTCTGGCGTCCCATCGTGGGTATATCCCTGCCTTGCGCCCTGTATCTGCCAAGATAGGCTCCGGCTCACCGCGACCCTGTACAGGACTGAGCGGTTTCTGACAACGAGATGAGATGACATTCGAATTTTATTTCCATAATCTTGTAGATCGGTCTATAACAACCCGATTGGTTGATAGTCTCAAAGCACATTCATCACTTTCATATTATTTGTCTCTCGCTTTCCCATTGCAAGCGGGTCGTGGCCTCGAATCTCGGATCAGGGACCTCCGTCTGGAGGGTTTGCATGTTCTCTCCCCCGTGTCCGCGTGGGTTTTCGCCGGGTTTTCCACTTTCGTTAGATAGCGCGAACATATGCTGCCCAGCTCAATTATTCCACTGACTAAATTTCCCCACGTGCCCTGTGATTAACCGGTGTGCCATCCTGGGCATAGCCCCGCCTTGCGCCCTCTGTCTGCTGGGATAGGCTGCAGCCCCCCCCCACAACCCTGTGGGGATTAATCAGGGACTGAGCATGATGATGATGATCGTGGTGACAGGAGTTATAGCCCTTTGCTGTTGGGTGTGTGGGCAGGCAGGCGCCAGTCTCTGACACCATGCTAACCTTACACCCGCCTCCACCTAAGCGTGCTTCAAAGATAGTTTAAATTTGATCGGTGCCTTGAAACCAGCGCTGCCTAATCAAACGCTAGAAAAGACTCCAAGAGCACATTTGTTGCCATCATATAAATGCGCAGCCTATTTATTTGCATTGGCCAGTTTTCATGTTGGCGCCAAGGACATTTGCTTTATGCCATTGTACGTGTTATTTTGCAAGTATATAAATTAGTATATTTTAGTGGGGGGGGGGGAGGTCGTTATTAGTCTCTCTACTTTGTTTGAAACAAAATAAAATAAAAATGTAGATATAAAAATGTAAAAACTGTCACGTTTCCAAATGTGACCATTTTTAGGAGGGAGATACAATGTCAGAGAATACCTCTTAGTATGCAACGTGTGAGTTGTTTCTACTGAGTTATGTTTACAGGAGATGAACTTCAGCTGCAGAGTTGCTCTCAAGGCGCTTTCCATTGCTCACGTGGCTACAGATCATATGTCATTTAAAAAAATATATTTTACTACCGTGTCAGATCAGTTTGCCTTGCATGCTGGCTTTGCTAAAAATGACTGCACATTTTAAACCCAGGTCTGTTCAAGGATCCTGCTCACAATTATTAGGCTTCAAGTGTAAGAAAAATACATTTATTGTTTCATAATTGAATGTTCATGGGCGCTATAATGCTTATTTTCATTAAAAAAACAAACTACGAGCCAAGCTTGTTGACTTTTAGCAAAGACACAGTCAGCTAGGACAGCTACACATTTGTTAAAACGTGCCAGTGCACATTCCAATAGACAAATATACAGGTATACGCGTGTGAGAGCAACCCAATAGGTCAGCACCTCCATCGTTGTAGTGCCGGGATGTTGGCTCTCTTCCAACTTGCGCCTGCTTGGGAACATTTATTCCTTCCTCCAGCTTGGACTGTTGATGTGACTCAGTGTTGTCGTGCCGGGATGTTGGCTCTCTTTCGACTTGCGCCTGCTTGGGAACATTTATTCCTTCCTCTGGCTTGGACTGTTGATGTGACTCAGTGGTGCCGTGCCGGGATGTTGGCTCTCTTCTGACCCGTGCCTGCTCGGGAACATTTATTCCTTGTTTGTTGAAGAATGTATTTATTTTTTGTTTACTTTGTGTTTTGTTAAACTGCTCTGATGTTGTTGTTGACGTGGTGTTCTCTCCACAGCTCCGTGCAGCGCTTTGTGACCCTCGGGTGAAAAGGCGCTCTATAAATGCAATTATTATTATTATTATTATCATAAATGGGCCGCCCGCTGATGTGCCCTCCATTCTCTCCCCACCACACACGCGGCTGCCACTCCAGTGAGGAGACGGGAGACTTCTGTCTCTACAGCTGTTTATTAACACACCCAGTAGCAGTTAACACACAACTCACCACCCACCCCCGCGCTATAGATTCGCCTCTCCACAAGCCCGTCGCTCCACTCTCCATCTCCCACGCAGACTCTTTCTATTCACTTCCGCGCCCCTCTTTACATCCTCTCAGGCGTCACCAAGCCACGAGATGTCACTCCACGTCCGCCATCCAATCTGATCATCACACGCACGGCTGCTGTTCCCGCCCCCCCACCCCCCAGACCGCGTGTTGTTTTCGATCTCGCGAGGGTGGGTGGCACTGCCACCACACTTTCTATCGCCCTCACTTTCTCATCATCACCTCGCCTGACCTTTTGTCACCTCGCATGACCCCACCGCCCCCCCTCCGCCCGCACGCACGACATCGCAATGGCAACCACATCACCACGACGCCTCCACGGCCAGATCGCTGGGCGCGCGCGCGCGCAGGCGCACCCAGCCTGGCACGGCGCGAGGCTTGGCACCCCACTCGCACACTGCACAATTCCGGAGTCACCAGCTAAAGTCCATGTGCTTGTTTGTCTTATGTTTATTTGAGCAATCAGAAGTCCTTGTTACGCGGGTAAGCGTTTTGTACTGGCACGTGTGTGTGCGTGCGTATCAAACATAAACGATGTGACATCTCATCTCATTGTCTGAAACCGCTTAGTCCTATACAGGGTCACGGTGAAGCCGGAGCCTATCCCGGCAGACACAGGGCGCAAGGCATGGATATACCGACGATGGGACGCCAGTCCATCGCCGGGCACTGCGGGGCAATTTAGCCTGCGAGCCAATTAACCTATGCAGCAGCATGCTTTTTGGACTGTGGAACGATGTGACACATTACATATATTTTGCTAATGACAGCGCCACTCGATCATTGGTGGTTACGTCAACGCAAACGTGGGAATGCTGCAGCGGAGGATCGCGGTGGGCGGAAGCGCAGCCTTCGATCGCCAAGTACCACGGCCACCACCACACTTTCAGATGATGAGCGGGCACTGGTGCGGCGCCGTGTGATTCATGCCCTCGATGCCACAGCGGTAGCAGCGTTGCGGCCACTGCGTGGGCACGTGAGTTGCCGTGTTGAAGCTGGCCATTTCTGAGTTGGCTGCTTACTGTCTGGCACCCGTTGCCCCTCCTGCTATCCGAGGAGCGCTTGGCATACTTCAGTGTTGCGTCAGCTGCCCCTGCATGTAAAATAGACTCACCACCTCAATCGTAAAACTGGCAGCTTTTAAGGGAGGTTTGGGATTAGTGTGTGGGAGGGAGGGGGGTGGTGGGAGGTTTGGGTTATGAACGTCTTATTAGAATGCTTTGAACGTGGCCTACAGATGGACAGGCATTCGCAGGGCACTGAGATCTTCACCTGCAAAGTCACGGCCCTCGGCCGCTTGGGAGGCACACCGCACGTACGTCACGCTGAGTGATCCTTGCAAGCACACGGGAATTGCGGTGCAGACAATTAGCGGTGGAACTTCCTGTACAGGGCGGCGCGGTGGCGCAGTGGTTAGCGCTGACGCCTCACAGCAAGAAGGTCCCGGGTTCGAGTCTCTCGGCTCCGGTGCCTTTCTGTGTGGAGTTTGCATGCTCTCCCCGTGTCCGCGTGGGTTTTCGCCGGGTACTCCGGTTTCCTCCCACAGTCCAAAAGCATGCTCCTGGATAGGTTAATTGGCTCGCAGACTAAAATTGTCCCGCAATGCCCGGCGATGGACTGGCGTCCCGTCGTCGGGTGTATTCCTGCCTTACGCCCTGTGTTTCCGGGATAGGCTCCGGCTCACCGTGACCCTATATAGGATTAAGCGGTTTCAAATAATGAGATGAGACTTCCTGTACAGAGTCGTACAACTTGTGTTGCTATTGTGGTACTGTGCAGGCAGTGGTGCATAAGTACATAAAATAAAATATTGCCCTAAAAGACACAAATACAAATATATAATGGATGATGTATTAGGCCTGCCCTTTTCAACCCTTGGGTCCCGACCCATCAGTGGGCCGCGAGCGCCACCTAGTGGTCCGTGGAGACCACACCCTTGTTCGATAAGTAGGCCTCGAGGTACCATAGGTCGATGATCCCTGTTTTAGATAATGTACCCTTATTATTTATGTCTCACCTATTACACAATTTAACTCATCAGGCAGTGTTATTGACACGGGCAGCCAGTTTTTGTGTAGTTATCAGAGTGTGATTCCCATATTTGTCCATGATCCATGGGGCTTCAACCCCTCACACGTGTCTTGGTCTTTCTCTGGTTTCTCAAACTTCCTCCCACACGAACCCAAATATTCATTCGTATTATTGGCCAAACGCTCCAATGTGTGACGCTAATGAGAGTATCTTGACTCCCCGATGCTTGTTAGATTACTGCGATTATTCTTCCGTGGGTTTTGTCCAAGCAGTTTCCTCTTACCATCTACATTTAAAATACTGTGTAGGTGGTTGGCGAAATATTCCAAGGCACTGTGTTAAGATTCACTAATGCGGTCCTGTCCAAAGAGTTATTATAGCATTACTATAACTGCCATGCCAATTTTTCAGTTCATGTAATCTCTCACGGAGCCCATTGATGTTTTATACTATCATACCCTTGTCCAAGTCAGTCTTCTGTGACCTTATAATCTGTGGATTAGATTTTCCATGTTCCCGTTCCAACGCCTTGTGTTGTTTTGCTGCATCAGGCCCTCTCCGGTAGTCATGGGCCACAGCTTTTCTCAATAAGTGTGAAGTAAACATTGAGATTAAATACATCAACAATGGGAGATACTCAATACCCCATTTATTTAAAGTTACAGGCCCACTATTTATAAGATAATCACAAAGCAGGATGTAATTATATTAATGGCTGCATTAAGACAAGTTAATGACACAATTCAAAACTGATAGCAGTAAGTGGGCTTGGGCAGGATACATCACTCGCAGAGGTTATGGTCAGAATTAATGATCAGTAACAGCCAATGAATGAAATGCATTCCAGGGAAGTCCTCCAAGGAGATGGAGGAATTAAGTCATCTCATCTCATTGTTAGAAACCGCCTAGTCCTGTACAGGGTCGCGGTGAGCCGGAGCCTATCCCGGCAGACACAGGGTGCAAGGCAGGGATATACCCACGATGGGACGCCAGTCCATCACCGGGCACTGCGGGCAATTTAGTCTGCAAGCCAATTAACCGATGCGGCAGCATTTTTTTGGGACTTTGGTAGGAAACCGCAGTGGCCGGCGAAAACCCACTTGGACACGGGGAGAGAACATGCAAACTCCACACAGAAAGGCACCCCAGCCGAGATTCGAACCCGGGTCCTTCTTGCTGTGAGGAGGCGACAGCGCTACCCACTGGGCCACTGTGCCACCCGCAATGAAATCATACTGTGTGGAAATTCTGGGCACATTAGTCATCATAGGATCGTGAGAGATGGCGATAGCTGCCATATTGACATTTAATAATAATAATACTTGCATTTATAGAGTGCTTTTCACCCGAGGGTCACAAAGCGCTTGATATGATAACATAATATCATTATTATATAGTGAAATAACGGTAATTCTGATAAAACTGTAGATTTAAACAATATCGTGCAGGGCACACAAATTAACTGTTACATGAACACTATTTAAATATGCAGATTTTCCATAAAATATATCTACAATTTTGGAATTTCCTCCAAACATCAGTCAGTTCAGTCCGTTTTTATTCAAGCTGGAAGAAACCATCGATCTATGCAGCTCTTTCTGACAATTGTCCACAATTTCTCTTCCCAACTGCATATAACCTTGCCCAGTCATGTATTACCTGGCATCTGTTACACATACAATGGTGCTGATTGTTGATACTTAGACGTTTGGGCCATTGGGCCTGTACTCAGCAAACCGTGATTTACAATGTCTCCGTGAATTTACAGACTGTGTATCTTAGCAGAGAGTGCGCATGCTCCGAGCTGCTTGCCTCTCCAGAGCCACGTCCCATTTGTCCCTGGAGGTGGTGGCTCGCGTGCCTTTTAATCACAGCTGGACCCGACAAACTTAGCCAAAGTCGCCCGTGCATACCGTGCCACCTCTCGCTGTCGCGCGGGTGTCTGGTATGAACGTCCCCCCCCGTCCCCCCGTACGAGCAGCGACCGCTGCTGGGACCGCTGGAACGCACGGGGCACATAGGCGGTGCGATTCCGCGTGTGATGAATTGTGCGGCACAGTGGTGGTGGCCGAGCTAGCTGGGTGCCACCCACCCCCTCTCTCCACCCTTCTCACCAAACACAAGGCCAGTCTCGCTGAAACTTTATTTTTTGCGTAAACAAAAAAACCCAGCCTTGGCTTTGAGTCTAAAGATTAAAACAACAGCACGGATGTACGAACGGGCCAAACACACCGCGCTTGCTGGTAGTTATTCTGACACTGAGTTGCGTTTAGGTATAGACCTTAACTGGATGATTTACTTGTGTTAATGTTAGTGTTTCGTTGCAAACAAAGGGTTATCTCGGGGAAATGATCAATACGTCGGCCATTGTCAATACACTAACGCATTGCAAAGGATGAAGTTACGCTTTGTTTAGTAAATTATTTGGTGACGCTGCTCCTGCATTGGCGGTGGTGCGTAAGCAAAGTTAAGAAAAAAACCGGACGCATTCATCAGCAACAGCGTGTGTGCTAAACACACTGAAGGTTTCTGCAAACTGCCAATAGCTCTTGCGATGCTCGTGTAACCCAACAATCCGCATACCACCTGT
Organism: Mordacia mordax; assembly: GCA_036362905.1. Taxonomy (NCBI): domain Eukaryota; kingdom Metazoa; phylum Chordata; class Hyperoartia; order Petromyzontiformes; family Petromyzontidae; genus Mordacia; species Mordacia mordax. The sequence goes on from JAZEWT010000002.1 coordinate 41,587,419, forward strand.
GCACGAACCGAGTCTCTCCTCACACCCTTATATATTCATTGCATCCAATGGAGCAACGGTCTAATTATTCCGAGCTGCCTTTCCCCCTGCAGTTGTCTGTAATTTCTCGCAATCCAGGCATGTGATTTTAAAATTGCCACGCATTTTTCAAATTGTGTCCCATAAAATCCATTCCGAATGGCATCAAACAGCGCTTGGGTGTTGACACACATTGGTCCGGATATCATTTGGCACGAGCATGACCAGATTGAGGGAATCATAACAACTTGATGGATGTGAAATGCTCTTCATAGCTGTACTTTTGTTATCGCCGTGTCGAGTGTTCCTCCACGGTAGGCGATGCTTGATCTCGCACGTTAGAGGCATCATATTCCGAAAGAACATCAGAAACTGATTGACATATTGTCACACATCTACTGAATAATATACATGTGACTGCGCACGTGAAGGATATAAATGTAAAGGTGGAGCCCTGCAATTACTTTCTAAAACCACTGCTGGACGGAGCCCTGTAGATCCTTTGAAGCCCTTTTGCTGCAGTGGCTCCCGCTGTTCCACACGGCCATGGGAAGTGGTCCACAGAGCGTTAGAGATGCCATGCTTTAGGCAGCAGCATCATCTGCTGGTGCACGATAGCCCGATACAATGTTTGAGGGTTGACAGCGCTGCCACAGGCCACAGAAATGACGGGAGCCACTGCTGTAGACTCTACAGCGCATTGGGCCTACCAGTATTCCGAGCCGGCCAAACATTTTTATAGGAGATGGGAGTGCCCACAAATGTCCCTCCACCAGATCCGGTTTGATTTTTTCGGTTATAATGCCGCGAGGTGAGAAGCACTTTGATTCAATGACTTGCCCCGCTAGGAGAGCGACCTGGCAACTCCTGGATTGCAACTCGGCAGTTGCATCCGCGGGATCGTAGAATACTTTGAAACTTATGGGCTTCCTCTCAAGCACACCGCTGTGGTGAATTAGTAAAGTAGTGGCACCTTCTGTTCACATGACAAGCCTTACGGATTGCCTCGGTCGGGTGGAGACGGGTTTATTACCGAACAGTGATTTATTGTGTATGGTATTGGTCGCGAGAGCCTTTGCGTTTAACTTTGCTTCCGTTCAGTGCTGTACCGACTGTTTTAAAATCACGTGCAATGATCTCAAGAAGTTGAAAATTTCAATCGTGAATCACACATCAGCAAGATGGGATTATGTTCCTGCGCGAATTGCAATCAATCGTTCTGCCTGGTAGTTGATAAAACGTCACCTGTTGGTCGAAGTTCACGTGTGCATGCAGGTCGAGGACAGGATCGCGATTCTCAGAATCAGTTTCTCTCTTGAAAAAAATTGCACCAGGGTGGAAATGGATTTATTTTAGATGTAAACAAAAATCTACCACAGTGTAATTATTTTTAACCCAATATTTCTTATTTCATTGCATTAATACTCAGTATTTTGTGTGTTTGTTACGCGTATATAATCATAGGATTAATATTTTCTTACATAGTGCCAATAATTAAGAAACGTTCTCATGTAGGTTTCCAAGACTCGAGGTACGAGAATTGCTTTCGAAATCTGTTCTCAATCATTACCGATAAAACAAGAACGTTAAACGTTTTTTAAAACCAATCTGTGTGGTTATTTGTGAAAACAACGTTTTGTTGGAGCGACGGTATTTATTATCTCCAAATTTAAGATAGAGCAGCTATATATTTTAATCAAAGGCAGCCACTTGTATTTGGGCACATGGTTTTATGCTGTGGCTCGATGAGCAGATAGGGTTGCCTCCTCATTTGAGGGGTATTTTTAGGCGCAAGGAGAGCTGTGTAACACGAGAAGCTCATTTTTAGGAGGCTTGGGGGAGAGAGCAGCTTTTGGGTCGGTCTAGGGGAACGGGGAAGGGTACTCGTGTGGGGGAAGGGGGGGCTAACAGCAAACAGTTGGGTTCAGACGAGCTTGGGGGGGGGGATGTCCGTGGAGATGGTGATAGGGAGGATGAATGGAGAGTGGCGGTGTGGCGCTGGGTCTCCTTCAGGTCGATTCAGTCACAAATGAGTACCGTGGTGCGGTGCGCACGCATCGCCACTGGGGAAACAGACGCGGTTTGGCGGTCATGGTGGTGCCGGCTAGCCATCCCCTCATGTGCCATGCTGGCCTTCGTAGGTGCTACGTGCTAACAGTATTTGACCCCCACAGTCTGTTAACGGTGCGCGGTGGAAATTTGATGGAGTGGAGGAGGAGGGCAGTGGAATTGGTGGTTGAGAGAGTGAGAGTGCGCACTGAGCAACGCCGCGTCTCTCCCCGGCGCTGCCTGCATCTCTCTACCCCCCCCCCGTCACCACCCCCCCCCTCTCTCCCCACGTTGCCCAGCTCGAGCACGAGAGAGGGAAAGTGACCGGGGCAAGTGCTTGGCATGGCTGTCGCATTCGCCCGTGCCCCTTCCCCACCCCCCACCAGGGATTCCCGGGCAAGCCGGGTTTGCCGGAGAGCGCTTGCGCTCAAAGCGGAATGCGGTGACAGCAAACGGGTGAAGTCTCATGTCATTGTCAGAAACCGCTTAGTCCTGTACAGGGTCGCGGTGAGCCGGAGCCTATCCCGGCAGACACAGGGCGCAAGGCGGGGATATGCCCACGATGGGACGCCAGTCCATCACCGGGCACTGCGGGCAATTTAGTCTGCGAGTCAATTAACCTATGCGGCAGCATGTTTTTTTGGATTGTGGGAAGAAAGCGGAGTGCCCGGCGATAACCCACGCGGACACGGGGAGAGAGAACTCGCAAACTCCCACACAGAAAGGCACCCGAGCCGAGATTCGAACCCGGGTCTTCTTGCTGTGAGGAGGCGACAGCGCTACCCGCTGGGCCACAGTGCCACCCGAAAACGGGTGAAGTGAAGAACATAAATATCGCAACCGCGTCTGCAAACACTATTCAGTGCCAGTGTCGCATAACCGCATGCCTATTTACTTACTTAATCAAGGATGAGGATTTGATTTTAATTTAGGAACAGCGTTCAGCGGATAATTATTTACCCTATGGCGTGGGGCGGTACGGTGGCACAGTGGGTAGCGCTGTCGCCTCCTCACAGCAAGAAGGTCCCGGGTTCGAAAATCGGCTTGGGTGCCTTTCTGTGGAGTTTGCGAGTTCTCTCTCTGTGTCCGCGTGGGTTTTCGCCGGGAGCTCCGGTTTCCTCCCACAGTCCAAAAAAACATGCCGCTGCATAGATTAATTGGCTTGCAGACTAAATTGCCCTCAGATGGACTGGCGTCCCATCGTGGGTATATCCCTGCCTTGCACCCTGTGTCTGCCAGGATAGGCTCCGGCTCACCGCGACCCTGTACAGGGCTAAGCGGTTTCTGACAATGAGATGAGATGCTTCTGTCAGCACGTGACTCTTCGTTTGATTGATTTGTATCTTAGCAACACGCACTCTGTTCAAATATACTGTAAATAACGTAACAAATGTCCGTGAAGAAGCATACGTGAGGAATGTGTTTTTTGTTTTAATAAACTTGATTTTTCATTGCAACCCTACTCGATAAATAATTTATATCTTTATAGAGAAAAAAAATCGTCCAATTGTTTAAGGTAATAATTGAATTTGTATGTGACAAGTGTCTCACCAGCACTCATGTCCAGAGATGGGCCCTCGTGAATTCATTTGTAGGCGTTGAGCAGTCATATTACAAATACATTCCAACGAGACAACCATACACATGTAAGGTAGTTGGACTATTATTTTCAGAGTTATTCTATTTGATATCTTAAGTTGCTTTAATTCAATAGCACGTGTGTTTTTTTTATTTTTAATGTTTTTGACAAGTGGCACACATCGGTATGAAAAGTCCCTCTTTAAAATGCGTGCTGGTGAATTGGTTCTTGGAATTGGAGCAACACTCTGAAACAGACCGTTTGGTCAGGTATCAGCTACCTTTACCCTTGTTATTTTACGTTTCAATCTATCTTCAGCAGACTTAAAAATGATCTTTTTCCGCACATAAAATGTCAGAATCCATCAATCGTCATCTAAAGGTCTCCACTGCACTGTATTTCCCGCACTCACAACCTAATTTCACCAGAGGGAACAAAGTGTCAGCCTCCGAGCACGCAAGAGGCACCCTTAGATTATCTTTGACAGCTTGTTCAAAGGGAGACTTCTTAACAATTGCAGGGGGAACTAAAATCCCAGGCTAGCTGGGAAATTAGGGGGTGGGGGGGGGTTGGGGCGAGGACAGGGCGTTTCGCAGCGGAGAAGGCAGCTGGGAAGAGTTAAGATGTCAGGGTGTGTACAGCTCTGTTCAGCCTCCCGTGTTCCTCGCGCAGAGATGAGCCAAGGCTGCACGCGGTGCTCTGTATTCTCAGCATCCAAACCGCGTCCCGCGCACCTGAGCTCTTGTGATCGCCTTCGTCAGCTCTGTCGCCTGCTCCCGGGGCACCAAAGCCTCGTCCTTGTTAAGCTCGGTCGCCGGTGACTCATTTATTATCGTCTCACCATGCGCAGTGAAATGCAAGCTAAGAGCGGTGGGGCTTTAATCGCGCACCATCACTCGGGTCTTACCGAGTCACTTGCTGATTTAAACTCAGAGGTGAAGCTAAAAGTGCAGCCTTGCAATTGCCTATTTTTTCATGCCACTGATGCTGGAACTATCTCCACTGGAGGGAGTGGAATGTAACCGCCTCCTCTATTGGCTATTTGTCCTACTCTGTTGGGCTGCCCTGATGACTCGGGTGTGGAAACACCTTCACCGCTAGGTCATAATATTCTTGACTTGACACGTGACTGCACACGATGTTTCTGTCCTGCGTACGCCGCGTCTGTGGAATAATCATTGCTTTCTCAGGTGCACGTCCAAGATTCAGTGCATGCTGTTGTCTGCATGATAACTACCCCTTTTCAACGTTCGTGTAATTCAATATTAACAATTACCATTCACTAAGGGCGGTGCGGTGGCCCAGTGGTTAGCGCTGTCGCCTCACAGCAAGAAGGTCCCGGGTTCGAATCTCTCGGCTCGGGTGCCTTTCTGTGTGGAGTTTGCATGCTCTCCCCGTGTCCGCGTGGGTTTTCGCCGGGCACTCCGGTTTCCTCCCACAGTCCAAAAAGCATGCTGCTGCATAGGTTGATTGGCTCGCAGGCTAAATTGCCCCGCAGTGCCCGGCGATGGACTGACGTCCCATCGTCGGTATATCCTTGCCTTGCGCCCTATGTCTGCCGGGATAGGCTCCGGCTTCACCGTGACCCTGTATAGGACTAAGCGGTTTCAGACAATGATGATGATGATGACCATTCACTAATCTGCAAGATGTCTTTAAGCTAGGACAACAAACTCTACTTTGGTTCTTCCCAGCGCATCTAACGAAGCACTAATTAGATTTTGTTCAAGTGGTCCATTGAGTCTCTTACGCGGCCAATTTGCAATGAAATTGGTTCGGAGGATATGTATCTTGTCATCTCATTGTCAGAAAACGCTTAGTTCTGTACAGGGTCGCGGTGAGCCGGAGTCTATCCCGGCATACACGGGGCGCAAAGCAGGGATATACCCTCGATGGGACGCCAGTCCATCACCGGGCATTGCGGGCAATTTATTCTGCAAGTCAATTAACCTATGCGGCAGCACGTTTTTTGGACTGTGGGGGGAAATCGGAATGCCCGGCGAAAACCCACGCGGACACGGGGAGAGAGAACACGTAAACTCCACACAGAAAGCAGCACCCGAGCCGAGATTCGAACCCGGGTCCTGCTTGCTGTGAGGAGGAGGCGACAGCGCTACCCACAGCCGTCCGATACATGTCCTGTTAAAACCTTTGTTTATTTGAATGCTGGGACACTATCGCGTATTTGTGGAGCAGCGTTGAGACGTTCTCATGCTAAACCGTAATTGAATTCGCTCTTTAAAAATGCCTTGAAACGTACGGTGAGGAGACGAAATTAATTACAATGTATCCATTGTTTTTTTTACGTAGGGCACGCAATCATTGCGATCATGTGTGCGTGTAAATTACATTAACTTCCTTCAACGACTGTAAAATGCCTGCACAGGACAATCGCATTTGTTACAACTACTAATAATAATTGCATTTATAGAGCGCCTTTCACCCGAGGGTCACAAAGCGCTGCACAGAGCTGCGGAGGGAACGGCACGCCAACAACAACGACATAAGAACGGAACGGATCCAATTCCACGCTTGCTTATTCCCCCTTTAGATCTGCTCAATTGATTGAATTTTAAACAACAGCGGGCGGCGCGGTGGCCCAGTGGTTAGCGCTGACGCCTCACAGCAAGAAGGTCCCGGGTTCGAATCTCTCGGCTCGGGTGCCTTTCTGTGTGGAGTTTGCATGCTCTCCCCGTGTCCGCGTGGGTTTTCGCCGGGTACTCCGGTTTCCTCCCACAGTCCAAAAGCATGCTCCTGGATAGGTTGATTGGCTCGCAGACTAAAATTGTCCCGCAATGCCCGGTGATGGACTGGCGTCCCGTCGTCGGGTGTATTCCTGCCTTACGCCCTGTGTTTCCGGGATAGGCTCCGGCTCACCGTGACCCTGTATAGGATTAAGCGGTTTCAGATAATGAGATGAGATGAGAAACAACAGCAATGAAATTCGAGTCAAATTGATGGCTTCAACGCCACCTTTTTTGTCGGAGCTGTCAATTGGATCGGTTTAAGCGCGTGTGGAAGGGGGCCCTTTTCGGCTTTGGGCGCCGCCTCAACGAAGTGTCACAGACCGAGCCGAAAGCCCATCAACCAACGATGTCAGTGCAACAGTGCAGAATCGACGAGATGTCTCATTTGTGCTCGATGTCTTCGCTCGGCAGAGGCCTGGGGACTGTGCAACGAGAGAGCATCCGCCACCGAGGGGCCCTTGCGTCTGAGGCCGAGCTCTTGATTGGTAACGCGCTAGAAAACAAGCATAGGCGTCTAATTGAGCTGAGGTTTAGGCGGAATACTGCGCATTTCTTGATATGTCCAATTTTATTTGTTGATCGTGAATTATAAAACGGCGGTAATATGAAGTTCAGCACAGCGATTTTAGCCGGGTACTCATGTCTCCTCCCACAATCCAAAAAAAAACCATGCTGCTGCATAGGTTAATTGGCTTGTAGACTAAGTTGCCCGCAGTGCCCGGGATGGACCGGCGTCCCATGCGCCCTGTGTCTGCCGGGATAGGCTCCGGCTCACCGCGACCCTGTACAGGACTCAGCGGTTTCTGACAATGAGATGAGATGAATTGTATTATTTCAGTAAAAAAAAAGCCCAATTTGCGTTCTTCACTGCATGCCATCTTCCCTACTGGATATGAAAGAAATTGGGGTTAAGCTTTCAAAACGCACGCTGTTTTCTATATTTCAATTAAAAAAATAAATCTCCAATGGAAATCTGTAATCTCGCCGACATGGGTACATGCTGGCAAATGTGTGCTTTAGTTCAAAGCGAAGTGATCACGAACCTATGTCTCTTCATGCATCAACACACGCACGAGCATCATGGTCGGGAGACGGTGTTTTGCATTTGCGTTGACGCAAACGCGCCTCCTCTGTGCGTTCCAAAGCATTACAACATCGTTACATATTCCACTACAGCAATGCACTGAAGAAAATAAATTACTTGCGACTCAAATTTCTTTTCCCAAGAGCTGATGCCTCATTAATACGCTCGTACCCTAAGGGTCGGCACAGGTATTGAAAGTAATATTCTTGCTTAATAGACACCATTATCGTTATGCCTCTTTAGAAGGTTCAAGCTTAGTTTGATTAAATTTTTGAAATCCAATTTGTCCAGTTTCATTGCAAAAATCTAAATATATATATATTTTTGATCGAAACATAAATTGAACGCACGTGGGACACGTGCATTGGGATTTTGCCCAATCGCGATACTACATACATGAATATTTTGATAACCCACTCTTTGGTTTCAAAGGGGCCCCTTTGATCAGGTCCCTCCGATCTCATTGCAAACGGTAGTCCTGTTTAATAGCTAGGCCATGCTATTGTAACTGGCTTAGACTCTGCTGATGACCCGTTCCTCACAACACTCACCTTTGAGGCCCTAAGTTGACAGCTCATTGATTTCGAGCTGACCCACTCGTGAAGTGAAGGCACTTCCAGTGGGTCTCACTCGGAGACGTTCACCGCACGGCGAGAGCCAAGGTGTCCGCCGGCTCGAATGGGAGCTGGGGGAACGGCCATCCCCCGTGACTCATGGCAGTGCTGAGCCAAGGAACTGCTGCTCACAGTCTACAAAGTCGCGCTGATGTTAGGAATCTGAGAGGGATGGTGCGTCGAGTCCTCACCTGCCGTGGCACCGCCCCAAGTTGCGTTTGCTTCGTTGCACTCCGTCTTTGCTAGATCATCAGTCAGAAACCGCTTGGTCCTGTACAGGGTCGCGGTGAGCCAGAGCCTATCCCGGCAGACACAGGGCGCACGGCAGGTATATACCCCCTTTTTTTCCACTAAAATCTGTTTTTGTTTCCTGGCATAAGGAGGTTTAATTTATACGCATTTAACAGTTGAGAGCACCCGTTAGCTCGGAACTGGAAAAGTGACATTAGAGACCAAACTATAGTGACGTAAAAAATTACGTTGATGCTTTGTTAAAAAAATCAGCAGCGATCTTGTGACTGGTTAAGCGTCGTGTGTGTGGTGCCAAGTGGGTGCTTCTCTGCCAGGGTTATGTCTCTGCTAGCAGATGCTGGCTGTGGCGGATCGCTGAGGAGGCTAATTCAATAAAATGTTGGGGATCTGCCCATTAATGCACAATTACAGAGCATTTCTGTAACTTAATTTCGTAGGGTCATGTGCTTCACTTACTCCTAAACTATAGATTAGACAAACGGTACTGGCCCTTCCTCATCAGCACGGTGCCTTCTGTATTGGCAAATACACGGTAAATACGCTATGGTGAAAAACCTGCTCAACTTATAACACACTGTAAATAGGTAAACAACGCAATTAGGCTGTGTGCTATAAGAATGTTGCAAATACTGAATGTACCAGCTGATTATGGTGATTTTAATTCTATTAAAAAAAACATTCTTAACGTGTTGTGTTACATTCCACATTATACTGGGTTTTTTTTTTTAAAGGCGGGCGGCGCGGTGGCTACGCAGTGAGTAGCGCTGCTGCCTCACAGCAAGAAGGTCCCGGGTTCGGTTCTTGGCTAGGGTGCCTTTCTGTGTGAAGGTTGGGTATTCTCTGCCCGTGCCTTCGGGTACTCCGGTTTCTTCCCACCGTTTAAAGGCACGTTGCTGCCTACGTTAATTGTCATGCTGAGAAAATTGTCCTGGGTATAGCCCGCGTTGCACCCTTTGTCAGCCAGGATAGGCTCCGGCTCACCGTGACCCTATATAGGATTAAGCGGTTTCAGATAATGAGATGAGATGAGACGCCGGTGTTGACAAATTCGACAGCGCAGACCATGGGTCAGGGGTTGTTCCTGCCATTGGTCAATAGGTGAGGTTTAGGAGGTTTATTAAAAAGTTCTTTTTATATTTTTCAACCGTAATGTACACACGCGGCACCGTATTAATATGGCTCTAAGTCTTATTTATAGCTTCATATTCCTCCAATGCCACATTAATATCAATTTGTCCATGAATGCCTCCACCTCGGGACACATCCAAATGCCTGTGCAAATAATTATCGGTTGCTCAGTGAAGTGCGATGTAAACACATCACTTCGCGTGAGTTAATGACCCTAATTAAATCGTTAATTGGAAGAAAAATTAAGTTTGCGGTGCACGTTTTTATTTGCGCATCACTGCCAGCGCCTGTGTGCGGGTTTCTCAAGAAACTTTCATGAGCAGGGATCGCCCATAGAGGGCGCCGTGTGCTGCATTGTACAAATAGACTTCCATACAGAAAATTATGTAAGAGTAGTGATCACCAAAATGCATTAAAATACACGATTACATTACATGAACAAATCACAATTTCTGTAAAATGCCACAGTTTCAAGTCATGCGGCTGTCATTGAATCAGTCGTCTTTCAATGTGTTTACATATTTTAAAGTTCAATCTGCCGCAAACGGTGTTGATTTATATTTTGAAAAAAAAAAGTACAAATTAAAAACGCCAGCGATATTTAATTAAGGATTATGAGTGTACCACGTTACTTGAGCTGGAAACAATAACGTGTTTGTCAAATCTCAAAACGCTCGTAATCGTAAGGCACATTTCATCACCTAATTTTAATTACAGCATAATAAAGTTGAAAAACAAGTTAGAAAATACGGGGGTAGGGAGAATTAAAATGCATTCAATCTATGAAATCGTAACTCATTCGCCAGAATCCTTCTCTTACACAAATTTTTATTAGATTAGTCTGAAAACGGGGCGGCTAAATAAGACGTATTGATTGAAGGACTGAGCAAATCATAGAAACCTTACACCGTACCTGGGATTAGTGTTTGGGGCGTCGTCAATGGGTCCTCAGTGTCGGGGAGGCTTCGAGCGCAGGGCCAACCACAGTAGCTGCCTTGGCTGAGCCTCTGGCGGCAGCCGAGGGTCCTCCTCGTGCCCGCCGTGTGACCGTGATGGATGTCCTGCCTCGCACGTCTCTGCGCACCTAATGAACTGCGGCCTTTGATTAAGTACGCAGACCCCTCCAAAGCGGCCAGACCACCCCCACCCCCAGCACGGCGAGCCGCTAACGCGCTAAGCACATCGGCCCGAGTGACTGCAGTTTATTTATTTTAATTTGTTTACATTAAACCCGCGGTGCTAAATTTTTAATCAACACTACTTGTTAATTGTTTGGCTACGGGGAACGTGATTTCTGCGTGTGCGCTAGGCACGCTGCAGGGGTGGCTCATAACCGCTCCGCTTTGCTTTGCTTTGCAACGTTGTGACGTGCCCTTCTCTCCGCAGCTCTGTGCAGCGCTTTGTGACCCTCGGGTGAAAAGCGCTCTTGAAGTGCAATCATTATTATTATTTGCAATATGTCAATAACGATCCTGTCAAGCCCTCTATTCATCGAAGAGCGAATGCCTCTACATGCTGTATGCCTCATTGGCTTGTTTGACCATACTTCCCCATGCTGCTCAGTATGGTTTGGCGAAGGGAGCAGAAACCCAGTACCAAGTCAGACATTATTCGCCAGTGGCCTTGGCCAGGAATCTAACTCTGGGTTCCACCACGCGGCTGGGTCCCGACACCCAATTTTTCATATAAGCCCGGTGCCTGTGATTACTGGCTTGTAATTATATTGGGTTTTTCTTTTTTTTTTTAAACATGGTTCGTCCTTCGTTTGCTCGAAGGAAATCAACTTGGCTCCTCTCCTGTGGGTTCTCTGAACACCTTATGAATGTGTTTATCGGCACCAAATGTAGGCTGCGTTTCCTTGCCACCGTTCAATTTGCGTTCAAAGTGTTACAAGCAGTATTGCGAGAAAGTGGTCATGAAACCGCGTTAAATGAAGCCATATCATCACCATCATTGGCTCAGCTGCAGTGTCACAGCCTGAGCGGCAGACGTTGTTGTTGTGCCATAACGTGTGCCATTGCTCCAAGCGAATACTTTTCCGATAGCGTTTGAAACAGCAATGCAGCAGACCGGCCAGAGTGGTACATCTACTCGCGCCACATTAGAACGTACGTGTTTGAAGATTACGTATTGAGCCACATGCTACGTTTTGTTCATATTCTGTCTCCTGGACAATGTAGTTTCGCGAGTGCTAATGTTAGCTCAAGAGGCTTTTGAAAGATCGCACGATTTGTATTCATTCCAACGTCATTATGGCAAGACATACCACAATGATGCAACGTGTTATTGTTCAGGAGGCGGGGGGGGGAGAGAGAGGTGGAAGCAGATGCTCTGGTATGCTGTTGCCCAAACGTAGCTTTCAGAAAGTCATGTTGTTTTCAAAATTCACTACGGAGTAATATTTGGATAAAAAAATATATTAATAATAATATGAAAACGCACAAAGGATGCCGGCTTATTTAACTCTAATACCAGTAACATTACTACACTTGCTTGATGTGCCAAGCATTTCTTGAATTTTGTGTGTGCCAAAATAGAGCATTAAAAGTATTCTGTTGAAACCATATAGAAAGAATGTATTCCAGGAACATTATGAGCAGTTGGAATTGTAACACAGTTTCCAACTTTTAAATTGCACGATGTAACTGATTCGGAAAAGAATATATATCAAACGGTGAAAAATGTAATTCGCAATGAGATAAAAAGGCTGACTTGAAAATATAAAAAATGGAGATACTTATGTGCCTGGTTTTTTTAGTGCAATATTTGCTGCCTCATTTACAGTTCTCTTTTTCGTCGCTGCATTTCACAATTTTTTTGTTAATAGAAGCCCGAATGCTTACGTCAAAGAGTACAGAGGCATGAAATGGTGCGATTTCATATGCGTTGTTTGAAGGCAGCGCGACAGTACTCACAAAAGCAATCGCTGCTAATGTGTGGGAAGGTCGTGGGTGGAGCTGCAATGACCGGCTCACGCCGCTGCTGGCAGAAGAGCCTCCACTGGAGCGAGCTCGAGATAGCTCCTGTAGCGGGTACTTGATCGACTTTTCCATTCTGGCTCGATGTCGTGGAAGAAGTGAATGTACCCACGCTTTACCCCATCATATGTGATCTGTCGATCGACTTAACTGCGGTGTTACCCATTTATTCTGCTTAGTGGACGCGAGTGTGGGTGACGGCATTTAATAAACTTTCTCCATCGTTTTAACTGCCGTGCCGGGAGATCGAGATGATGACTTCAGCATTGCAAGTTGAGTGTGCTGAAGACTGATAGCGCGACAGCATCACGCTCACATTAATTTTACAATCTCAATTCAGCTTGGGATGAAAGAGAGGCCTTATTTATTTTTTGATCCATAAAATGTGCCATTTACGTGGCACGGTATTGTTATTCAAACAGATCGTATCGCCAATGAACGTGTGGCGCACACACACGAACACACGGATGCATCTGCTTTTGTACCTTTTCATATTTAAATTTAGGTTGCTGCCTGCTGTAATTATTAGTATACTGAACCACCGGTTCGATTTCCCAGTGCGGCAGTTGAAACAATGTTCAAATGTCATATTTCCTTTCCACCTACGTCCACTAAATTATAAACGAATTATAATCGCCATTCTCTATTAAGCGGCAGTGATGTCACCGCGGCGCCTGTGCCAGGCCATGTGCACTTTGAAGTCACGTGAAGGGTCAACAGCTCGTCGACAAGAGGCGAAGGGACAGATCCAGGTGTTATGGATTGCCTGACTGAGATGGCTGCTAAATGCATCACATGTGCTCCCTACTCTGCCAACTGGCTGTGTTTTATCCGCCCGTCGCTTCGCTTGTTGTTGTGAGTGTCACTCCTCCTCCATCCCTTGTTGGAGGGGGACTGTCTCCAACTACCCCGTAGCATCCTTCACGATCCTCCTTAATAGAGGCCGATATTGACACCGCTGGTATCAGTCTTCAACAAAGTCCACTCAGCTCCAGGTCCTCTTTTGCCCACATCAGACCACCTCTTCTATAGCCTGTGCCATGCCCGTTTAGCATCTCTATCTGGTCAAACAGAAACTGCTTGGGCACGCGGTGGCTGGGCATGCGGACTGCATGACCTAACCATCGCAACCTCGTCCGCCAGAGGAGCTGACCAATGGAAATTTGTCCAAACCTTTCGAGAATGTGTGAGCTGCTCACACTATCCGGCCTGGATAAACCCATGATAGATCGTAGGTAGGCCCAGTCGAAACTTTTGAAATGGTGCATATGTTCTACAAGGGGGTCCACGTCTCGCAAGCATAGAGAAGAGAGGGCACGACTGCAGCTGAGAAAACCCCGAAGTTTCGTGTGGAGCAACAGGCCAGGCAGCTTCCATACAGCATTATGTAGTTTGATGAAAAAATAATGCCACCTGACTGATTCGGAGCAAGATCTCGGCTGCTAAACGGGAACTGCCCATAAGCATATTGCATAGGTATGGAAACTCCTCCACTCTCTCCACAACTACCCTATCACTCATCGAGAGCTGAGGGGGTGGAGATCTTGATGGCACAAAATGCCCAGGCAGGTTCTTGGTTTTGGTGGGGCTGATGATGAGACCCCATCTTTTTGTGGCATATTCCTGGTTTAACAGCAGAGCCCCCAGCTCTTTCTCAGGGTGAGCGGTAATAACCAAATCTTCGAAATACATAGCATGGTTTGCCAGTAGAAATCCATCCCTTGACCACACCTGGGCCTCGTTCAGGCTCCCATTGTACCTCTACGGGAGGAACATTTCACTGCTCCATCCACAGAAAGCCTCTCGAACTAGGTGGTGTTACCAGCCACCCACACCAGTCCAGAGCCCCCCTTGGCCACTGCAGAGGCTGTGAGTGCAGTCACCACACCACCCCACTAGACGGACGGGGTTGTTTTGCCAGCCCCTACTCAACAATACAATGGGTATACCACACGTAGCAGATCGGCTGGTCACACATCATGGGGTAAAGTCTGTGTATTCCCACACCTTCCAAGACGTCGATGTCGTATCTTGAAGGGCTCCAGAGATGGGGGGATTGGGGCTCTCGAGGAGATGCCCCCCTAGAAGAGGGTCTTTCACCAGAAGTGGCGCGAGCATTTGCAGGATTCTACCTTCACGTGAGCTATTTGAATTCACTTACATTGCAAATGAACTTGTGAAGCGAATGGCGCAATGTATGTAGGTCCTCATCCTGCAGTGGTTTATATATGGCCACTCTAAATATTCACTGGTGGTCCGTGAACCGCTGCTATACCTTCCTGGAAGGCTTACCTTCCAATGTTTATGTTAGAAGTCGTATATGTAACTTATACTACTTCAATTAAGCATTGTGTACTCTACGTCTCCCCATATGGTGTTCAATTGTTTATGGGTTGTTTTTATACAGCAGATTTAACCACTTTAAACTGCAGGTATCATATTTGCATATATTGCCAGCGCCGGTCCTTTTTATTGGAAAATTGAACACTGTAAAATCTTTAAGGCAGGGAGGGGAAGGCGAAAAATCCTTTGTGCAATGTGGGGCTACTTGAAGGCATCCATAGCACGTGGGATTTATTACAGCATAAAAATGGGATTGTCATCTTACGGCGCCACTTCATACAAACTCAAAGAGTTAACGGCGCACCGCGGTCTCGTTCACACGGAGGCCACATGCGCATGGGTTACGTTAAAGTCATCAATCGTTTTCTCTTCCTCTTGCTCATCCTTGGGCGTGCATTAATCACGGTGCGGCGTGCGGTGTCGTGACTCTTTGGGCGCTAGATTACTCCCAGGGGTTACGTACGGCCGGCGAGAGTGGACGCAGCGGCCCGCACGCGCGTGCGTCACGATCAGAGGAATCTGGGTTCAATCCCAGCCGCCATGGCCCCGTGTTTTTAATAACAATTCCAATTAATGTCTCGGTGGGTAGAGGCTCCCCTGGGTTGACGTGACCCGACACGGGTACTCGGTAGTAGATTGGCCAGTGCTTGTGCTGGAGAAAAGCAACAATATCGTACGCTTGATGGCAGCATTCCATCCAAAACTTTGCATTAATGTGTTTTCGTTTTGCCCAAACCCATGTTTTTGTGTTACTCTGTGAATTGCATTATTTCACAAGGTCTTAAAAATATATTCTGCCGTGTCATTATTGTGTTGGTCATTTTGGAATTGCAAGCGCTCAAGGTACCTTCTGCTGTAATTATAAACATCTATCATTGGTTTTATATAACTGTAGGATAATGCACACAATATACTAATTAGCGTTGTTTTGGAGAATATAGATCAGACGAATAGGTAAGCAGACTCTATGTCTCCTTCACATAACTATGAATATCATGTCACATAGGTGGCACGGTGGCCCAGTGGGTAACGCTGTCGCCTCACAGCAAAAAGGTTCCGGGTTCGAATCTCGGCTCGGGTGCTGCTTTCTGTATGGAGTTTGCATGTTCTCTCTCCGTGTCTGCGTGAATTTTCTCCGGGCACTCCGGTTCTTCCCACAGTCCAAAAAACATGCTGCTGCATAGGTCAATTGGCTTGCAGACTGAATTGCACGCAGTGCTCGGTGATGGACTGGCGTCTCATTGTGGGTATATCCCTGCCTTGCGCCCTGTGTCTGTCGGGATAAGCTCACCGCGACCTTGTACAGGCCTAAGCGGTTTCTGACGATGAGGTGAGACATCTATTTTATAGCAAGCTGCAAACACTTCGCCGTGTTTTCAGCTTGCGAATCCCCACGCAGACACGGGGAGAGAGAACATGCAAACTCAACACAGAAAGGCACCCGAGCCGAGATTCGAACCTGGGATCTTCTCGCTGTGAGGCGACAGCGCTACCCACTGGCCCACCGTGCCGCCCTAAAATAGATGTTATTTTACATATTCATAAAGACAAATGCAGATATGTAAATAATATTTTAATGGTAAGGTTCGAAAGGTTTAACGCATCAAGATAGCTTCTGCATCTATTTAATGCCAGGCTTATTGTGTTTTCCCTGTGTTTGATAGTAAATCCTATAAATACACGTTCTGGGTTCTCAGTCTAAATCAAACGTGGCCACTTCTGTGATGCACACAGTGGGCTGTGTTGTAAAGCTCGATCCCTTACACTCTCTGGCTTTCAGTTGGGAGCAGAGCGCTTCCACCGGTGGGGCCGACAATCACTCTGAATAAAGCCTCTTGTCAAGATAAGTCCCACAATTCTCATACGAAGTGCGCGGCTACCAACGAGGCTTGCGCGCAAAGCACACCGTTTGTTTCCGCTGCACCGTTTGTAGCGCACTCTTCCCAAGATCCCCTTACTATTGACTCCCCTCTCCTTGACCCTCTCCTGTGAACCTTGCGGGCTAATAATTTCGAGACACACGACCCACCTCCGTTGCCCTCACAGCACGTTTGGGGCAATTCCTGCCGACTGTTTGAGAGCTGTCGCTCAGGAAATAAAACCCAACGCGCTGTAGACAGCGCTCTCCGCCATGCGTTCGCGGTCACTCTCATTTTAAGACGTGTTTGTTCTTTCACTTGGTTTACAAAAGGGGGCAAAGCTGGGCTGCCGTTCTCTCCACAGCTCTGTGCAGCGCTTTGTGACCTTCGGGTGAACAGCGCTCTAAAA
>JAZEWT010000002.1:41608018-41632383 GCA_036362905.1 Mordacia mordax
CATTATCTTGTTGTGGGGCGGCACGGTGGCCCAGTGGGTAGCGCTGTCGCCTCCTCACAGCAAGAAGGGCCCGGGTTCGAATCTCGGCTCGGGTGCTGCTCTCTGTGTGGGAGTTTGCGAGTTCTCTCCCCGTGTCAGCGTGGGTTTTGGCTGGGCATTGCGGTTTCCTCCAACAGTCCAAAAAACATGCTGCTGCATAGGTTAATTGGCTTGCAGACTAAATTGCCCGCAGTGTCCGGTGATGGACTGGCGTCTCATCGTGGGTGTATCCCTGCCTTGCGCCCTGTGTCTGCCTGGATAGGCTCCGGCTCACCGCGACCCTGTACGGGACTAAGCGGTTTCTGATAATGAGATGAGATTATCTTATTGTACCCTGGGTACTATACAGTATAAGCTTAATATTTTGGGAGAATGTGCGTTGATGAGAAAGTGTTTATTATTCGCCAGTAGCTCGTTTACGCACACAGAGTTTAGTCAGAAGTAGATTATTTGTAAATATACGCGATTATTACTTTGTTTTTCAATTTAATTAACTAGTCACCCATCGACTTTCTTTGTAAAATTATCGAACACCGAAAACGACTGAAATATGTTTTTTTTTCCTCAATAGCGTATTGAATATTCGGTGCTTGTTACCATAGCATAAATGTCATCCACTCTGATCATGCCATTGCAATATTTTGACATTTGTACTTTTTTGTTAGACCGCGTGTATACAAATACATCCGTAAAAAGGCAGCGTTACATTCACTCAATTATACATTGACATATTTTTACCTGGATAATCCCCCGAGGTGCCATATCTCGGGTTTCAGGGGTGTCCAGACAGTCAAGTGACGCATACATGGCAAGCACGTAGCGACAAGCATGTAGACATTATCAAAAATAGACGATAGGTGGCTTCAATTGGCATCGGTATGACCGTTATTTATTTCTTAAAAATGTAAATATGGGCAAGAATTCTAGGGAGTGGGGGGGGGAGAGAGGGGGTGCTCATGGCTAACGGGCTGGATTTGTGAGCTTTTGAAAGAACTTTAAGCAATTTTTGTTGGACACCCGCTGAAAATTGTTGGCAGCGCCTTTCAGCATTGAGGCCAGCGGGGCACCCTCTCAGGCATGGCTGGAGCCGCCTCCACAGCCTGGCGGCCTCGTGTCTGGGTTCCCTTGACTCATTGTGCGCACATGTGCTGCCGATTTAGACTGGCGCTCCTTTGTGTTTTATGTTTTTGGCTGAAAGTTTTGGGAGAGCATCAAGAAGGTAGTTATCTTGTTATCTGTCCGTGGTCCGTCCAAATCTACGTCTTGTCTTGATGCCAGAAAAAGGTGACTTTCACCTGAGTGATGAATTCCACATTCTTCCAAATTACAGGGCGTTTTTTTTTTATCGCACGATGCCAACATCTATAATAATATTATGATGATAATAGAAATGCATTACTGCAGTAAAATATGGCTTGTGTTATACCTGTGCTTAAACCGTACCATTTATTCCAACAGGTATATATGTACGATAGGACACATTCTTGGTATTTACGGAACCCTATCACTGAACAACATTATTCAATGCAACTCTCTCCACTATTTTGTAGACCAACAAAATCGATCTACATTACACCCGTCAAGGTTATTGGTGCAGTCTTGCTTCAAGTCAAGCTCGGTGTTATTCAAACAAGACGAACCTCACGGTTGCATTGAACAGCCCCTGCCACCCATCCTGTGTTTGTGCGTGCGACATCTCCACAATTAATTACCACCGTCGTTTATGAGCGAAAGCAGAGGGGTACGTAAAGAGCCCACATTGAGCTGCTCTGTTATGAAGTGTGCAGGGAACATCTCCATGGCAGTGAGATTTGTTTCCCCGGATGTGTCATTCCTGCAGCCAGGGTTAGCGATCAGGGTCACTCCGAGCCCCTATGAGCAGGAGACGCCTGAAGCGTGATGGGGTGCCACGTGTGGGTGCGGTTGAGGTGTGTGTCACAACGAGACTGCCCCCAGCCGCTGTGGCTGAGACTCTGACAGCTGTGCTGGCACCAATGACAGACGCTCTGCCCCCCCCCACTTTCTCTTGTGCAAAAGACCCCGGAGTTGTGGCTCCTTATCTCTGGAGAAATCTGCGTGGAAGTCTCGCTGAAAAATGGCCAAAATGTTCCCACGATCTGCCGCCTTTGTGCTTACGTGTTGTCGGGTGCGTGGCTCCCTCGCCATGCCCCGTTGTGTGCCAGTTGTTCAACTTTTATGACAACAATTAGAGAGTAATAAAGTCATGATCACGATGGATGCGGTCGCAAACACCGCAGGAGGTAGAAGTGTGTACGGGCGTTTGTGTGCCTTTCTGGTTACTACTGTACGCTTCTCTCGGGTTAGAAAGCTTGCCGAGTTCACATTCCAGTTGGAGGTCAGGTCAGACCAATCATTTCTCCTGCGGGCTATAAAATGAGTACCACTTTGTGGGATGTCATCAACGGATGTCCTCCACCACTGCTCCGGGTCGAGGGCACAGAGGACCCCCACTCCACATTCATTTGAGCGATGAGATAATTATGATGCTTCACTCTGCTATGATTTTTTTCCATCCGCCAGGATCATCTGCCCATGACGTTGTTTTGCTGCAGATGACTTGAGCACTTGGCCGCTAATGATCTGTGGCAGATGACTTCGTACAGAAATGAATTAATTTCACACAACACTTATGTGATTGAATTTCTTATGATGAAGTTCTGCCATCATATTTAAGTTTTCGTTTAAATCTAGTTATTGCACGGTCAGTGTTTCGTGTTTTATTGTTACTTCAAAGTTGTTTTCTTGTGAGTTAAACACTTTTAGATTGTCCAGTTTATATACAATTGCAGCTGCTCAGGATTCATAGTTGTAGTTTGGTCTCAAACTCTGCCCTCCTGCTCCCCGTAATGTATAGTCTTGTGGTTGTGGATTTATTTTATGACTAAAACTTGTTGCGTGCGTAAATCCAAGCACATCCTTTTCAGCTCATGTTCAATAGCCTCTGTCAGTCTCTATGTTTCTCATCCATACATCAATTACAGATAAAATGCACCGACTGAAAAAAACGTTCTCCCGTGTGTGATGATGACGCGTCACTTTACTTTTCACAGTTTCTAAATCTGCTCTTGTTTGGCTCTCCGTTTCATTACAAAGTTAAGTTCCCCATCTATTGCTACACGGAAGCATTTACTGATTCGTTCCTCTGAAGGATATATGAGTGGGTTTGGGCAGCGTACACGACGGATAATGCTCTAGACGGACGACAGACCCCCAAGAAAAAGAGTTGATATCATTATGTTAACGGAGCAATGAGATCAGTTCACGTGCTTGAACGGATGGAGTTTCAAACAGATATGGATTGTTGTTGTCTTGTCTTAAGCCATCATCAAAAGAAATGAGAGTATATGTGACTGACGCAGTCATTACAATTTACACTCCACAGTTGGACATCTATGCGTCAAATTGTAATTTTGTCAATTTTAATTTGATGGTGACCGAAGACAAGAGGACAACATTGCCCCTTTTCAGGAAATGCTGATGGTTTTTTTGTGATACGTACGACTGAATAGCTTTCGTGGTATGTATTAATTTTGTTTGATATGGCAGCACGGTGGCCCAGTGAGTAGCGCTGTCGCCTCACAGCAAGAAGGTCCCGGGTTCAAATCTCGCCTCGGGTGCTCTTCTGCGTGGAGTTTGCATGTTCTCTCCCCGTGTCCACGTGGGTTTTCGCCGGGCACTCCAGTTTCCTCCCACTGTCCAAAAACATACTGCTGCATAGGTTCATTGATTTGCGGACTAAATTGCCCACAGTGCCCGGTGGTGGACTGGCGTCCCATCGTGGGTATATCCCCGCCTTGCGCCCTGTGTCTGTCGGGATAGTCTCCGGCTCAGCGCGACCCTGTTCGGGACTAAGCGGTTTCTGACAATGAGATGAGATGAATGGATTTCCAACGCGCACTCACTTTATGTATCCTCATTATGCACAGATTTGATGATAGCCGATGAATTATCTCATCGGGAGACGATGCCAGATTGTGACATTATTTGCAGGCCTTCATCCAGCAGTGGATAGATCCCGTTTTTTTTGCCGATGATCATCGCGTGCACATAAGCAGCGGTCTCAAACACGCCGCGTAATTTCTGATCGCTCGTCAAACGACGGTGCCGCTGCACACCGGGCCACAGCAGCATTAGCGCTGTTTACACGTGTTTCCTCACCAGCAGCACTCTCAATGAACAGACCAGCACACGGATATTTAACACATTTAAACGTGTTAAGTGCTTGCACTCATAAATAATTATGCCTATTCAGTCGCATAATTCAGAGAGAGGCCCTCTAATGAAATTACTCCTTTGCAGCAAAAAAAAAGTGCTCTCTGGTTCGTGTTTCTCAATTGTCCACTTGTGGCGGAGCTTTACTGGGGGTGAGAGAGGAGGAATGGGGCGTAGATAGTGGGGGGGCAGTGGATGGTTGGTGTTTATTAAGGGAGAGGGACTGGACGGTAGGGAGGTCCCCCCCCCTCTCAGTGGTAACACATAAAAGCAACAAGGCATGCCAGAAATCCCAACAGAATCGCAAAGAACGTCCATGCCCTGGGAGTCTCAGAGCCCCTGCTGCACCCATTGCCACTAAAATGCCTCCCCCATCTCACCCTTCCCCCAATAGCTCACCTCTTGCTGTGTACAGCCCTGCGATGACTGCCCTGAACTGCCCACGATCATGCAAGGGGAGCCCTCTGAAGCGATAGCCAATGCTTTTATCGGAGCTATACGCTGTTAATAATGCTCTTCATCGCAGTTGGACTCCTCTTGCACGATCAATTAAATATAGGTCACTGTGCGTTTTCAAATCACGATTGAGGCCCTTTATGGGTTGAAAGACGGCGCTCTAAATCACCGTCATTGACATCGTCGTGATTATCATCGCACACAATGCGTCAAACGGATATCAATAAGCGTTTCAAACACCATCAACCAGGGATGGGATGAGCGCCACGAGGGTGGACAAGGTTAAGATAAAGGTCTCATCTCATTATCTGAAACCGCTTAATCCTATATAGGGTCACGGTGAGCCGGAGCCTATCCCGGAAACACAGGGCGTAAGGCAGGAATACACCCGTCGACGGGACGCCAGTCCATCGCCGGGCATTGCGGGACAATTTTAGTCTGCGAGCCAATCAACCTATCCAGGAGCATGCTTTTGGACTGTGGGAGGAAAACGGAGTACCCGGCGAAAACCCACGCGGACACGGGGAGAGCATGCAAACTCCACACAGAAAGGCACCCGAGCCGAGAGATTCGAACCGGGACCTTGTTGCTGTGAGGCGTCAGCGCTAACCACTGGGCCACCGCGCCGCCCTAAGATAAAGGTGCAACCCTGCAATTTCTTGTTCAGTCCATTTCTGGCGAAATGATCTCCACTGGAGGGAGCTCTAGATGTCTCCGAGGTGCCGTCGAGAGGACATTTCTGACGATAACCCAATGCTGGCTGGACCGCTGCGAAACGGAGGGCGTTACCCACGCTTTACCCCACTACAGGCAACCGGCTCATCGACTGTGGTGAACGTAGGTGGTGGTGAATGGCAACCGCAGTGCACTAGCCATTGCTGCACAGCACCATCACATCACCTCGCTCAAACTTGTGGTCAAAGCGCCAGCCTCATGAACACGACTCCATCTCCTGGCACGCACCCGGGGGATCTGCGCCCATATGCATGACCGGATTAGGGAATTAAGAGCGTGAGTTGTGAATTATAATGCAGGCGTCTTCATTGTGAATGCATGAAAATATATGCCGTCACGCACACTCGTTACGGTGACGTTCGACGTTTAATATCGGCGAGGAGCAAGCTTTCTGGAGATCACTTCGTCCTGAATGTGAGCGGAAATGGAACACTAAATAAATAGATGAACCATCACAGGCGCGCGCGCGCGCAGGTTTCCAGTCTAGCGATGCTTCTGGTCTCTTGCGTCCTCCCTCGCGCGTCACGAGCACGTTGACGCGCGCGCATGTGTGGCTCGTACAGCGCACGCCAAACAGGGAACGGGTTTTGAGATGAGCGTGCGGGAATGACTCACACCGGCAAGGGGGAATTGACAAATCCTCGGGTCGGATCGTGATGGGGCATGGACGCGTGACGGGAGTTTGATTTAAAAAAAATGTTCTTAATCATCCCATTATGTCAGCGTTTAGCACGAATTCGCTAAGCGTTTGGCAGATCAGAATCATACAACCTTGGTCGTCGCTCGAGCATTTGAATGAATTCTGTGCGAGCTCTCCATTCCAGCGTGAGGGGTGACTCACCCAGGCAACTTTAACAATAACCTGTTCATATCTGGGCGGCGCGGTGGCCCAGTGGTTAGCGCTGTCGCCTCACAGCAAGAAGGTCCCGGGTTCGAATCTCTCGGCTCGGGTGCCTTTCTGTGTGGAGTTTGCATGTTCTCTCCCCGTGTCCGCGTGGGTTTTCGCCGGGCACTCCGGTTTCCTCCCACAGTCCAAAAAGCATGCTGCTGCATAGGTTGATTGGCTCGCAGGCTAAATCGCCCCGCAGTGCCCGGCGATGGACTGGCGTCCCGTCGTCGGTATATCCTTGCCTTGCGCCCTGTTTCTGCCGGGATAGGCTCCGTCTTCACCGTGACCCTGTAAAGGACTAAGCGGTTTCAGACAATGAGATGGGATGAGACATCTATTTGTGGCGTCTTACGGCACAGAATATCATCTGAATCCCACGTAAGCACTCGAGTATCTTGCGCAGTTTTTTTTACTGTTCGTATGCGAGGCATAGCACGTTCAGCACACTCTTAAAGTTGTTACTTTCTGAACTCACTAAACCTTAAGCCTAAGGTTACTCAATTGCTCAGTTTGAATCAGTCATATTATCTCCAGCACGCCGTACGGTAAATGTGTTGATAATCTGACTACACGGCTTAAACAAGGCACTCAATGTCATGTCTCTGAATATTCGCCAGCCTTATTGTTGCCATAATCATCATTATCGTGATCGATCACAACCATCATCACGATCCCTGCGAATTTATGTATCGAGGTGAGCCACACTGAATCATAGCGCTCATTTTCAGGAGAGCCCTTCATTGGGCCAATGAATGAATGTTTGTACATCTGACAGTAAATCGGAGCGCCCGGAGACATCACACGTAAGGGAGGCGGCAACATTAAATCCCCGTACAGATGGAAAACGGATGATGATTAGTCCACTAAGGAGCCGGAGTGGGGGAATTGCAGTACAAGTGCATAGTCATTTGGGGTATCATCACTGTCATCGTATCATTCATTTATCACGATTCCAACAGCCATCATTGACAGTGTCGTTTAAATAATTAGAGTATTTGGATTTATAAAGCGCCTTTTACCCGAGGGTCACAAGGCGCTGCACAGAGCTATGGAGAGAATGGCACGTCAACAACATCAACATAGATCAACTAAGCAAAGTTGTGGCTATAAGTCGGTGAAGGAAATCAATTAAAGATAAACTAATTGTTTAAACAAATAAGTAATAGAAGCAAAAAGTGCTCCTGAGCAGGCACAGGTGAACAGCGAGCCATTATCCAAACACACAGCAGTGAGGCGCATGGACACTTCAAAGCCTCTCTCATCATCCTCAGTCATCATCCTCAGTCATCATGATCATCATCTTTTATGTGTCACATTCCTCATCAGCATCAGCTCAATTTATCACCTTTAGAACCATTATCGTCGTGATTGTCAGCACGATCTTCGACGAGTATCATTTCAATAGTAGTTTTGAAAATGAACTTAGCTCTCTTTGACTAGCAGTGGTGTACTCAGTGGTGAATGGCGCAGATCTCACACCAATTAGCAAGCGTATCAATTAGTGTGCGAGGAGGATGTATTCTGATTGGTCGACAGGGCCAGCGTGCTGACTGCAGCACTCGTGGCTCTTCCTCGATTTCTGATTGGCTGCAGGAACGTCTTACCAAGGTGCGTTACCCATTTCAACTTGCCAGGTGGCTCAGTGGTTTAACAGGGAGATAACTTGCAAACTCCACATAGAATAATATGGGCGGCGCGGTGGCCCAGTGGTTAGCGCTGTCGCCTCACAGCAAGAAGGTCCCGGGTTCGAATCTCTCGGCTCGGGTGCCTTTCTGTGTGGAGTTTGCGAGTTCTCTCCCCGTGTCCGCGTGGGTTTTCGCCGGGCACTCCGGTTTCCTCCCACAGTCCAAAAAGCATGCTGCTACATAGGTTAATTGGCTCGCAGGCTAAATTGCCCCGCAGTGCCCGGCGATGGACTGGCGTCCCATCGTCGGTATATCCTTGCCTTGCGCCCTGTGTCTGCCGGGATAGGCTCCGGCTCACCGTGACCCTGTATAGGACTAAGCGGTTTCAGACAATGAGATGAGATGAGACATAGAATAATAATTGCTCTTCACCCGAGGGTCACAAAGCACCCAATCCGCGAATGGAACCCAGGAATGTCTTGCTGTGAGGCTGCGTTGCTGCTCTCTGCGGCCTCCCACATTTGGACGTCGGCCCGTTCCGTTGCTTTTGACCGTGGCATCTGGGAGGAGAGCCGATTTGTCAGAGAAAGAGACCATACATACGAGCAGGTACCCACTTCAAAGCTCCGCACAGGTGGAGTCAATCCACTCGCCGCGCTGCCACTGCCCGCCAGCATCTGGCCACCGCAGAGGCCGAGGAGCGCTGTTGAGAGAGTCGCAAATGTGTTGTTGCCTCTCCTCGCCAACACTCTCACCATCACAAGCGTGCGCCGCCGCCACCGCCGCCGCCGCCGCGGCGCGCCGTCAGTGACATCTAATCGCCGAGCGGGGGCCGCCGGTGTAACCGAGCTTCCCCCCCCCCACCCTTAGATTTAATGCCCCCCCCCCCAAAAAAAAAGAACCTGCTCGCTGCCAATTCGATGGCGAGCTGGTGTTGGATTTTAACGGCGACGTGGGGAGATGCGTGGCTGGCGAGGGTGCCGGCGTCCCCGCGTTATAATTCTCGCATGAGCGCGGTGGCACGCGTGTTTGATTGTCCGCCGCCGCCGCTGCCACGAGCGGCACAGCTGCCCGTGGTGGAACGTGTGGTGACGCGATGTCCGAACCGCGTGGGGTCACCGGCACCAGCTGACCGCATCCCGTCCCGTATTGCAAATTGGCGTAATTTTCCTCCATGGATACGCGAGTCGATCTGCGACACGACGCGGAGCCGTCTCGTGTGCGTGCACGTGCGTTGTTGTTGCTGTTGTTGTTGTTGTCAACACGTTTGCACCGTTAGCAAGTCTGTCCACACCGCTGGATCATAATAATCATTGCATTCATAGAGCGCCTTTCACCCGAGGATCACAAAGCGCCGCGCAGAGCTGCGGACAGAGAACGGCATGCCGACAGCAGCGACATAAGAACGGATATGGATGAATGCTCTCCCTATGTCGTCGCAGTTCTTCGTGGCCACGTGTTTCTCCCGTCAATCTCACCCCTGTGCATGAACGGCTCTCATCGCTCCATCTCCACGTGGGTCACCCTCTGAGTTTATCTCCTTCGCCTGCCAGTGTCATCAGTCATCATCCCATCCAGTGCTGTATCCTATCCAAGCAAATTATATTATTTTTAATTGTGAAATATTCTACAATGCAATGCATTATTCTATTATGCAAAAATGAATGTTTTTTCATGTTAAAAAATAGCGTTGAAACCCTGAACCAGTGGTGTAAATTATAGATTGCTATGATGAGGGTCAGTTTTTCTTAAGGACCAGAGCTTTTGACTTCAATACAAATTCGTAGTACTGTGTTTTGACCCCATGGGTGTGATGAGCTGAGTAGTCACCCTTCGCTGCACCGCTGCACCGCTGCACCGCCTCTCGAGCCAGGTTCACGTGTGCAGGGCTCGCCAAGGGTTAAGTCTGCGCTCTCCCTGCACGCGGTGTGCGAAATAATAGCGGATATCGAGGTTCGGCGTGTCCATAAAAGGACATCGTTTTGGCGTGGGTTGTCGAGCAGGTCATCTCGCTGCGATGCTGCCAAGCTACATCCGTTATGCAAAGATAACGCGTCTCCGCCGAGAATTATTTCGCGGTAATTGCACGTTTCGGATTTCTCAAACTTTTTCTTATTTTATTTACACGAATGCGACGTGCATAGGAATTGCATTTGCAACAAAAACAACAAACAGGTGACGAGCGCGGGCGGCGTTGCAAGCGTTGAAAATATTGGACGCACGTGGAGAGGTGCGATTTGCGAATGCAAAATATATTTCTCTCTCTCCTCTCTCGTTTTGCAGAGTCTTGGATCAGTGGATCGCCGTGACAGCCAGCTGAAGAGGTAAGCGCTGCTCGTGTTGCATTCATCAGGAATACTAAGCGGTGAGCGCTGTGCGTGCCAACATGCATGCATCTATTCGCTGCATCGCCGGAGCTTCCACGGCGAGCAAGCCTTGCTACCAGCCGAGAGATTTTGCACTCAACCATTCAATCAACGTGCTCGTGCCGTTGCTGCAAAGACGGGATCCGAGCAGAAGGATGAAATGTGTGTCTTTAATAATTGCATTGCACAGCGTGCATGATGCGCCGTATTGCAGCGAAGCAATTGCAACTGTCACGGCACTTGAATCCATTTAGAATCTGTGCGTCTTGGAGACGCAAGCCATCAGTGGCAGAACAATCGAAATTAAACGCCATGACCAGGCACTGCATTTCCCAGACCGACGTGTTCGCCTATAGATATTCAATGCACCTATGGAAGAGTGTGTGTGTGTGTGTGTATGTGCCTGCGTGTTCATGGGGGATGCGTTCGTAGGTAATGCGAATTTTCTCAGACCACCATTTCTACTCGATTTGCTAATTGCATTCCAATGCCACTTGTCGGGAGCGACGGCGACAGTGGTTCTCGTACTGCGCTTCGAAACTGGTTGGCATGAGTTCGAATCCCGCTCACGACTAACATCTGTAACGAATATCGGAACAGGTCCAGGGGCCACCACCAGGTCGACTCAGCCTGATTGAGTGATTGCTACGCAACATGATGGCCCCGGCGTGCCATGCCAGCCTGAATAGTTGCTCACTAACCGCATTTGAATGTCTATGGCTATAGAAGGATATTTGATTACGTGGATTATGTCAGAAAAGCACGCTTAATCATCTCTTCTCTGTCTGCTAATTGCATTTTAATTACAGTTGAGAGTACACGTAAGAGCTATAAAGGTGACGATTCAGACACAGCTGTGACCCAATTTCAAAATACAAAGTTACGGATTGTGGTCTTTGTAGAGATGATTCTGACCATACAATTCACACTGCACTACCCACCACCTTCTAAATAGCACGTAAAAAGCTAAAAAAAAGGTTAAATGTCAGGGAAACAAAGATGTACCGGACAATTGGGGAATTTGTAACCTTTCACTGCATAAGTAAAACCGTTCGAGAGGAAATTGATTTGAAAATCTATGGAGAATCCACTTGAAAGTATTCAGCAATAGTGCTCAATATTTTTCCTTCTCTCACGCTGGGAGAACCTTAACGGCTTTGCGAACTTGACAAGGTTTTTTCTTTCTCTTCTGTGGCATGACCCTGATCCACTTTTCAGCTGCATTAATTGTTTATTTAATTGTGCTCGGCTGTTTGGGCCTCGTACCCACGCCTCGATCAAGTTCTATGCCGTTGTGTTAGACGATGGCCAAGTTATTTTTTGACACGTTGTGTTATACATAGCACTGGAATGTATTAGAAAGTTAAAAGCTACCAAGAACAGCACTGCATCTTGAAAGCACTACATTGTCTCTGTGTGCCTATCTCTGTGTCTCCGTGTCTGCGTTATTCGTGTGTTGCCGTGTTTTTGATTATTTGTGTCTCTGCGTCTCTATGTTTGCGTGTCTCAATGTCTCGCCCTTGTCTTCTCGTCTCTTAGCCTCCCCTCATCTCCCGTCGTCTCTGTGTCTCCCCTCGTCCCTCTGTCTCCCCTCGTCTCCTCTCCGCTCATCTCCCCGTGCTTCCCATCGTCTGTTTCCATCAAAGCACCAGTTACCAGATTTGCGCTGCTTCACGTCAAAGTGCAACATCACCTTTTGTTGAACCACATTCTGATGGATGCGTGTCACTTCATTGGTTGGAATGATTAAAATGCGTACATAACAGTGTGATAAACATAATCTGCGTGGAAAATAAGAGGAAATAGAGTTTAAAAACTTTATCTCGCACAAATACTCTAAATCATACATTCTCCTGGCACGACTGTTTTTAAAGCGGTGTCACCTGACCGCACGGACAAATAGACATCAGTAGCTCATCTCATCTCATTGTCAGAAACCGCTTAGTAACTGAACAGGGTCGCGGTGAGCTGGAGCCTATCCCGGCAGGCACAGGGCGCAAGGCAGGGATATACCTACGATGGGACGCCAGTCCATCACCTGACACTGTGGGCAATTTCGTCTACAAGCCAATTAACCTATGCAGCAGCATGTTTTTTGGACTGTGGGAGGAAACCGGCGTTCCTGGCGAAAACCCACGCGGACACGGGGGGAGAACTCGCAAACTCCACACAGAAAGCGGCACCCGAGCCGAGATTCGAACCCGGGACCTTGTTGCTGTGAGGAGGCGACAGCGCTACCAACTGGACCACTGTGCCGCCCGACATCAATAATGTTTCATATAAATTTAAGTTTCGGTGACATTCCTTTTCAATCCTGCTTGCTTTATGTTTCGATGGGATATTTTAAGGCCTATACAATGCAAGTGTCAGTTGCCACTGATTTTAGCCCTGACCTAATATAAAGGTCAGGTCACTTGTCTCTTTGGGAAGTGCGTTAACCACTGCATCACCGCTCCCCCAGCTGTATATTTTTCACCGCTCTCCCAAATAAGTTTTGCAGGGTGTCTCACATGAATGGGATATACGGAACACATAGGGAGCATCAGTCATCATTATAAGTACGTATTTTCTATTGATCAATTCACATGGGGGGGGGAGGGCGGCGCGGTGGCCCAGTGGTTAGCGCTGACGCCTCACAGCAAGAAGGTCCCGGGTTCGAGTCTCTCGGCTCGGGTGCCTTTCTGTGTGGAGTTTGCATGCTCTCCCCGTGTCCGCGTGGGTTTTCGCCGGGTACTCCGGTTTCCTCCCACAGTCCAAAAGCATGCTCCTGGATAGGTTAATTGGCTCGCAGACTAAAATTGTCCCGCAATGCCCGACGATGGACTGGCGTCCCGTCGTCGGGTGTATTCCTGCCTTACGCCCTGTGTTTCCGGGATAGGCTCCGGCTCACCGTGACCCTATATAGGATTAAGCGGTTTCAGATAATGAGATGAGAATTCACATGGGACACCCTGTATATCAAAAAAAGTCTAACGTTTTGGTCTGAAAAAACAAAAAACAAAATCACTCAACATCGCTTACTGTTTGGATGAAAAAAAAGTTTTCAAAACCATGTAACCACACATAATGAGTACATTTAATAAGAAATTTGAATTATTATTTTTTAATTCGGCAAACGTATAATTAAAAAAAGCCATGCCAGACCTGCTGAAGTTACCTTGGTCTACCTATAATTATGACATGTCTCGAAGTCCTTTCACAAGAGCCCGTCACGCAACCAGTGTTGTGTTAACCAGCATTAGAGGCATTAATTTTGAGGTCAACCGGTTTCTTTATTCAGCCAAGTAAGAGGACACCATCGGGGCCCTTCCTCCCCTGCAGAGTTGTTGTGCGAGCAGCCCGCAGGCTTGGGGGCACACACATGGGAGGCGGTTGGCAGCTCCTCCTCCAGGGCACTAGCAGCGTTGTGTATCGTTAACACTGGATGCGTGCACCGGGGAGAGGGACTTTGAGATCGGGGTAATTATTAATTATTCGTCAGGGTAGCGGGCGGGCGGGGGGGGGGTCGTCACACAAAAGGAATTGATGAAGTATTACTTTTTCTGCCATTCTAAACTACTGTGCAAGCACCTTTGACCCGAGTTACATCAGGGGATTTGAGCACATTTATTAATATATTTGTAAAAATTGCATTCTTTTCACGTATATATGTTTTAATTTAGAAGTGTATTTGTTTACCTTGTCCACACCCTGGCACAAGAGCACCATCCGACTCGGTATAGAACTTGGCACGGCTCTCCACGAGACAGGAAACTGAGTGATGGACATCTTCAGTGCGTTGCCAATGTTGATGCACGCCTCCACCAAATGTCATCTCTTCTCAAGCACACTCGCCCCTTGGCTGCACCGAAAGTGGCTTTGTCGTCATTACGCTTGATCTCCACACTGAAGTTTGTTATGAGGTTTTCTCCGTAAAAATGTACTTAAAATTGCATCGCTTCCAATGGAAAAACAAATTCATCACGTGGGCTGTAACGCTAATTTTCATTGGCATGCCCTGAATGGGCCGCATTATTTCAGGAGCAGTCTTTCAAGTAGTCGGGGATCTATTACTTATTGAGGGTGGTTATTATTATGATTATTCATTATTATTGAGCAGACGCCCTTATCCCTTGTTAATTTTGCGGTGACGCCAGTACACAATGGTCTACTCTTGCGAGGTGCGGGACCTTTAATGTTCTTAAACTGATGGCGTGAATGCTCCATGCATAGAGAGCGTGTGCATACCACTCACTTGCTTGTAGAATTCACAGTCTAGTTTTTAGTCCGTGTTGTTTCAGTAGGACACATTTTAATAATACTTCTTGCACAAACAATTTAAAATATAAATTGCTGGCATTCCAACCACCCTTAAACATTTATTAGCTTACTTTAAGTTTACGGTAAAGCATAATTTCTTAACTGCAATATTATGACACGGCAAATGCATATAATTAACCAGAAATTGTTTCCAGTAAATCTTAGTGGAAAGTTCTGGAAATTGTGAAGAGATATTAATATCCCCAGTTGGAAAAAGGCTGTCATGCTAAATTAACTAAAAATACTTTTTTTTCCAGAAAATTGAGTCCAAACGGTGAAATATTTTTTTTCCCTCCCTCAAATTTGATTTGTAGAATCTTGTTAGTATTACACTCCGAGAACATTGGAGTGTTGTCAAGGCTTATCATCAGTCACTTCCAAAATCAACCAATGGAATCACACACGTTGTGTACTAGTCTATTAAAAAACAAAAAATCATACACGCCTATAAAAAGGACATTTACGCGCTTGTGAATTGAAAATTAGCTTATCGTGTTTAATGTTAAAATCCAAAGTTGGTGTTCGAATGCATTAGGTATCCCTCATTGTAATGGCAGATATAACATTACCATGCCTGATGATGCTGAACGTAGTTGTCAGCGAAACGCCGTAGACATCTTGTGTAAAATATTGTGGGGTCGCTTTTCAATGCACCGGTGGGCTGAGATAGTGAAGGAATTGGTGCGTTTTCTGTTCAACGTGACAACCCCTTGCTGATTGGCCGTGTCGGGTGGTGGAGGGTTAAACGACACTCTTATATAATTTGTTACGTGACCTGACCCAAAAATTGATTTCATTGACCAATCATGATATTTTGCTCAACTGTAAAGGTGGCCCCTGACCCCGACTCTAGGAATATGGACAAAGCAGCAGCCTTCCCACGAATTGGGAAGGGTTCTGATTTGTCACTTCATTTCAGGAGAAAGATCGTTTGATTTCGAGTTAAACTCTGACGTAGTCAGTTAGTCAAGTCGGCAGAATTTTTATTTCACGCCATATGGTGTTTTCCAAATCACCTTCAATCTCTCGTCGTCAATGTGAGTTCCAACGAAAAGCACTGCTCTTCCTTGTATTTGGTGAACGCACGCACACGCGACACGAGGAGCAAATGGTGCATTCAAATTGGAATCGTTTGCACTTGCTATCAAATTGAGTCCACGCTTCGAAGTGCTATGCGGTGCTAGTAAATCGCAAACGCTGTGGCGGTGCTCCGTGGACATTGTATTTTAAGTTACGCGAAACTGCTGCACCAGACGAATATAACAGCACTGGCAGGGTCAATTAACCCCTGAGCCTGAGCGCCAACTCCCATGCGCAAACATTTCTCCAAAGCTGCGGTTACACGCGCTGTGTGTCGCCCAGTGTACGAACACACGCACATTATTGCAGCAATAATTCACCAGAAAACTCATTGCAACCTTTGTTAAAAAAAAAATAATAATTCTGCACGTGACCTACACACACTTGTGTTTGTATCTTAGAACTCTGGCAGCCGTCAGACTCTTTATTCTATGACATAGTTCGTTCACATGTGTGCATTTATTATACATAAGCGTGCACATTGTATTATACGTGTGTTAGTATTTATTCATTAAAAAACGTGTTTGTGTTGTTTTACACCACTATGGTTAATGTTTATACATTTCTAAAATAATATTGGGGGTCTGTGCTATACTCATTAGTGTACAAGTTATATATTTTGAGTAACTTTCACACGAAGGCTTTCGTGGCCAATGTTGTCCACACTGAAGCCCTTTTTACGTCACCTAACCCAAAAACGCTTTATTACGGATATTTTAAGGCGAAACGCAAATATTATTATTCGTTCCAAAAGCCTACACATGCTAAGCAGCTGGCAAACGTGGTCATGTGTCTGAATGTCATGATGTTGGGTTTTACATGCAGCCCTGTGTGAACGCGTGGTTTGATACGACTTAGGGAAGCTGCCTCTGATGTCTTGGCAGATCTCTTCTCGCCGAACCGCAAGGCCTATGTGTGTCATCGTGCAATTTAGTAAATTACATTTCCCCCCCAACTCCTTTGGCTGGAGAATTGAGCCAATGATGATAGCAAAAGGGCAAGCTCTATCAGATCAGCCTCACATCCGTAAACGACTACACGTGTATGGATTATTAATGATTGGCGCAGTGATCAAACGCGACAAGTGCCATCTCTCTCTCGCTCCTGCTTAATTGGCTATCAAATGTGCTCACAAAATGTTCTCATTTGTTCTAAAATCGAATTCTGAATGAGAGATGATAAGCCTAGCATACCTACGGTGTTGTGAGGTTTTAGTTTCCTAATGTATTCAATGTTTTGAGACGAAATGAGATTGTTTTATGTTAGAATACCCCTGGTCTAACGTTTAAGTTTCCGGCTGCAACATATTCTTTGCTCTTCTCTTGTGTGATTCGAATCTACGCCAGGATTACATTTCACGAAATAGGTTTTTTGGTTTTTAACCTTTATGCTGCTGGGTATTTTCCAAACCCACTTTGCAGAGCAGTTATTCTTCTTTTCATTACATTTTAAATAAAAGTACTTTATATGGGAGCACGGAAAATATATATAATAAAAATGCGCGCGCAATGTACAACTGGCAACGTGTGTATGAAACGAATTGTAACAATGGTGCTCATTATGTCACGCATGTCATTAGTCATTGCCAATGCACGTAGCCTAACAGCCGTTTTGTGGATTTGTGAACGTGAAATGAAATACGTTGATTTTTAAAGGCAATTTGTGAGTCCGCCGTGACAGACCTGTCTCTTTCTCTTTAGCCAAGCTGTACTCATTCGTCTGAGATATTTTCATTTCGTGTTAATGGCCGGTGTCGCTTTGGCCATCTAAGAAGACCCGTGGTGGTTGTACAGACTGGTTGCCTGCACTTTCAAGGCCAGACAGTCAGCCAGGCAGAGACCTTCACTCTGAAGTGTACATTATTTAACACTAAAACCTTGAAGGATGAACATCGTGTACTGACATAGCTGGAGCTGTCTGATAAGAGCAAATTACTGGGCTTAAAAATATATCAGTCACAGGAATAATGAAATGAAAATATCCCTGAAACTTCGGTGCCAGCAAATAGCTTATCAGCTTCAGGCAGAGGGTGCAATGAATGAGAGTGAATTTCTAATTTACTCAACCAGAAGAAGTGATAAAAGTTTGGTGTCACATAATGCTTGTCCTGCGAAGCTGTGAATCGATTTTCTCGGTTTCATTTCATTGCAGTTCCACCAATTACACATATGTATATAACATGATGGGACATGATTTGGGATGGTTTAAACTGTTATTACTGGCATGGATCTCAGGCTGCTGGAACTAATGGCTCTGGCTAGTTTTTACGTCGGGGATATTAACATTTTATGAATGAAACCAATTTCAATTTAAATTATCTCGTATATTCATTTGTTATAGTCCATCAAATATCTGCCAGATATCAGTTAACTCCGCGAGCATTTTACAGCTGTGGAATCCCATGACTTCATGCATGAGAATAGCTCTTCAGAGTGCTCCTCTCGGGGTATCCGTGCCGAGTGTTCCTCCAATCTTCTTTGTTTCGTCTCCCACGTTCGAAGCATCATCATCATCACGATAACGCTTACACAATAATACCAAAAGAACAGCTCTCAACAGCAATTCTATTATCAATGAAATCCATTTTTGGGTCGGGTCACGTAAAAAAATATAAAATAGTGTCGTTTAACCCTCCACCACCCGACACGGCCAATCAGTAAGGGGTTGTCACGGTGAACAGAAAACGCGCCAATTCCTTCACCATCTCAGCACACCGGTGCGTTGAAAAGCGACCCCACAATATTTTACACAAGATATGTACGACGTTTCGCTGATGACTTCTACGTTCAGCATGATCAGCGTGCCTGATGATGCTGAACGCGAGCGATCCTCAGCAGCTCGCAAAACACAGAGGTGTTTGGAACAATGATATAGGAGTCGGCATCAACCCGGGACTGTCGACTCTCAGCGCCACGTGCTTCACCGGCACCACGGTGCGCGCGCGGGGAGCTTCGGAGGGATGCGACGCGTGGGACCATCAG
This sequence comes from Mordacia mordax, assembly GCA_036362905.1. NCBI lineage: Eukaryota > Metazoa > Chordata > Hyperoartia > Petromyzontiformes > Petromyzontidae > Mordacia > Mordacia mordax. Next base: position 41,626,722 of record JAZEWT010000002.1, read on the forward strand.
TGCGGGTATGCATGTCATCGCTGCTCTACCACAAGCGCTGTCGTGACATCACTTCCACTTAAACGGTGTCCGCTGCTGATGTCGTCTTCGTAATGGTGTCGAGCTGGCCTCAACTGGCGTCTGATTATCACCTTGTAATGTCTAGCCCAACACATTCAGACAGGGCTTACTCAGCGTTAATGTAGGGCAGCAATTTCATGTTGACCTGTGAACTTTAAGTATATACGCGGTCAGCTGTCACTCACCCTGGCAATAGATATGTCCAGGGTTTGCCATAGCGACCTATGGTTAAGGGTAAGCAGCTTGTGACAGTTCTATCATTGCTTCCTAAATTTTATGAGGATCATAACGATTACAGTTTCCATTTACAACATGCTCACAAGATTATTCGCCAATTTACACAACATGAATTGTAATGGCTTGCAGTACAGATAAGACCCTAATTTAATGCAGCAGGCTGGCATGAATATATTCATTAAACCATTCGAAACAAACTGATCAGGTTTTGTGTCTTCCTGCCCACTTGAACGTGGGTTGGTGCTCCGAGATCTCTGTTGGCAACCGTGAGCACGTGATAGGCATTCCACATTTCTGTGACAGGGGGGGGGGGGCAGTTTGTTCGGAGAACGTCAACTGATGGCCTCCCGCAGAGCTGTGGCCATCGCGCCGATCCTGGAGCAATGATGCGCCGAGTTGACCTCTAACCTCGACTTGAACTCGGTGACCTTCAAAGGGTGAGACCAAGCGCTCTACCGCAATGCCACGAATCCGCGCGAACATTGTCTGCGAGTTTCCTGCTCGCGCTGCGTACCTAAAATCGCTTCGTTGGTGACATACGAGTCACACACATGTTCAAAAACTGATACAATCGTGGCGCCGGGTATTTGTGCTGCCTTGGTGGTCTGCTGCCATTGCGTTTGGTGACCCCACACTTGCCTTCATCGACAGATCGCTGCCACAGCCATCGTGTGTGCGGCAGCGTAGGGTTCGGACACGCTCTTGCTTCGACGCTGGTCGTGCGGACGGGTTACAGCTTGATACAGCGCACGGTATAACCCACGTGAAATCCGTCCGAGAGACGAGTGAATGAACAGTGGACTCATTGTTAAATGTTCACCAGAGTAGCCTCACTTTAAGACCTTGTAAATGTGCGGGCAACACAGGACGTATTTAGCAGATGGTTTTTTTTTGTATACACGTTGAATGTTTTCTCTTGCTATTGAACCAAGTCTACATGTTTTGTTCACCCTTTATAACCCTTATTTGAACAGTGGGAAAAAAATATACAGCGTTTAAACCACAGCTAAGTCTTATATGCATCTACAAATGTCGTTTAACCCCACTGAATTGAAATATGTGTATCTTATGTGGAGTGTTTTTAAGCACAAAGATATTGGTGTGGGAAACTGTGTGATGATACATTGCCTTCAATAAATGATGAACAGTCGCAGATATCATGAGGCATTACGGCAGACACTGGTGCTCTAAAGGATTTGAACGTCATGGGATTCGGAGAGAGCCTTGGGCTGCACAGCAGGATCAGAATTCACAGCAATGGGATAATTAGTTTTTTAGGCTGGCAAAGCGATTGCTTGTGGATCTTTTTGGCAACAGATCTGATGGTGCAATTAAAATATATATTTTTCAAGTAGCTGTGTAGTTTTTTTTTTGTGATGACTGGGTCATTTGGGGCTTTCGGCATTAATTTCGGCATTAATTTCTGGCCTAAAAATTGTTTTAGTAAAACCAACTATGGTAAGTTGACAGGCTTATTTGGCGTATTTCTACCGCGAGCGCAATACGTCAACGAGACTCGGATTATATGTGTTGGCACTTCTGACTGTCCCAAAATAGAAGTGGTTTTGAGGTGTTATTCCCAAGAAAGACGTTTTCACGTAAATAAACAAACATCTCTTGGGCATAAATTACACTCATTCACTAACGTTATGCCATATTTAGGTGCTAAGTATTCAATCTAAGGAAAAAGAATACGCGTTTTTTTAAACCGTTTTTTCCAAGTATATCATAATACCCAAGTGTGCAGCAATAGTATCCGAGGGACAGTTAGTTTGTTGTTTGAGAATATATTTTTACTTCGTAGTTTTGTTTTACTTTCTGATGATGTATTGGGAGTCAAATTTGCCACAGCAGAGCACATGTGTAAACCCTTAAGCTACACTCTTTAAATTATATTCGGATCCCTCTGGGATGAATGAATTTATTCACTACCTTTACCTAAAATGACCAAACGGTTGCTGCAGAGTTGAAGTTATTCCAAGGAGATGGAGCTTTTGTGAAATACTCCTGAGATGGAAGCGCACTTATTCGAGTCTTATTTTATTTCCTTTCTGCACAATGACCAGTGCCATAATTTTAGCAACGTAGGCCGACTCAGCTAATTTGCCAACGGCTGAAGGAATCCTAAAAAAACCCACGAGAAGAACAAACCGTTGCAGTGTTGAGAGACTCCAGGTATCCTGGAGCTGTAGTTTGCTGGATGGCACAGACAAGCGATGTCTCCTGCCCGTTATTACACACGAAACACCATTCTGCACCGGGCAAGTGAAGGTCCGCTGCATGGAATGGTCTCTGTAAGATGTTGTTATCAGCAACATCCCAGGTGCTAGAGGCTGGGATAGTCCAGTCTCAGTAGAGTCACCGAACGGACTGGAAAACCCACTGACAGCATCTCCCGAGACGCACGCTACTCAAATCGTAAAGACGCGGGCTGCGAAGGTGACAGAAAATAGACCAGTAAGGCCCTCAAGAAACCGAGTACAACCCACACAGGGAATCACAGTGGATGGGTTCAAGAGGGCGCAACACTCGACAATGACCAAGGACTGGGACGGTACCACAGGGCCACGGGTGCGAGGGCAAAGCAGAGGAGGAACTCTTGTGCAGGAGAGAATACTGTGCCGACAGTACTCTCATAGAGACCCAACACACAGCAATTCGTTGAAGCAACTAGTCGTACCAAAACTCGTGAGGGAACAGATATTATGAGGCAGCGCGAGTTTCAACTGCAGGACGAAACTGCACAAGCCAGCGGTAGACCGAGCGTGTCCCAGGCGAATGGGGAGGGGTGGAGCGCATCAGCCACCGCGGCTGACAGGAGTGTGCGGCACAGTTGAAGTGATGGCGAGTGGAGAAGCGGCAGATGTCTGAACGACTCCGTTAAGGCAGCAGTAGGTCGAGCCTGGCTCGTGTGAGCGGCGCTGAGCGCACGGTGTCTGTGGCACTGGCCGCGCAGCGACTCGATGTGCTGGACGAAACGCCAGCGGGATAGCGGTGCGAGTGGCGATCAACGGGTTTGCCACGGCCATCTGAGACCACGAGCGGGGGGTTGTGAGCAGAGGATGACTGCAGACTCCACAGTTCCGGGCCAGGATCCCGCCAGGCCGTGTAAACGCACGCTCAGACATATAGACGCGTGAGGACTGGTACTAGGTGTACACACAGGCTCCGGCACATACATACAGTCACACACACACTCACACGTGGGGGTGTAGGGGTTGCTGGGTGATGGTGCGGTCGTGAGTAAAATGAAACGGTAAAAGTCAAGGTTCTTAGGTGGTTTCTACATTCGAGCAGACAGTACGTGGGAATTGACGGAGCAAACTATTTTGATGATGACGTGAGTTGTAAAACCGATTCACTGGGGTTATTAAATTGACACTGTGTTAACGCAACTGCTTCGTATCGTTGGTTGACTCTCACGCAGTGAAGCCGCAGCTCCTCCCTGCGCAGCCGCCCCCAATCGAGCTCCTGGGCGACGCCACCCGTTGCGATCTCAGCAAACCTCTGCCTCTCCCGCTGCATTGGTCACCGCTGTCACTGCTGCCCATATCAATGGGCGGGCGTGACAATGAGAAACTCATGGGCAACAGTTACTGATTTCATAGCTTCAGCTGAACAGCAATATCCGGCTTGTCTTATTAAAACATTAATTAATATTGTAATCCATAGCCCTTTGTCAATACACTGCTCGATGCATGTGTCCCTATGCCAATGCGTCGTGGGGGTTGATTGATCATACCTCATCAGGCTAATCACTCTGGACCACTAAAGAGATAATAAACATAAGAATTGCATTTATAGAGCGCTTTTCACCCCAGGGTGACAAAGTGCTGCAGAGAGAATGTCATGTCAACAACAACGACATCAGAATGGAAAATCAGCGGCAATAAGAGAGGGAGCGATCGACTCGGCTATCCCGATAGAGCAGCTTTTCGAAGCGATCATCAACAATAACGGTTTTTGTTTGGGTTTTTTTAAAAAGACCGAGCTGTGGCGAGAGCAGCTTGTGAACAACAACGTCAGGACAGTTCAAGTGAAAGTCATATAATAGCAATAAATTATAGGACATAAAGTAAGTGGAAAAAAATAGAATTCGTCAGCAAACAAGGAAAGAATAAATATTCCTAAGCAGGCGCGGCTCGGCAGAAAGCCATCATCCCGGCACGACAACATTGAGCAGCATCAACAGTCCCAGCTGGAGGGCTCGAAAGCCCCATGGAACAAGTGAGTCTTGAGACGGGACCCGAAGATGCCCAGTGACTCAGCCGACCGAATCCCCTAACGGGAGGGCATTGCAGAGTCTGAGAGCAGCGTGAGAAGGCTGTCACCCATCATATGGAGGTTGAGATGTGGTCACATACTGCAAGCCCGTATTGGAGGATCAAAGTTGTTATATTGAGGAGGGTGCCTGAAGTAGGTCACGGATGTATGTTGGAGCAGCGCCAGTGAGAGCCTTGTAGGCGAGAAGGAGGATCTTGATTGCAAGCCTGTATTTAACTGGTAACCAGTGGAGGGACATCAGTACTGGGGATATGTGATCGCGAATGGGTGTGCGAGTGAGGACTCTAGCAGCCGCATTCTGCACATGTTGGAGACGATTGATCAGGTAGGCAGGGGTGCCAGGGAGCAGTGCATTGCAGTAATCGATTCGTGAACGCGCCACTTTACAAACATGCCAAGCCAGTGTTAGCCACACAACTGAGGGAGTAAGCGAAAATACTATCAAAATATGTGCGCGGTGCAGCAGATCAGTGAGCCATCGTCAAGTCTTCTAACCCCTGCAGGAACCAACCCTCCTCCTCCTCCACCCTCCCCACCACCCTGACCTCACCACCTGTGTTGGGGTTGAGGTTGAAGGCTGGTACAGAGGTCACTCATCGTTAATGTTAGCGGTGGCTTGGAATTGAAATCGCGGGGCTTAGAAGGCAGTGTGGTGACCACCTTATAAGACCATTTCTCCCCTTTTTCTTGGAATGCTTGGATTATATCCCGTAGTACCTGTGGTTTGATATGTGAGCCATAACAAACGTCATTTACACAAAAAAGTTGAATATTGAAAAACACATCAGAGTGTGCACTTATATCGGTTGCCATGCCTCGATGTATGAGAATTGCTTTCCAAAGCTATTCTTTTCGTATAGCCGTATCGTGCACTCGACACGGCCCTCCGAAGCAATTCTCTCCCAGCAGAGCCTCGATTCTGAGGGAAGCAACCGGAACGAACCCATGATTGAAACGATGAAATGAAGAGACATAGGAGAGCAGCTTTGCATTCTTTCCGAAAACCGAATTTAAAATAAATTGTGGTTTTAATTGGTGTGTATTGCTGTCACGGTAAACTTAGTTAAAGCTTAAAAATGTG
>JAZEWT010000002.1:41632690-41648570 GCA_036362905.1 Mordacia mordax
CTATTTGTTTTTTTCTTCTTCAATGGAAAGACTTAAATAATATTGATGCAGCAATTATTAGTGGAAATTGTTGCACTTGTTTTTTGAACCGTAGTAAAAAGAATCAATATTATGCTTGAATCAAGCACTTTACACCATGGGTCCTCTGCGCTCGTTTAGAAAAAGTGTGCACGTCGTGTGTGTGTGAGTGAATGTGATTGATCTGGTTTGGAGGGTGGGCGCTTGTGTGCTTATATATGAATGTGTTATTCAAAGTGTGCGTCTATTGTAAGATCGAGCGATTCGTGAGATACAACTGTCTCGAGTTTTGAATGTTTCACCGGAATTGCTCTCTCTCCCAAACGGTTCAGTGCAGATTCACTCATTCAAGCCATGTTGCATGTATATTTAAGTGCATAATGTGCCAGAAAGTTCCATGGGCTAGAAGCTTTTATGAGAGATATAAATACACAGATAGCTCCATGGGTATTTTTTTGCCAGTATACATATGTAAGATTACAACACGTTTTACCGTATCTGGCGATTATGCAGGTGTTAAGATCTTAACACCTGCATATATGTATACTGGCAAAAAAAGTACCCATAGCGTTAACATCTCCACCTAAGCTATAAAGCATTGATACCGCACTGTCCTGAGCTGACTGCCTTTTGGCAACGGCTGACACCGGCAAATAGTCTCAAAAGGAAGCCACTGCCTGGTGAAGGTCGGTCAGTTGAAGGACAATGCATAGGTTATCAAAGCTACCTGTTTGCATACTTTGCCACTAGTATGTGTGGCTTTTGCAAACTGGACGCATTGTAAAATGTGTCTATTTTGGTGTTTGGGATCTTAACACCTGCATAATTGCCTGGAAATTATGCAGGTGTTAAAATCTTACACCTGCATAATCGCCGGATATGGTAAAACCTGTTGTAATCTTACCCAGATAGCTTTTTAATTATTTTTTGCCCCAACTATTACAGCACATTTATTTTACATAAAATTATATTCAAAGTAACATGAAATATAATACTGTAGATATTTATTTCTGAAATGTATTTCATGTTTATTTTCAAAAAACCCATCCATTTTTGCAACACATTGTGCAACATTTACAATTTACACATTCTACATTTAAAATCCCGACACACTTGGATTTACGAATCTTAATGTTTTGCATTGTGAACCGTGGGCGTGCGGCACGGTGGCCCAGTGGTTAGCGCTGTCGCCTCACAGCAAGAAGGTCCCGGGTTCGAATCTCTCGGCTCGGGTGCCTTTCTGTGTGGCGTTTGCATGCTCTCCCCGTGTCCGCGTGGGTTTTCGCCAGGCACTCCGATTTCCTCCCACAGTCCAAAAGCATGCTGCTGCATAGGTTAATTGGCTTGCAGGCTAAATTGCCCCGCAGTGCCCGGCGATGGACTGGCGTCCCATCGTAGGTGTATCCATGCCTTGCGCCCTGTGTCTGCCGGGATAGGCTTCGGCTCACCGTGACCCTGTATAGGACTAAGCGGTTTCAGACAATGAGAAGAGATGAGAGATTGTGAACCGTTGCACAGTTGCAAGAGTGTCCCGTTTGTCTCGGAATGATCATGCCTAACGCTCTTTGCACATATTGCCCTTTGTTCTGTGTTTGTATGGGCACATCCGAAACGGTTAGCACGCTGCTGTCCTGCAAACCTGCGGCCCCAAGTTCAATTTCCCACTCGCAGTCACCAACACCAATTATCTGAACCAGTCACGGGTCACCCCTAGGCCGAGTCAGCCTCGAATCTGTACTCGGTAGGGTGTGTGAACGTTGCCACGAGGGAGACGAACGTAACCAGGGATCGAGAGAGCCACATATGATGGCCATTCCTGCCTTCTTATATGCCCGTTTAACAGCACTTGACCCAAAAACGTGTCCAGGCTATGCCGTGGAAGTTTGTGCTGCGTACACAAAATATGTCACGCGCAGCCGCACACAGCAAATCCATCAGAGAAGATGTACTGCTGCGGAGCGTCATTTACAAATCAATGGAAGCCTTACACACACGTAATGAAAAAGTTAGGCGTCAACAACGTTGACAGTCAGACCACGTGCCGTTTAGGAAAGCTTGCTCCCTGCCTCGTGACGAGTCCACAGTTCCTCGCACCACCACCACCACCACAGCTGTCAGCGCTGGGTTCCATAAACCTCTCGGTCTGGGTCCGAGCACACGAGCAGAGAGGAGCGAAGGAAGCGAAGACCCACGAGCGTTCATCGGTGACTGTTTTGGTTTCAGCCAAGTTAGCAGCAGGGTGTCTGTGCAGCGGTGACATCGGAACCTCACAGAAAGTCCTGCCTGAGGTGGTTCGATTTCCACCTCGGGTGCCTTTTCTGTGCAGAGTTTTGTGTGTTCTCTCCCCCTGTTCTGTGTGGGTTTCCTCCGAGTTCTCCGGTTTCCTGCCACAACGAAATAGACTCATTAATTATTTGGCCGACAATCTCGTAAAATATAGGAAGCATTTTCTGGCGTGTTGGTAATGGTCCTGTTTCGGGCGCCTTTCTGTGTGGAGTTTATATGTTCTCCCCCTGTTCTGTGTGGGTTTCCTCCGAGTTCTTTAGTTTCCTCCGACAACGAAACAAAAAAAAATCATTCTCAATCATTAATTGGCCGACATCATCATAAGATATGGAACGCAGTGTGGGGCAGTTGTTGACATCGGCTGACTGCACGGCTGCCTTCCCCCACCTCTCTGTGGTTTCCTCGCTACGCGTATGTGATGATGTCACCAGAGGCGGGGGCGTATGCCAATTAATAATTAATAATATACTTGCATTGCCCGGGCCCATCTCCGAACAAGGCAGGAGACACAACCCTCCTACATGTGCCAACCCAGCAGTATACAATGATATGTCCAGAGATGAAAGTAAGCCAGTATGGTCTGCTACGGCGTACTGAGCAGGAGGTTCCGTTCAGTGCAGTATCGGCACCCGCTTAATCCTGCACAGGGTCGTGGGGGGGGGGGGCAGAGCCTATCTCGGCAGACATCGGGCAACAGGGCAGGGCTATACCCAGCATGTGGCGTCAGTACATCGCAGGGCACTTTTTTGGTGCGATTTACTCAGCAGGTCAGTCAACCTAGGCAGCAGCGTGTCTTTTGACCTGTGGGACGAAACCGGAGTGCCCGGTGAAAACCCACGCCGGCACGGGGAGAGAGAACACGCAAACTCCACACAGAAAGGCACCCGAGCTGGGAACCCTACCGAAAATGTAATTTCCTACACAAATGATCAACTTACAATTCTGGGTCTGGGTTACTTATTTATATTCAGAGTCTGCAGCGCTACTCACTGCGCCACTGTGCCACCTTGGTAAGAACGTGGCTTAAGTATGTAATAGAGTTCAGGTGGGCAGGGGCGTTGTGATAAATTGGTACCGGTAAGTAATCCAAGTTGCTTTCAGCCGTGGGTTTATCTCAGTCGATTGGCTAGGTCACTTCGTCGATAATGTCAATTAGTGTTGGGGAAAAGCGTGGGTGCTCCCACCTCTTTTCAGTCGGCATACCAGATGGAAGGGGCCCTGTATAGCCTCTGCTCTAAGAGATCTTCTGACCAACTTCGCTCGAGCAGGCAATTGTAGGGCTGCGTTCTGACCTTTTCAATATATTTTTTTAATACAGATTTCAATTGCACTCCATGTATAACACAAAATAAGCAACTCGCACGCAGAATCGTAAGCTGATCATTTGTATAGGAAATTGCATTTTGTATGCGTGTTTTGAATTAAGATGGTGTATTTACAGAACTAACCTCTGTTGTGGATATATTGGTAAGAAATAAAAAAAAATGTGTTTACTTAAATATTTAAATTACACAAAAAGGTTATTTATACCCCGGCGATGGACTGGCGTCCCGTCGTCGGGTGTATTCCTGCCTTACGCCCTGTGTTTCCGGGATAGGCTCCGGCTCACCGTGACCCTATATAGGATTAAGCGGTTTCAGATAATGAGATGAGATGAGGTTATTTATACCATAATCGATTAAACTGATGCAGGCAGCAGCAGCAGCGCAATATTTAATATCAAGCAATGCGTGGAAATGAATGCACATTGGCACAGGCATAGCTTGTACCATGTCCACGATGAAAGCTACAATGTTGTCAGGCGAATATCCAAGGTGCTCATTGTTGTGTTTCCACTGTTCGCCTCGGCGATGCTCACAGCAAAAATACACCACGCAAATTTCCTGCGTAATTGCATCTGGTGTTCCTGCGCGTGCCCTGTTTGAACACATACGAACAAATCCTGGCCAAGCCCTGGCAGCATTGTAGCTGCCTGCCGCTGCGAATTTCCTCCAGGATGTGCCTGCCTCGGTCTGTCGTGCTTGGTGGCGTATTGCCCGAGGTCAGAACACCACTAACCACCGGCCACATACACTTAAATCCAGCGGCATGCTGGTTCAACGAGACCCACTCTGTGCCCCGTAAAAACGAAGCGCTTGTGATATTTAGCGTTTCCAAAGACTTGTTCTGCCGTGGTTTAAACATATTTTCGCCGTTGTCGTATTATCCGACGAGAGTCGATAAACCGTGAGCTAACAGAATGAACAACCGACAACCTTACATTGTGGATTGATTTTTGCTGAAGGCTGCGATTTCTAAACAAGTATCAGTGTTTTCCAAAACACCGTTGGCTCATTCCGACGGCATCTAACCCAGAGCGCTTCCTCCTTCTTTATTAGCAAGACACACTCATGTACGATCGCATTATTTTTTTTAAAATAGTCGAAAGATGTTTTAGAAAAAAATACACTTAACTCCACAGGCATCTTAAACGGATTACGAGCCTTCCCTAAAGACCTTGCAGACCTTGCAACCCGAGGTCGTGCTGTACGGATCCTTCGCAATGGCTCACACAATAGGCACTATAATCCTGCGTGCTCAGCTATGCAATCGGCGCACAAATGGTTTCATCATGCAGATAAGTGAATAAATTAATGGGGAAAATTTGCATTTGAATTTCATTTCCTCATCTCCGGATTACAAGCCCCCGTGGGTAGAAGCCATGCGACCGGAAGTTGATCTTTACACCGCAGAAGAACGTAGAATTCTACCGAGATGCCCAATTATAAATGCGATGTATCAAGGCGTAACGTGGAGAGGGGAAAACTACAATTTAAGGCTAGGCCATTGCAAATTCGAGGTTTCACTGTTTCCTCCTGGCTTCGCATTGGAGAGAGGCCACTGGAAAATAATGCATTGTGCCGAGGCCTCCAGCAGCCCTCTTGGGATCCCTGTCAAGTCACAGCCTCCTCTCGCCCAGTCCTTGTGGCGTGCTGAGGCGGATTATTATTTCTCAATAGATTCCTCAGGCATCACTGTGTGTGTGTGTGTGTGTATAATATAATCTCATTTCCGAGCACTTTTTTCTCTCTCTCTCTCTCTCTACCCTCCCCCCGTCCCCCAGACCCCCTCTCCCACCGGAAGCTTGCTTACTCACACAACATGACTAATGCCATTTGGTGGGCGGCTTCCATAGTAGCTTGTGTCAAGACTATGACTGAACATGCGCGCTGAATGACTGTTAACGGCGGCTGCCGTCATACAAATAACACAGATTTCATCGCGCACGTGTCCAGGAATCACAATCGGGCACGTGTCCAGGAATCACAATCGGGCACGTGTCGGTCTCGCTACGAAAGGAGCCAGATTTTTGTGTAAACAATGGTGGCCCCCTGTCAGCTAATTTCATTTTCCTCTTCTCGAAAACAGAATTCCTCAGACGGTTGATTCAAAAAAAAAATCATCGATATTTTCATATATTTAATGATGTAGGTTTGTCACGGCTCGATGCACGATGATTGCTTCGAAGAGCTGTGCTCTCTCGCGAGACAGCCGTGTCGATCGATCCCCCTCTCCTTCTCGACGCGGCTGTCCCGAGAGGTGCAGCTTTTCGAAGCAATCATCATTTGGATTAATTTAATGAACGTTGTTAGGTAAGGAAGATATGGAAGTGCAGGCTCGAAACTGCTTGCTCACGCCAGCGCTGGTAGAAGAGTGTTCACCGTAGGTAGCTGTTGGTACTTAGACCTATTCTTGCAATGCGACCAGACTCTACACAACCTGCCGGTCGAGCGTGTGGAGACCCATGGACCATTATGATATTGCTTTGTAGATACAGACGGCGGGATCGAGAAACTTGCAATGATGATTCAAATGCCACGCGGGAGTTCACAGCAAGCACATCCGGACTGCGAGTCCGCCACAGTGTAGAGGCATCCTCTGTCGTGTTATGACATCGCAATGATTCAATAAGGTTAGCGCTTGCTGTGATCCACGGCGTAGGTGGAAGCCACCCAGAGTGTTGGTTGTGGAGCAACGCCACGCTTCACCACACTGGTCGGTCAGTGCGGGCTAGTGAAGGTGGGCTATCGGGGCTTATTGAGATGTCACTGCCCACTCCACGTGAGCTATGTGCAGGAATCGAACTCAGGTGGGAGTTCAATAGCACAAGGTGCGAGTTACAGCACCGCTTTACCACTGTTGCCCAATAATATATTGCGACAGGAATAAAAGGATCCATCATTGAGATTTTAACTTAGAGGAAAATAAATTAACCCGTTTTGCATTTGGACCAAATTGCAATTCCTTTTTCACAAAATCTTCTCACTATCCACTTGCTCTATAGACGGATATATTTGACAAATATTTCATCCACAGATCCTTATGATTGTGGTAGGATTTACATTCCTTTCACATAGGCTAAATTAAAATGTACTGTATGATTGAGAAGGGCGACACGGTGGCCTAGTGGGTAGTGCTGTCGCCTCACAGCAAGAAGATCCCGGGTTCGAATCTCAGCTCGGGTGCCTTTCTGTGTGGAAATTTGCATGTTCTCCACATGTCCGCGTGGGTTTTTGCCGGGCACTCCGGTTTCCTCCAAAAACATGCTGCCGCATAGGTAAATTGGCTCGCACACTAAATTGCCCTAAGTGGCCGGTGATGGACTGGTGTCCTATCGTGGGTATATGCCTGGTTGCGCTTTGTGTCTGCCGGGATAGGCTCTGGCTGACCGCGACCCTGCACAGGATTAAGTGGTTTCTGACAATGAGATGAGATGACATAATTGATAAAACGTATTGTACCTCATGCTAAAGGTTACGCATTTGCATGGCGCTTACCTCCGAATGCTAAACACATCACTGTGCACAGTAAACTCAGACATGTCTTACCTGCTATTGCTTTCCGTGAAGCATTTGTATTCCTTATACCTTTGCTGTCAATGGCAAATGACATTAAGCCTCGCGAGGAGAATAAAATCTTTACATTTAGCCGAGAAAAGCAGTTACGGTCATCTCATCTGCATATTTTTCGCTGAAACTGTGAAGACCCTTTTCGCCCATAGGTCTAAAAGCCACAATTTTCCAACCCTTTTGTTCATCTGCTCTATGGCATGTAGCACTCTGGTCCGAGCAAGTAGTCACCTGGCGCGATGCTTTTCTGAACAGGCGTTTGAAAAAGGGTTAATCCCCGGCTCACGATCTCCAATGGAAGAGAGGGCTGACAGTAATAAATAACGTATCGGCTACACGCAGTTGTTGGAGCATCGGACGCACGTGTCTGTAAGGTGGGTTCTTACAGGGTCACGAGTCGCCTGGGCGTATGGCTGCAGGCTGCGAGGCTACAATCGGGAGTGCCTGTGATTCAGGAAGGAATTCATTTGCGGCTTCGTCGCTTTCAACGTGGGGGGCGGCGGGGGTGGTGCGACGGCTGGGGGGGGGGGCGGCGGCGGCGGCGGCGGGCGGGGGGCAGTCGTGCGGTTGATGGCCCGAGGAGCGGGGAGAATTAAAGCCTCAAGAGCAGCAAGTGCAGCTCGCAGAACATGGGTGTCTGCCCTCCGGCGTGCGTGGCCGCCACAGCCCCGTTGCTCGAGGAAGGGAGACAAGGTCAGTGCAGACAGATTCCTGGCACCGCGAGGGGTTGGGGGTTGGTTCTCCATCCCCACCGCACTGCGGTGAGGTGCTAAGCATTCGCTCAATTTCATATTTTCGTGTTTCACCAGGAGCCGACGCTATGATTTGTCTCTCGAGGTAGGGCTGAAGACACGAGATAGAGCGCGTACACCGCGGATGTATCGTTTGTGTTTGTTTCACCCTCTCTGGAGTCATTTGCACGTGCAGGGAAATGTGTCTTCATTCCCCTCGATATTGCAGGGAAACATATCTGCTGGGTTTTTTTTATATCTTGTTATTGTTGTTTAGATAATATCAAATTCTACTTTTCCGGTGTACGTTTCAAAATGTTAAGTGAGTTGTGAGTCGATGTGATGGCAGGGCAGGTCGATGATTATTATTTTGTTTAATGATGCTCTCCCCGTACGCTGTCGACATTTGTTTGTCGTTTGTGTTTCAGCGAGGATTATGCGACCGACAGGCAGTCGTGTACACGAGCGCTGTGTGTGCATGCATTGTGCACAAATTGCGTACTCACTCACAGTGTGGGGAAGAGGGGCGGCACGGTGGCCCCAGTGGGTAGCGCTGTCGCTTCACAGCAAGAAGGGCCCGGGTTCGAATCTCGGCTCGGGTGCCTTTCTGTGTGGAGTTTGCATGCTCTCCCCGTGTCCGCGTGGGTTTTTGCCGGGCACTCCGGTTTCCTCCCACAGTCCAAAAAAACATGCTGCTGCATAGGTTAATTGGCTTGCGGACTAAATTGCCCACAGTGCCCGGTGATGGACTGGCGTCCTATCGTGGGTGTATCCCTGCCTTGCACCCTGTGTCTGCTGGGATAGGCTCTGGTTCACCGCGGCCCTGTACAGGATTAAGCGGTTTCTGACGATGAGATGAGACTCAAAGTGGGTTTTTCTGGCCATATCTAGAACCACAACAGTGAGAATTGCATTTTATTGTTTTAGAATTAACGTCATATTGTGCGAGTGACCTGTACGTTTTCTCCAGAGAGTCTGATATTTATTGAAGAATATCGGATTTTGTGATGCAAATATGGACACATGTTAAATTATTAAGTGTGCACGTGAAGAATTATGCTTTGGTCATTATTATTTCATTTTTAATGGTAGATTTAAGCCAATATGAACCATGATATATAATACTTTCTTAATTGCCATTCTTTTACAATCAAATTCGAAACCTCTTCAATGATGTTCACAGTTACACCATCTGGTCTAGGGTGACATCTGCGACATCACTTTTGTTCATCTGAAAGATCAACTGGTTGTTGTAGAGATCTCCCTGAAAATGTCTCCACCACATTTTTAATTGAACTCTTCGCTCTCTTGTGATTCCATTTCTGTTGCTAAAGACTGCCGATTGTGACCGGTCACCCAGGGACCTCCTTCTTCCTGTGTTCATGGTCCTGCCGATAACGATCATCCGTCATTACTGTGATGCATGCCCTGATATTGAAAGTTTGCTCAACAATTTTGCCTCTTTGCATTTCAACACCCACATGTCTTTTGTGGCTTAAAGTAATTTAAGGATGAAATATTTGTATTATTGGGATTTTAAATTACGTAGCATATCAAAGCGCCTTACATTTTCTATTGATATATGCAATGAAAGTAAAAACATTTTTTTTAAGTGGGCCTGAGTGTAATAGTCATAGTCTTTTAAATTCTTTGGTCTCACTTTCAATACACAAAATTAATTACAATGCAAGCTATCACTTTGATTTGAATAGTGACTTCAAATGCATGATTTAAAGGCCAGTTTTCCTGGTGAGTGTCTCACTCACAGGAAAAGTGGCCAATTTCAAATGTAGGGATGGATGCTCAGAGTTGGTCTAAAATTAGCTACGTCATGACCAAAGCTCCCTGGTTCGAATCTCGGCTCGGGTGCTGCTTTCTGTGTGGGAGTTTGCATGTTCTCTCCCCGTGTCCGCGTGGGTTTTCGCCGGGCACTCCGGTTTCCTCCCACAGTCCAAAACATGCTGCTGCATAGGCTGATTGGCTTGCAGACTAAATTGCCCGCAGTGCCCGGTGATGGACTGGCGTCCCATCGTCGGTACATCCCTGCCTTGCGCCCTGTGTCTGCCGGAATAGGCTCCGGCATACCGCGACCCTGTACAGGACTAAGCGTTTTCTGACAATGAGATGTGATGAGGAGACGACCATTGCTTATGATATTACCTTTCTTACCTTTGCCTATAATTGTAATTGCAGTCGTTTTTGCTATATTAAAGTGAAACTTGGCAGGCACGAACGTTTTATCACTTGTGTTTTATTAACATCCTTCGCGGCATCTACGCCATAATTCCTAGAAGGACACAAGACAAAGTTGTTATTTCCAGGTGTCTCCCAACTGTACAAGTGAAACACTTGTTGGACTTATACTGAACGCATTTATTTAATTATACATGTGCATTGCTCCTGCTGGGCCGCGCGGTGGCCCAGTGGATAGCGCTGACGCCTCACAGCAAGAAGGTACCGGGTTCGAATATCTCGGCTCGGGTGCCTTTCTGTGTGGAGTTTGCATGCTCTCCCCGTGTCCGCGTGGGTTTTCGCCGGGTGCTCCGATTTCCTCCCACAGTCCAAAAGCATGCTCCTGGATAGGTTGATTGGCTCGCAGACTAAAATTGTCCCGCAATGCCCGGCGATGGACTGGCGTCCCGTCGTCGGGTGTATTCCTGCCTTACGCCCTGTGTTTCCGGGATAGGCTCCGGCTCACCGTGACCCTATATAGGATTAAGCGGTTTCAGATAATGAGATGAGACATTGCTCCTGCTGATACCACAGTGGATTATGTTTCAAGCGTTCTCTAATCTCCTTGATTCTCTTTTATCTCAATGTAGACAAAACTAATTTTGAAATTACTTGCGGTAGTCGATATTGGCTGCAAAGACAATTGCTCTTAAGAACCGCCGTTTCAGGATATGCGTCTCGAGCATTCCTCCTATCTGTAGGGCTATTCCAAAAGAGTAGCTCTTAAGAGTTATTCTCTTACATCGAGCCATGAAAACCAACATCAATAAATTGGCCACAATGCTACACAGGACAAGATTGTTAAACGTAGCTACGCGCTGTGCCTGCCAGTTTCGTGCCGATCTCATCTCATCCAATCGTCAGAAACCGCTTAGTCCTGTACAGGGTCGCGGTGAGTCGGAGCCTATCCCGGCAAACGCAGGGCGCAAGGCAGGGATATACCCACGATGGGACGCCAGTCCATCACCGGGTACTGCGGGCAATTTAGTCTGCAAGCCAATTAACCTATGCGGCGGCGTGTTTTTTGGACTATGGTAGGAAACCGGAGTGCCCGGCGAAAACCCACGCGGACACGGGGAGAGAACTCGCAAACTCCACACAGAAAGGCACCCGAGCCGAGATTCGAACCCGGGACCTTCTTGCTGTGAGAAGGCAACAGCGCTACCCACTGGGCCACCGTGCCACCTCGTGCCTATTTCATGTCCATTCTAATTTGTCCCACAGATGCAAAGTGAATGATGGTCAAATCCTACCGGTGGAAAGTCTGTAACAAATGATGTAGGTTTTCACGGCTCGATGCATGATGATTGCTTCGGCAAGCTGCTCTCTCTGCGCCTGAGGATGCCTCTAACGTATGAGGGCGAAACGTCGCGAGGAGATGAGAGGGAGAGCGACGGACGCGGCTGTCCGGAGAGAGCAGCTTTTCGAAGCGATCATCAACTCACAGCTTCTTAATCGCAAAGTTGAAACGGAACCTGCGCTCCATTACCGACGCGCATCGCCGTGGCTGACGTGCCCACGTGCGTCGTGTGCATTCGGCGTGAGCCGCAATGACATCAACATCGCACCGTGCCCTGAGGTCACGCTCGCCACGGTATGATCATGAATGTGACGCGAGGGCTCAATGCAGAACGCTTTTCACGCGTGTCTCCAGCGTACGGCGCAGCCAGGCGTGAATCGGAACATTTTCTGTAAAAATTATCCGCATTTCGCCCGCAAGACGGACAGCGCTTGTGGTTTTCCGTGAAGCGGAATGGGATTTTGCGGCGATCCGCCGTGAGGAAAACGGCTCAGAGTTATTGCTGCAGTTGGTTTCGAGTCACTACACGCTAACGCTTGTATTTATTTAGCAGCGACGAACAGCAGGGTTTTCATTATTATTTTTCATCGTGCAATGTAATGAAAATGGTGACGTACACGCTGTCAATATTGAATTCGTTTTCATATATTTTTTATTGAGGGAGGCACGGTGGCCCAGTGGGTAGCGCTGTCGCCTCCTCACAGCAAGAAGGTCCCCGGTTCGAGTCTCGACGCGGGTGCCTTTCTGTGTGGAGTTTGCGAGTTCTCTCTCCCCGTGTCCACGTGGGTTTTCTCTGGGCACTCCGGTTTCCTCCCACAGTCCAAAAAACTTGCTGCTGCATAGGTTAATTGTTACGGACTAAATTGCCCGCAGTGCCTGGTGATGGACTGTCGTGCCATCCTGAGTATAACTCCCGCCTTGCGCCCTGTATCTGCTGGGATAGGCTCCGGCTCACCGCGACCCTGTACAGGACTAAGCGGTTTCTGACGATGAGATGAGATTTTTTTCATAGATTTTTATTCATTCGTCATTCGGTTATCTTCTCATTCCGTCTGACATTTGAATATGTAATGTTGATGCATATATTACTTATTTAATGCAGCAGACAGTGACTCAGCTTTATGCTGTGTATGATTATCAAAGCACAAATTTGCCACTTTTGGTAAAATATAATGGAGCCATGTTCTCATTATTCACGTTTAATGTTTTGTTTAAGTCTTTACTAAAGTACTGCCTCTCGATCGCATGACCATTATTACCGGTGCATTGTGACCTCCGAATCGAATGTTAAGAATAATAAAGTCTCATCCTTCCAACGCCATGCCCACAACACCTTTATAGAAAATGATCTCATCACATCTCATTATCTGAAACCGCTTAGTCCTATACAGGGTCACGGTGAAGCCGGAGCCTATCCCGGCAGACACAGGGCGCAAGGCAAGGATATTCCGACGATGGGACGCCAGTCCATCGCCGGGCACTGCGGGGCAATTTAGCCTGCGAGCCAATTAATCTATGCAGCAGCATGCTTTTTGGACTGTGGGAAGAAACCGGAGTGCCTGGCGAAAACCCACGCGGACACGGGGAGAGAACATGCAAACTCCACACAGAAAGGCACCCGAGCCGAGAGATTCGAACCCGGGACCTTCTTCCTGTGAGGCGACAGCGCTACCCACTGGGCCACCGTGCCGCCCGCCCACAACACCTTTATAGAAAATGATTAAAATGTTAATTATGAGTGGGAGAAAACACACGAGACTCGTTTCTCGGTTTCTCTAAATACCCGTGTGTCTGAGCGGGTCTGCAGACAGGCCGCGTCTGTGTGGTCTTGACTGTGTGTGGCTGTGCGGATGTGCACATTCAACGGCCTGTGTGGGTCCTCTGGTCTCTGCGTTGCGCTGTTATCTTTGGCAACATTTTCAACGGTCCACTGCACCGGTAGCAATTGCTATCATACGACGAACTGAACTTCTGTGCGGTTGAATCGTTCAAAAATTGTTGTTGCCCGGCGATGGACTGGCGTCCCATCGTCGGTATATCCTTGCCTTGCGCACTGTGTCTGCCGGGATAGGCTCCGACTTCACCGTGACCCTGTATAGGACTAAGCGGTTTCAGACCAATGAGATGAGAGAAAATTGTTGTTATGAACTTTTTGCGCCGGGATTAACAAGAGCCAGCTCGCTGCGGTCCCTCGGCGCACCGTTTTTTTTGCCAGCTTATCTGACGGGCGTCAAGATAAACGTGTGACCATGTGGACACGCGTGTGCGTGCGTGTGCCCATGTGAACACGCGTGTGCGTGCGAGTTGTTTTCGGAGTCTGACCTCCAACAGTAAACCGAGGCGCACGACCTGGAACATCAGGCGGCATGCACACGGAGCAAGCAAACGCGACACAGATCGCGTCCCTCTGCGGACACCATTCACGGGAGCCTGCGAACCCAAAAATACGTCGACGCGTTGCGTGATTTCCCATAAGAGGAGCTTCGCAGCCAGTTTGAGAAATAACAAAGCGTCAAGTCATGCTTCGACGCTGTTCCCCGTCACTTGTGCCGACGTCAGGGCCACTCACTCCGTGGAATGGGTACCGCTGCCTGTGCAATCACCTCGGTGCGCGCCTGTGTGTGTCCGCAGGTTTGAGGGCGGACTGGCGAGATTGACCCAGCGGCTGAATCACAAAGAGCGGCGGCAGAGCCAGGGAAATGTGCTGAGCGGTCGTCTCGCGCTACCGGAGGTTAATCGCCAGAGATCTGTCAGCTTTGACTGGTGAGGCTTCTCTCGCTCCTCTCAACCATTCACAATTGACGCTTTCATCTCCAGTGCAAGCGCGCGCTCTTTTCTCGGTGCAGCGTCCTATGCACATTGTAGCGCGTGTCCAACGTCTCATCTCATCTCATTGTCTGAAACCGCTTAGTCCTACACAGGGTCACGGTGAAGCCGGAGCCTATCCCGGCAGACACAGGGCGCAAGGCAAGGATATAAACTCCACACAGAAAGGCACCCGAGCCGAGAGATTCGAACCCGGGACCTTCTTGCTGTGAGGCGACAGCGCTAACCACTGGGCCACCGCGCCGCCCCGTGTCCAACGTGAACTTTGTAAAAACAAAAAGAAAAATCACTCACATTTATTTCCTTCCAGATATGTTTAAAGAAAAATACAGTTTCCTTACAGTTGTGCTGGATGGGTTCCTTGTTCTGACACAGAACTGACCAAAAGGTTTATATGCAGGGTTTTATGTGATCACGTGCGTTAAACGCCTAGAGCGGAGCATCAGTGTGTCTTCAGATGGCAGTGTAGCAAGTGGGTTTATCGAGGGGCTGTAGTGCTTGCGACTTTTTGTGACATCCCTTTTTTTTCCCCCAGGCATCTAAAGCTCATGGATTATTTAGCAGGTTATATATATATATATAAAAGCTGCACAGTAGTACACACAGCCTCAACCCATTGCACACGATCTTGAGATAGCTCCACGTTTTCTCGCCTTCATTAACATAGTGCTCACAACATCACGACGATAGGACCCAGACAATTGCTTTCTGCAATTACTGTAGTGACTGTCTCGGTTATTTAGACATTCATTTTAAGAACTTGCGTCGTGGCACTTTGGGGAATGATGACCCTACCTTCAGTGGCCTAATATCACCAGTGGCTCTTGAGCAACTAACATGTCATTAATCTAAGCAATGTGGTCAGAATGAACTGCTGTGGTTATTGACCCATGCCTGTCGATGGCTGTGCCATGAGCTGCACTGACATTCCTTGAAAGGGCCCTCTCAGTAAGTGTTATTCGGGACAACAATCATATTTTGCTTTTACAAAGGCCCCTTTCACCCGAGGGTCACAAAGCGCTGCACAGAGATGTGGAGAGAAAGCTATGTGATCTGAAATGACTATTTTGATTTTAAGATTCAGTAACGGGAGCTCATTCAGTGGGATGGCCTCCACGTGTTTATTTGATGCACACTGTAACACGTTCTATCAGCATTGTTATGACCTGCAGGGTGCAGCTGAGGATTTACATTCATTGCGATGGGGTTCTCGTAAATGTTATCAAAACAAGTTTGCGAGAGCCCTGACGTACGTTTTCACGGCTTTGGCGGGTGATGATTGCTCAGCAAAGCCGTTCTTTCGGAGTAGCCGTGTCGAGCACTCCGCCGTCCTCTGGCCCTTCGTGGTGTTGTCGCCTCCCACGTCGGAGGCGTCTTCTGGCGTGCTGGAACTCAGTCAACGATGTGCGTGTACTCTCTGTCACTTGTGTCTCCCGGTGTCAGAGGCGGCTTACCGCCTTGCTCGCATTGCTGTGATAACTTGGAATGATTCTCCCCCTGGGTGGCGCGGTGGCCCAGTGGTTAGCGCTGACGCCTCACAGCAAGAAGGTCCCGGGTTCGAGTCTCTCGGCTCGGGTGCCTTTCTGTGTGGAGTTTGC
>JAZEWT010000002.1:41678096-41699920 GCA_036362905.1 Mordacia mordax
CCCCTTCTAGCGCCTTCTAAATGGCGTCACCCTTCTACCGTAAAAGTACCCCCTGCCCTCGCAGCCCATACTGTCCGTCCCCCCCACGTGGCTCTTCCAGAAAGTTCCAACCCGACGTGGCTTTGTCCCCCCTCTCCCCTATTCCTTAACTCTGCATCTGTAACACTGGCTCTCATCTCTACCACTGGCTCCCATCTCTAACACTTGCTCATATCTCTAACACTTGTGCATATCTCTAACACTGGCTCTCATCTCTAACACTGACTCTTATTTTTAACACGGGTTCCCATCTCTCACACTGACTCCCATCTCTAACACTGTCCTCCATCTTTAACACTGTGTCACGGACCGGCTGGGCGACGATCGACTCCCGTGATACACTTTCCCGCGGGGGTAATCCATCAGGCGCAGACTCCATCGTAAAGGCGAACGGGGTTTAAGCAAACAATGCACAAACGGCCACTTGGCCACTCAGAAGACAGTTAACGCACATTACAGGCAATACGGCACACAGCGATACAGACAAACCGGCATCACAAACTCTGGGCACGGAACCAACACTAGCCCTCTTGGCACCCGAATATATCTCATCCTGGCCAAACGCTCTGGCGTTTTTGTCACTGTTGTACAGACGCTAATTAACCAGTCAGAAAGGCCACATGCGCCACCCGACCAATCAACGGTCCGCCACGCTATTGCCACCGTCAGGTCAACAGCTCAACCAACCCACGTCGGGTCAACAACTAAGGGGCTGTTCCCTGGTTCGAGCTGAGCGAGAGTGTCCACACCTCACTCCCTACCGGTCCCTTTAACACCACGTGACACGTTGGTAGGGGCCCCATAGGGCCCCAACATAGTTCCCACATGCACGCGGCCTGGCACCGTCATGGCTGAGCACCACAGTTCCCCCCCGAGCGAGAAGTCCTGTCCGTACCTCCTCGCCGCCATCGTGCTCAGGCCCCACCACCGTCACATAGTCCTGGAGGCGGGCCGGCGCCCTCCTCTGTCGTTTCGCTGCCGACGCCCCGTCGCCTCTGTCTGGTTTTTAGTGGACCCCTCGACCACACGGGAGGGACCCACGGTAACATCCGCGGTGTTAGTTGGTGCAGCAGTTCCGTCGCCCAACTACGCCGCCATCCCCGATGCTCTCCTCCGTCGCCGCTGCCGGCCTCGGTAAACTCTTGGGCCGACTCCCCTCCGGGGGGTGATCTCCAGGCCTTCAGGCGCCGCACATTAATCATGCGTAGCACCTGCCAGCCCTTCCCGTTCACCAGCACAATTTCGGGCGATAGCTGCTTGAGCATGATGTGGGGCCTCACCCAGGGCAAGGTGACTTTCCCCACCTGCCCCGGGCAGACCTGCGGGAAGTTCACCCACACCGGCTGACCGTTCCGGAATTCCGCAACCTCGCTTCTCAGTCACACCGCCACCGCTTGCCTGGTGTAACCCTTCTTGCTGGCCTCGTAGGCCCACCGACGGGCCTGGTGCAGGGTCTCGATGTGCTGAGCGAGCACCTCCTTCGTCTCCGTCGACTGGGGCAGAGCTACCCCGAACAGCACGTCCGCCGGCAGATGCGCCTCCTGCCTGAACATCAAGAAGTACACGGTCTGGCGAGTCGAGGAGTGGGTGGACATGTAGTAGGTGAACAGGACGTATGGGAGGTGCGTATCCTGGTCTCGCTGGTGTTGGTCCCCCAGGCGCCGCAGCTTCCCCACGAGGGTCTGCTTTAGGTGCTTCACCATCCCATTTGCCTGCAGGTGATATGCCGTGGTTCTCGCTCGCTAAATGCCGGGCTCCTAGCAGAGGCCATCAAAAACTTCGGCCTCGAACTCCCTGTCCTGGTCGGTGATGATGCATTCGGGGACCCCGTGTCGAAACACATAGCCTTCAAAGAAGGCCTGCGCAACCATGGTGACCGACTTGTCCGGGATGGCTACCACTACCAGGTACCAGGTGAAATAGTTCACAGCAACCATGATGTAGCAGTTGCCTCGGTGGGTCGTGGGGAGTGGTCCCTGGATGTCGATCTCCACAATGCTGATTCACCTGGCTGACCCAGAGTGGCTGCAGCAGCACGACGCAGCGTGGAGGACCCCTTGTAGCCTGCTGGCACCTCTGGCAGCCTTTCACCCATGCGGCCGCATCACAGTTCAGGCCGGGAAAGAGGTACCTGCACCGCAAAGTTAAACTGGTGCAGCGCTCACCGCCGTGCTCCCCCAAGGGATGGTCGTTGACGAGGCGTAATAGTTGCGGCCGGGTGGCGGCTGTGACGCACACCCTCCCGGCTTCTCCCATGGGCCCTCGTTCCCAGACTACCTCCTCCCAAAGTTCCAGCTGGGGGTAGAGGCTCGCCCACGGCCCTTTGATGGCCTCTTGGGCTCGGGCAAGGGCGTCTCTCACCTCGGCCAGCTCTGGGTCGCGTTCTTGGGCATTCTGAAGCTGCTTTTTGGTGAACCCCGGAAACTCGCAGCCCAACTCCTCCTGGAGAGGCTCCACTGGGGCTCGTCGGCCTTGCCCAGGTGCTGAATCACGGCGTGCAGGTCCGTGATTTCAGCAGCAGTGTCGTCAGCGGGTAGACGGCACCGCCCCCCCATTAAGCATGGGCACAGCTGGTCCAGGTGGATCGCCGGTTGCCGGGAGAGGGCGACCGCATTGGCGTCCATCCTCCCAGCCTGGTACTCGATGCGCAGGTCGTACTCCTGCAGTTGCATTAACCACCGGGCCATCTGTCTTCTCAGTTCCTGAAAATTGAGGAGGTACTGCAGGGCATGGTGGTCTGTCCGGATGCGGCACCCCCGGGCATGCAGGTATGGGTGGAACTGCCGGCAGGCGAACACGACGGCGTGTAGTTCCTGCCGGGTCATGCAGTAATTCTGATCGGACGCGCTCAACGTCCGGCTGGCATAGGCGACCACACACTCATTGTCCCCCTCACCCTGGGACAGCACCGCCCCCAGTTCGCACCCGCTGGCGTCCATATCCACCATAAACTCCTTCGTGAAGTCCGAGAACACCAGTACGGGGGTGTGCACCAACCAGTCCTTGAGTCCCCAGCGTCCTCGCAGTCCTGGGTCCACTCGAACCTCCGCTTGGTGGACGTGAGCAGGGTGAGGGGATGAACGAGGGTGCTGAAGTTCACCACGAACCGGCGGTAGTACGTGGCGAGGCCGAGGAATGACCATAGCTCAGCTGATGTGCACGGCCACGGCCACTCGGTGACGGCCCGGATTTTGTCCGGGTCCGGAAGCACCCCTTCTCCACTCACACCCGGTGCCCCAGGTACGCCACCTCCAGCTGGGTGAGGAAACACTTCAGGAGCTTCAGTTTCAAATTCGCCTGCCCCCCTCAGCCACTGAAATACCACCTGGAGTCGAGCCAGGTGCTCCTCCATGGACCAGCCGAAGACGATGATGTCGTTGAGGTAGATGAGGCAGGTCCTCCATTGAAGCCCCCCATCACCTGCTCCATGAGCCGCTGGAACGAGGCTGGGGCATTGGAGAGCCCGAACGGCATCACCCTGAACTCGAATAGGCCCAGCGGGGTGGTGAACGCCGTTTTTGGCCGGTCCTCTTCGGCCACTCCCACCTGCCAGTAGCCGGAGGCCAGGTCGAGGGTGGAGAAGTACCGGGACCCGCTCAGCCCGTCCAGTGTTTCGTCCACACCGGGCATGGGAAAGACGACGCCCATCATCACGGCATTCAGACGGCGATAGTCTACGCAGAAACGGGTCGACCCGTCCTTTTTGCTTACCAGGATTACCGGGGCCACCCAGGGGCTGGAGGACGGTTGGATGATTCCATCCCAAAGCATTTCGTTGACTGCTTCATCGACTCTGGCTCGCTCGGGGGCACCCATGTGGTACAGCAGCACCCGCACCGGTCTTGCATGCCCGGTGTGGATGTGGTGTTGTGCCTGGTCAGTCCTCCCTACGTCTGCATCTTGCTAGCTGAATACGTCCATGTAGTCACGCAGCAAGGTTCTTAGCTGTGCTGCCTCACTCTTCGACAGGCCTTTCCAATCCACTCGAACTTCATTGAGGAGTGGGGGACCCGGCTCCCGGGCCGCTGGCCCCACTCACCAAGCCAGGTCCCGCTCCTCCTCTGAGACCTGTTCTGCATCCCTGGCCGACAGGGTATACACGGCTGCTGGGTCAATGTGGGCTCACAACGAATGCACCTCGGCCACCGCTGTCCTGGCTCGGAGCCATACCGAGGTGTTGTGGGGATTTAACACCCAGAGTACTAGGCCTCGCTCGGCAACCACCACTGTTGCCGTGCCCACGAGCCCATGGCAGCGAGCGAGATCCGGATTCGTAGGACCTCGCCGCTCTACAGCGAGGTCCTACGCATTGAGTGCTCCACCACTCTCCTTTGCGACGTTTCGCCTTTCACGTTGGAGGAGTCCTGAAGCGTTTTGGAGAGGATCGCTCGTCACGGCTACCACAACACAACATATTTGGAGAGTAATCATCACGCGTCGAGCCGTGACAAACCTAAACAGTACAAAACTCAGCAATGTCTGGAGATCGATTTTACCAATAATTCCTGTCACGACAGCCGCCGGCTGAATGCATGGCTGCCTTCCCCTCGCCGCTCTGTGGTTTGCTGACTACACATCTCTAACGATGGGCGGCGCGGTGGCCCAGTGGTTAGCGCTGACGCCTCACAGCAAGAAGGTCCCGGGTTCGAATCTCGGCTCGGGTGCCTTTCTGTGTGGAGTTTGCATGCTCTCCCCGTGTCCGCGTGGGTTTTCGCCGGGTACTCCGGTTTCCTCCCACAGTCCAAAAGCATGCTCCTGGATAGGTTGATTGGCTCACAGACTAAATTGTCCCGCAATGCCCGGCGATGGACTGGCGTCCCATCGTCGGGTGTATTCCTGTCTTACGCCCTGTGTTTCCGGGATAGGCTCCGGCTCACCGTGACCCTATATAGGATGAAGCGGTTTCAGATAATGAGACATCTCTAACGATGTAAGTCAGCCTGGATAATGGCGTCTGCTAATCAATAATCAATAATAATTGATAATAATTAATGCCAAATGCGTACAGAAATGCAGAACATGCACACAATAATAACGCAAATGCGAGGCGGTAAGGAGTACCTAACAACCCATTAGCATTGGCATTTGCGATTGCTGCTGTCACACGAATACACCTGACACATATATACTGTGTTAGTCTGAATTAAATAACGTTTACCTAAAACAGAAATTAATTATCAAAGTAAAAAAAACTTGTTCCGTGGTTCAAATAAATGGGGATTATAAGACACCTGGGTTACCTTGTACAGGAGCGCGCATGCGTGTGACGATAATGCAGCTTGCTTGCCAAACCTGCTCTTTCCGGATAGCCGTGTCGAGCGCTCCCTCTCTCTCTCTTTCACGACGTTGAGCCTCCCCTTCAAAAAGCGGCCATCGTGCAACAAGCCGTGGAAACCTACAGCGGACTTTGATGATAATGATGGTGATGATTTTTTTGACATGACAACACACTCTCAGCTGGTTGGAGTATTACAATCAAGCGTGCTGAAGAAATGAGGAGGCCTCCTCTTCCTCCCCACGACAACTTCACCTATGGGAGTTTGAGAAGAAAACTAGATAGCGTCGAGACAGATAAGGTTTTGAGGAGGTGATGTTTGTTTAGCGGAGGGTAGGGCTCATCACTGAGCTTGATGACTGTGGAGGTGCGTGGGTGTGTCGGTATGTCTGTACACGAGTGCGTCTGCTGCCCTGCTGCCGCCGTATATAGCTCCGTTGTACGGTCGCCTGCCTTCGGCACTTCACGCGACCGTACGTGGGCCAGCTAGCCGCACGCTCTCTCCGCCGACAGAGGCAGACATCCACACCGAGTCACCAGCCACAAGACACGTTGTCCACGCATCGTAGTCGTTGTCGTCGTCATTATAGTCGGGTTGTCGAGGTTTCAGTCGGAGTTTAAGCGTGGGTTCGCCGCGTCGCGTTCGTTGAATAGCAAGTAAATCGTTGTAAGGGGGAAAAAAAGGCTCTGAAACATCCTCAGCAGTCAAATACATCACCACCCTCGTCATGATGACGCTGTGTGGTCGGGCACTGCTACTTCTCGTGTCGATGCAGGTGAGTGATGGTGACTGCTCAGCACTGTTATTCTACAAGTGCAAATAATATTATTCATCCACGTTCGCATTGTTACCTTTTCATGGTGATATAACGCATCGAGCGCTTTTAGATAACGCGTTCCCTGAAATCTAAAAATATGTTGTTATTTATCCGGTGTTCATCGACAATTGCCGTCCAAAGGCAACGTTTCGCCTCCCGCGTTGGAGGCATCCCCAGGCGTATCAAGCCGCGGACACCTACATCAATCCGATGATCACCGTCCATTATCTTTATAATCGTCGATCACAATTGTTGCACATTGTTCATCCGCCACGCAGTCCATTGGTCATCATTGAAATCCTGCATCGCTCGTTGATTTCAATCGCACTCCATCGTTATCCATCCACATCAATTGTTCGTCATTGTTACTTGTTGATCGTTGCTCATTGCTCGAGTCTGGCCGCGCACGGTGGAGGTGGCAGAGAGAGGCTGGTGGATCACACGAGGATGAGACTCCCTTCCCGTAGCAGGTGGACTGTTGCGTTTTCTTCTACGCATAAAAGAAACTTATTCATTGGGCTGAAAACATCTTAAAATGAAAACTTCAATGTAGGAGGAACCTCTTTGGCTTTCCAGGATACGTAACAATAAATATGGCAGCGCGGTGACTGCACAGTGGGTAGCGCTGTCGTCTCATAGCAAAGCAGCCTTGTTCGATTCTCGGCTCGCGTGACTTTTTGTGTGGAGCTGTTAACGCTATGGGTACTTTTTTGCCAGTATACAAATACAAGATTACAATCGGTTTTACCGTATCTGGCGATTATGCAGGTGTTAAGATCTTAACACCTGCATAATTGCCTGGCAATTGCCTGCATAATTGCCTGGCAATTGGTCATTGTTACTTGCCTGCATAATTGCCTGGCAATTGCCTGGCAATTATGCAGGTGTTAAGATCTTAACACCTGCATAATCGCCAGATACGGTAAAACCGATTGTAATCTTGTTTTTGCGTGGCGTTTGCATGTTTTCTCTTCCAGTGTCCACGTGGGTTTTTGCTGAGTTATCCAGTTTCCTCCCGGCGTCCAAATACACGCTGCTGCCAAGGTTAATTGGCCTGTTTAGTAATTTGCCTCCAGTTTCCTGCAATGTACTGGCGTAACATCCTAGGTATAGCTCCGCCTTGTGCCCTCTGTCTGCCCAGATAAGCTCTGGCGCCCCCTGCGACCCTGTGCAGTATTAAGCGGGTATTGATAATGATGATAATGAAATAAAGTCGATTTCTCATTATCAGTGGATTGACAATACAATGTACGTGAAATTGTATAATTTGATTTAACAACCAGGTCACCATCGTGGGAATGTCTGCGTGGAAGCTAGCGTTGTTTCCATTTGGTGATGCCAAGACATAGGAACTGGCCGGAAATACCTGACATGTTTGTATTTAATCTATAAATAAATACGTCAATTGTTTTTGGCCCACTGTATATCATACGATGCAAGGTTCATGATACTCGTATCATCCGTATTAGCGTAATGTCGTGATTCTAGTTGCTGAGTTACCTTGTGTTCGCTACTTCAATCACTGATTGGAAGGCCACTGGGCCCAGGCCACGTCTGATAGCCGACGCTTCTGTAGAATGCGGCGCGTGAATGTTGGTTCAAGATTTAACTTTGACCCGAATACTAACCCAGCCTTGGACTCTTGAACCGCGTTCAGTTCGGTGTCGCTGCCCATGATATTCCTGGTCCAAAGTAATCAAACGTGTAGGCTAATAGTGGCGTAAATACACACCAACTCAAAAACACTGGGTAATTCCAGAGCTTGGAAGCATCGATACGATTATTGTCTATGGGTACTTTTGCCGGTACAAAGATGTAACAAAGAGAAAGATGTTTTATCATTTCTGGCAATTATAGGCGTGTTAATATTATAAAAAAAAAACACCAAATAGACACCTTTTACAAAGTGTCCAGTTTGTAAAAAAAAACCCGACACATACTTGTGGCAAAACATGCAAACAAAAAAGCTTTTATAATGTATGCATTGTCCTCGGAATTGCTTGAACCACACCAGGGATGGATTGCTTCGGGGTCTAGTTCTCAGTGTTCGTCAAGTGTTGGCAAAAGGCAGTCAGCTCAGGAGAATGCAATATTATGTTAAAAAAAGTTGCACTTCTGGAGCACTTTTCACCTGAGGGTTACAAAGCGCTGCACAGAGTTTTTATGCATATACA
Source organism: Mordacia mordax (assembly GCA_036362905.1). Lineage (NCBI taxonomy): Eukaryota > Metazoa > Chordata > Hyperoartia > Petromyzontiformes > Petromyzontidae > Mordacia > Mordacia mordax. The sequence goes on from JAZEWT010000002.1 coordinate 41,686,403, forward strand.
TGATCCCCCAACCGTATGAAATATGCAACATAATATACAAAAATTTTTCCCTCTGAGGGAGAATTTAAATCGAGGGGAGACCCATGAAAGCAGCACTGCATTCAGCTGAGCAACAGCAGTATCAGCGTATTGATATAGACTCCTGATGAGCACCTCCAATGTTGAAGGTGAAACGTAATGAAAGGAAGATGAAAAATGCTCGAGAGAGCATCTCTTAAGAGGGATGTTTAGCAGCAGCAAGTGTTAAAAAGAGAAAAAGTTTTACCATTTCTCGCAACACTTTAGTAGTTTAGGTGGAGCTGTTTAGCCTATGGGTACTTTTTGCCAGAATAAAGTAAGCATAAAGATGCTTACATATTTTGCCACAAGTATGTATGTTTTTTGCAAACTGGATACTTTGAAAAAGGTGTCTGGTGTTTTATGACCTTTACATCTGTATCATTTCCAGATACGGTCAAACCTATTCTCTTTTTTACATGAGTATTGTCGTTGATCATTAATGTTGACATAGATTTTCACAGCTCATTGTCTGAAAATTACTCTGAAAGGCTGCTCTTTGGGAATAGTTGTGTCGAGCGACCCTCCTGCTCTCTCCTTCGAGGCGCCCCACGTTGGAGGTGCGTCAAAGACATCGTTCAAAGCCAAACAACGCCTCCTGATGTGGCAGGCGAAACGTTGCGACGGGTAGAAGCGTAAACGCCCGACGGGGCTATCCCGAAAGAGCACCTCTTTGGAGCAATGCTTTCATTCAAAAACGTGGCGTCCGGTTATTAACCGTGAATCGTGGCAATGCTCGCAACATCAAACGAACCGACCACGTGTCTCTGAATCTGCGCGCGTCGCCAGGTGGCGCAGGGTACCGTCCACAAGGCGGGCTTCTGCGTCGCCAAAAACGACTGCGGCTTGAACCCGAACGTGCAGGCGGGTCTCCTGCCGCCTCGCGTGCCGTGCGTTGACAACAGCGAGGCAGAGCTGCTCACGGGCGAGGCACTCGAGCGACTGCGCAGAAACTGCCCGATGCTCTACAAGGGCGGAGGCAACACCAGGGCGTGCTGCACCAACGAGCAGCTCATATCTCTGCAGACCAGCATGGACATGTCAGTGCCCATTCTGTCGCGGTGCCCGTCATGTCTCCACAACTTCCGCCTGATCCACTGCACCAACATCTGCAGCCCCGACCAGAGTCTGTACGTGAACGTGACGCGCACGTTCGAGACGGTCGCCAATGGCGTCAACCGGACGGGTGTGCTCGCTTTCAACTGCCTCTATGCTCGCCGCTTCGCCGAGGATTCGTTCGAGTCGTGCCAGTCGGTGGCGATCCCTGCCACCGGTGGCTACGCCATTGACGCGATGTGCGGCATCTACGGCAGCACGCTGTGCACGGCGCAGCGCTGGCTCGACTTCCAGGGGGATAGCAGTAACGGCCTGGCGCCGATCGACATCATCTTCGACCTGGTGCCCGAGGGCCAGACGGCACCGCAGGAGAGTCACGGCATGGTGCAGTTGAACATGACCACGTTCAAGTGCACTGAGCCCGTGGAGCCGGACGGCCCTGCGTGTTCGTGCCAGGACTGCGTCGAGGCCTGCCCGGTGCTGTCGCCGCCGCTCGGACCGCCGGCGCCGTGGACCATTGGCAGCCTGGACGGGCCCCTTGCTATCGGGCTGCTGGTGTTCTGCCTTCTCACACTACTGTTCACGACGTTCGCGGGACTGTCGCACCTGGCGAGGAGAAGGAAGAGGAGGAGGTCGTCGAAAGGCAGCGGCGGTGATGACGACGAGGTGAAAGACGACCTGCCGAAGGTGGACCCCTTGGAGGTGAGATGCTTGGAGAAGCTCGGAGAGCAGATGCAGCTTTACCTGTCGGCGGTGTTCCACCGTTGGGGGGTATTCGTATCACGAAATCCCATCCCCATCATCATCACGAGCGTGGTGGTGGTGGCCGTGCTGAGCATGGGCATCATTTTCATCGAACTCATCACCGACCCCGTCGAGCTGTGGTCGTCGCCTCAGAGTAGGGCTCGCCAGGAGAAGGACTTCCACGATGCCAACTTCGGCCCGTTCTTCCGCACCAACCAACTGATCCTGCGGAGCAAGGGCGGCAAGAGCACCGTGTACGACTCGGTGCTGTTCGGGAAACAGACCTTCAGCAGCACTCTCCAGCTGGACCTGCTGCTGGAGCTGCTGGACCTTCAGACATGGCTCTATGACATCGCAGTGGACGTTGGCAATGAAACTGTCACCCTCAAGGACATTTGCTTCGCGCCACTCAACCCCGAGCAACCCAAGAACACGGACTGTGCGGTCAACAGCTTGGTGCAGTACTTCCAGAACAACAAGACACGATTGCTGCTTACGGCCGAGCAGAAGGCAGACGGCGGCAAAGTCGGCCAGGTGGACTGGCACGACCACTTCCTCTATTGCATCAGGTGAGTGAGTCCGGGCGGTGGCGTAGCAGTTAGCGCGCAGGGCTTCAAACCTGGTAACCCGAGTTCCATTCCCCGTCACCAGTGACGATTTTCTGATCCGTTGCTGGGCCTCCTCTAGGCCTAATGAGCCTTAAATGAGCACCTAGTGCAGTGTGTGAACATCGCCACTAGGGAGACAAAGGCGGCCGGGCGTGGTGCTGGTCACCCACCCCTTCTCGTGCCGTGATGACCTCTTTCGGCTTTGTTTGAACGTTTGTTGTGTCGCAGGAATCCTACATCCAGAGTTTAGAAACTCGCTGCGTATTTTCTGCTGTAACAATGAACATTTCTCAGTCAGTTTATATTTAAGTTGTAAGGAACCGTTTAGCTTTGTAGGCCCCTTTTAACAGTTGTCCAGCGGGGAGTGCTAAGCAAGTTAGAACATCTCAGGGCACTGGGGACAATTTAGTCAGGACAATAAAAGCCCTTCCATTATTATTGTTGCATATATACAGAGGGAGTCATTGATTTATAGCCATTACACAATTTAACTACTCTGATGTTGTTGACATGCCGCTCTGTACACAGCTATGTGCAGCGCGGCCCTCGGGTGAAAAGCGCTTTATAAGTGCAATTATTATTAATTCACCTAGGCAGCATGTCTTTCGACTGTGGGAGGAAACCGCAGAACCTGACAAAAACCCACGCTGACGCGGGGGGAACACGCAAACTCCACATTCTGTTCGGTTAGTGTCGAATGTATTCGAAGACAGAATTATTTATAGGTGCAAGGAAGACACAGTGAAGCGCCGTGAAGGCAGCTACACAATTAGCCGGCGCCAACGTTTGCCAGACACTGCTTGCTATGGGTACTTTTTTTGCCAGTATACAAATATAAGATTACAAAAGGTTTTACCGTATCTGGCGATTATGCAGGTGTTAAGATCTTAACGCCTGCATAATTGCCAGGCAATTATGCTGGTGTTAAGATTCCAAACACCAAAATAGACACATTTTACAATGTGTCCAGTTTGCAAAAGCCACACATACTAGTGGCAAAGTATGCAAACAGGTAGCTTTGATAACCTATGCATTGTCCTTCAACTGACCGACCTTCACCTGGCAGTGGCTTTCTTTTGAGCCTATTTGCCGGTGTCAGTCGCTGCCAAAAGGCAGTCAGCTCCAGACAATGCAGTATCAATGCTTTATAGCTTAGGTGGGGCTGTTAACGCTATGGGTACTTTTTTGCCAGTATAAAAATATAAGATTACAATAGGTTTTACCGTATCTGGCGATTATGCAGGTGTTAAGATCTTAACACAGGAATATAAGATTACAATAGGTTTTACCGTATCTGGCGATTATGCAGGTGTTAAGATCTTTACACCTGCATAATCGTATAATCCATTATTCTTTATGCCAAACATTGTTTATAATGAGAGAGCACATTCTCAGCACACGACAGACATACTTCACAACAAGCTGTCTCTACGTGGTGAGTTTCCACATCGTGCATGTCCCCAACAGAGGAGCAGTTCACTGGGTCGGAGGCACTCATCCTCACCTTCTCCACCAACAACTTTGCACGCGACCACCACAAGTTCCAGTTCGTGCTGGCATGGGAGGCCGAGTACATCCGCCGCGTGCGCCAGTACCAGGAAGACCCCGCCAGCAACTTCACCGTCGTCTTCATGGCAGAGGTAGTGGCTGGGGCCAACAACCAGGCAGAGTTAGACTCTGGGTCAGAGTTTAGGGTGGAGTTAGACTCTCGGTCATTGTGAAGGGTGGAGTTTAAATGTGTCTGCGATGACCTCTTCAAATTTGACCCCCTTACAGAGGTCGCTGGAGGATGAGATCAACCGCACGACCACCCAGGATCTGCCCATCTTTGCCATCAGCTACCTCGTGATCTTTGCTTACATCGCCCTCGCGCTGGGAGAGTACTCCAGCTGGAAGCGGATCCTGGTGAGTTCCCCAAGCTGGCTTCGAGTATTAGTCAGCCTAGAGTACTAGTCATCCTATAGTACTCGTCATCCTAGAGTACTTGTGAACCTGGAGTACTAGAGTACTACTCAACCTAGGGTACAAGTAAATCTAGATCACCTGGTGCAATGATATGAAAACATCCACTTTGGGACTACGGCGATGGACTGGCGTCCCGTCGTCGGGTGTATTCCTGCCTTATGCCCTGTGTTTCCGCGATAGGCTCCGGCTCACCGTGACCCTATATAGGATTAAGCGGTTTCAGATAATGAGATGAGATGAGACTTTGGGACTAAGTAAAGGCAGACCAATGTGTGCTGGCCACCCACCCTCTCGTGTGCCATGCCAGCCTTCACAGATGCTACTTGCTAACAGCACCTGCCCCAACAGTCTGTGTTCATGAGACTAACATGCAGCAGAACTTTTCTAATGAACCGGGACCATGCTGATGAGATGCAGAAAATGAAAGCCAGTCAATACTCGGATGCGTGTTGTGGTTGTGCGACGTGTTGTTGGATCTAACTGCTGGGAAGATTTTTTGTCCCAAGCATATGGCGATCAAAATGTTATTATATTTCGTGCCAATGAAGATGACTCTGCTACTTTTATTAGCAGTTGATATTGATGGAATAATATTATTAATAATATGTGCACTTCTGGGCGGCGCGGTGGCCCAGTGGTTAGCGCTGACGCTTCACAGCAAGAAGGTCCCGGGTTCGAATCTCTCGGCTCGGGTGCCTTTCTGTGTGGAGTTTGCATGCTCTCCCCGTGTCCGCGTGGGTTTTCGCCGGGTACTCCGGTTTCCTTCCACAGTCCAAAAGCATGCTCCTGGATAGGTTGATTGGCTCGCAGACTAAAATTGTCCCACAATGCCCGGCGATGGACTGGCGTCCCGTAGTCGGGTGTATTCCTGCCTTACGCACTGTGTTTCCGGGATAGGCTCCGGCTCACCGTGACCCTATATAGGATTAAGCGGTTTCAGATAATGAGATGAGATGAGTGCACTTCTAGAGGGCTTTTCGCCCCGAAGGTCACAAACTTAGTATATTTGTAACGCGAGAAAATCTCACGCCTGATCATCGACCAATCACTGATACAGAGGAGTGAGAAAAGTGCAGAGAAGTGAGGTGAAGGCAACCACGCAGCCAGCTGGAACCAACTTTTGCTAAACACTTCTTCCCATATAATAAGATGTTATCAGCCAATTATTTAATACATTTTTTTATTTGTGGGAGGAAAACGGAGAACTCAGAGGAAGTCCACGCAGAATAGGGGGAGAGCACACAAACCCTACACAGAAAGGCACCCAAGGCGAGAATCGAACCGCCTCGGGCAGGACTCTGTTTGAAGCGCAGATGTTACCACTGCATAGACGCATTGACGCCAAATCATCAGGCAGCCTCGACGGCGAGCGATAGCGACGGGACGTAAGCCTTTCCCAACAGATTGTTCTCAACTTCCATCGAAGTGTTTTTTTTATTAATGCAAACCTGGGCTGTGCGGGGCCCTCTGCGCCGTCAGATCGACTCAAAGGTGACGCTCGGCCTAGGCGGCGTGTTCGTTGTGCTGACCTCTGTGGCGGCCGCCATGGGCGTGTTCGCGTATGCCGGCGTGCCCTCCTCGCTCATCATCCTCGAGGTCGTCCCCTTCCTCATCCTCGCCGTGGGCGCCGACAACATCTTCATCTTCGTCCTCGAGTTGCAGGTGCTATCCCCCTCCCCACCACCCCCACCGATTCCCATGCGCGGATGGCATCAGTTGCCTAATATTTGAAATGGTACTGGGTCTTCTTTAGGTCTATTCAGCCTGAATTAAGTTGTTAGTGAAAGGTGTAAACTTTAGTTCTGGAGAAGTAAAGGTGCTCGGGGCGTGGAGTGGTGCTGGGCACCCAGCTCCTCTCACTGCTGGTCTACATATGCAGGGCTTCCTTCATTTCCACCAGGCCTGTCTGGCTCAGCACCTGGAAGATTATGTCTTCATCCAGCACACCACATCAAGTATACTTCTTGGTACTCGCCCGTGGCATCTATTGATCACATACCCATCCCAGTCTCTTTGGTTCTCGCGAATTGCACTTGCCCTTACGGTTGGCGTGGGCTACTCTGGGGGGCAGGCATTAATGTAGCCTCATCGCCACAACAGAGGGACGAGCGTCGGAAGGGTGAGCAGCGGGAGGAGCAGATCGGGCGAGTGCTGGGCGAGGTGGCTCCCAGCATGCTGCTGTGCAGCGTCTCCGAGTGCATCTGCTTCTTCCTCGGTGAGTCTACAAACCCGCCCCCCCCCGCACCACCTATCTCACCCCCCCATCACCCCGTGACTCCGTTCGTCATAATGACCAGGAAAGGGAGTTGTGGGCATTCGTCGTTTTGGCGAGTTGACCTCCTATAACTTAAAAAAAAAACTCACACGCTCTAGCCGGAACTGGATAACCATGGCAACGCTGGGAAAGGACTTGCAAATTACTCGGAATCACGCACGGCATCAGTCTAATAACAATGTCAGAATTTGTTACTCTGCCGCATGGCTGCACAGTATTCATCCCGTGTCGAAGGTGCGCGTTCAAAGAGAGAAACAATTCGGGAGACGTGAAGAAACCGCAGATAAGCGCAGAGGGGGAAGGTGGCTATGCGGTTAGCCGGCGGCAACATTTACCAGACAATGCATCCTATTTGATTTGAGGTGGTCGGCCAATTAATGATGGTTTGTTTAGTTATGGGAAGAAACTGGAGAAGCAAGATGAAAATCACGCAGAGCAGGACGCTAGAACACTCAAGCTCCACATCATTATGAGAAGAAACAGGAGAATCCGGATGAAACCCACATAGAATTGGGGCGGGGGGTGGGGGGAAGAGAACACAAACTCCACGCGGAAACGCACCCAAGGCAGGAAAACCGCCTGGGGAAGGGCGGTAGGATAGCGCAGCGGTAACATTTGTGCTTTACAGAAATAAAGTCCCTCCGTAGGCTTTTAAAGTCCCGCTTGGGGTACTTTTCTGTGTGGCGTGTGTGTGTTCTCTCCCCCTGTTCTGCGTGTTTCCTCCGGTTTCTCCAGTTTCCTACCATATCTAAAAAAAAGAGAACCCATTAATTCATTAGTTGATAACATCGCAATATAATGCAGTGTTTGGCAAATGTTGGCACCGGCTGAATGCATGGCTGCCTTCCCCTCGCCTCTCTGTGGTTTCTTACACCTCTATAATGATGTAAGTCGCCCTGGATAGGGTGTCTGCTAAACAATAATTATTAACAATAGCTCTTTTATAATGATGTCGGTTTTCACAGATCGATGCATGATGATTGCTTTGAAATGCTGCTCTCTCGGGACAGCCGCGTCAATCGCTTCCTCTCTCCACCTCGCAACGTTTCGCCTCACACGTTAGAGGCATCTTCAGGCGCAGTTTGTGTGGAGGTGACTCAACACATAGTACCTACGTATAAATAGGAGTCACCTACACGCACACTGCGTCTGAGGATGCCTCTAACATGTGAGGCGAAACGTTGCGAGGTGGAGAGAGGAAGCGATCAACGCGGCTGTCCCGAGACAGCAGCTTTTCGAAGCAATCATAAATAGCTCTTTTACGGCGTGGATGATGTCACCGCTGCTGCACCACCCGACACCCCGCGTCGGTCGTGGTGGCTCCGAGCGAGCGCGTGTGCGGGCGCGCGTCCGATGACCCGGCGTTCCCTGTGTCCGCCCACCAGGTACGCTCACGGAGATGCCGGCCGTGCGAACCTTCTCTCTGTACGCCGGGCTCGCCGTCATCTTTAACTTCTGCCTCCAGATGTCAATGTTCGTGTCCCTCGTGGCACTGGACTCGCGGCGGAGAGACGTGAGTGAGACTCGTGGGGAGTGGTGGGGGGACGTGTGGAGTGGAGAGATGAGAGCAGAGATAGAGAAGATTTGAAGTCTGATTTTATTGCTGCTCCATAGCAAATTATATCATCAATGGCAGACGAAACAATATACAACATCTACAAGTATCCATAAAATCACATTTATTGCGTTAGGTCATGCAAACTGTCCATATTGTATATTGTTTTGCGCTCTAAGGCACCAGTGTGATGCTGGGATAGTGAAAAATTGGCACGTTCTGTTCACGTGACAAAACCTTACTGATTGGCTGTGTCTGATGTAAGGGGGATTTGACACGTAGTATTCACGTGACCTGACCCAAAAAATGGATCTCATGGCTAACGTTGGTCACATAAGTCGTCGTATTAAAATATGTACAATTATTTATGCCCTGTGACCCAAGAGAGAGTCTGAGAGAATTCATTCAGTAGTTATCAACACCCGCTTAATCCTGTACAGGATCGCGGGGCTGGGAGGGGGGGGGGTTGGGGCTGGAGCCTATCCCAGCTGACAGAGGGCACAATGCAAGGGAATACTTGGGATGTGACGCCAGTATATCGCAGGGCACACTTTTTGGGAAAATATAATCCGGAAGCCAATTAACCTAGGCGCCAGCATGTCTTTGGACTGTGAGAGGAAACCAGAGTACCCGGCAAACACCTACATGGGCACGAGGAAAGAGACAATACACAAACAGAATGAATGACGCAAATTCCACACCCGGTCATGGACGAGACACCTCTTCAGAGGTGTAGCGAGGAAACCGCAGAGAGGCAGGGGAGAAGACAGCCACGATATTAGCTGCTTCTTACACGCAATACACTGCTTCCCATAAATTATTATGTTATTGGCCAATTAACGAGTGTCCATTTGTTGTAGGAGAAAACCGTAGAACCCAGAGGGAACCTACGCAGAACGAGGTGGGGGGGGGGACACACAAACTCCGCATAGCAAGGTGCCCTAGGCAGGAGAGAGACGATGATCGTTAACAACGAGCGGAGAAAGCGATTATCATTAACGAGCCGAGAGAGTGATGATCGTTAACAATGAACAGAGATAACGATGATTGTTAACAACGACGGTGACGAGAAGGAGGACAAGCAAAGAGAGACTGGAGAGAGAACGGCTCTTGAGAACGATTATAATTATCGAGGAGGAGGAGGTCGAACCTGACACCAGTTCCACCGTGTCGTGTGTCCCACGGCGACCTCAGGCCAATCGTATGGACATCTGCTGCTGCGTGCGGCCGCGCACCCAGGCGGAGCCCGAGCGGAACGAGGGCTTCCTGCTGCCCTTCATGCGGCGCTACTACTCTCGTTTCCTGCTGCACTCCGCCACGCGTGTCGTCGTGGTAAGGACAGTGGTTGCCAGCGGGAACACACGCGTGTGTGTTCCCGTACGTGTGTGCGTGCATGTGTGCGTGCATGTGTGTGTGCTTGTGTGGGTGGGTGTGTGCGTGTGGGTGGGTGTGTGGGGAGCGGTGGCTCAGCAGTTAGCGCGCTGGACTACAAATCCGGTGATCCGAGTCCGAATCCCACTCAGGGCCTACACCCAATTACGATTATCTGAACCAATTCTGGGCCTCCTCTAGGTCGACTCAGCTTCCAACGAATACTTGGTACTGCATAGAAACATCCACAAAAGGGAGATAAAGGTGGTTGAGCGTGACGCTGGTTACCTCCAATCTCCCAGCTCCCTCCTGTGCCGTTCTGGCCTTCAAAGGTGCTGCTCGCTAAAAGCCCATGACCCTACTCTCTATTAAGGCAAAGCGGGGGGGGTCGTTGTGTGCGTCCTGCAGATGATTGTCTTCATCTTCATGTTCAGCTCGTCCCTTTTCCTGATGTTTCACGTGAAGGTCGGCCTAGATCAGCGCCTCGCCCTACCGAAGGTGAGCAGCTCATGCTGGCTTCAAACGATGATGATTGACAACTGCGACCATGGCTCCATCCTGCCCTCCATTCACATCCCGTCCCGTAGCATCTCTCGATTCCTTGCATCACAACCCCCACAACTTCCCTTTGCGCCCAACTCAATGAGGTGTTTCTCCATCTCTGAATCGTGCTCTTTCCTTTCGTTAAGCAATTAGCTTCTTCAATTTATTCACATCGCATGGTAACACATTGATACTACTTTGTCTCTTATTAATTTATTTGAATAATGGGTTGTTTTTGTGCTGCGCAGTTTTGCGTGATACCGTTTACTTTAGGGTTATATTTACTGTTTCATCTTTGTATAAATTAGTGCCGTGAGTTTGTTTATTTACCTTGTGATGTTATACGTTGTTGTCAGTTCGAAACGTTTCTTGCATCGCACGAGTCCCACATCCAGAGCTTGCGAGCTCGTTGTGTACTTTCTGTTGTAATAATATAGGTCGATCCGATGTCGTGACGTTGGCTCTTATCTCGCCCCATCGTCTCGCAATAACACTCAACCCGCAAGGTCTTCCCATTCCCGTCTCCTCAAATCTCAATTCCTTTCTCATTCATCCATTCTCATTCTCAGTTCCTGCTTAGTCCTGTAGAGGGTCGTGAAGGAGATAGGAGGATGTGGCGATCCTGAAAGAACAGCATTCCTCACACATGGAGCTGTGAAAACCTGCATCATATAGCATAATTATTATTATTATTATGCCCCTTAGGCAGTGAGTAGCTCTGTAAACTCACAGCAAGAAAGTCCCGGTTTCGGTTCCTGGCTCGGGTGCCTTTCTGTGTGGTGTTTGCGAGTTCTCGCCCCATGCCCACGTGGGTTTTCGCCGGGTACTTCGGATTCCTCCCACCATCCAAAGACATGCTGCTGTCTAGGTTAATTGTCTTGCTGAGTAAAATTGCCTCCAGTGCGCTGCGATGTACTGGCGTCACATCCTGGGTATAGTTTCGCCTTGTACCCTCTATCTGCCGGGATAGGCCTCAGCTCCCAACGACCATGTACAGGATTAAGCTTGTATTAATAATAATATTTGCATTTCTAAAGCGCGTTCAAACGAGGGTCACAAAGCGCTGCACATAGCTGTGGAGAGACCGGCATGTCAACAACAACATCAGAATAGATCAATTGAATAAAATAATGAATATAACTTAATTAAGGACATCAAGTAACAAATATTTTTTTTTTTAATTTAATGAATAATTGTTAAAAAAAAAGGAACAAGTGGTCTTGAGCATGCACAGGTCAACAGTGTTCCATCATCCAAGCACACAGCAGTGAGCAGTATCAACAGTCCCAGCCAAAGAATTTCAAGGCCTTACGGACGGAGTGAGTATTGAAACGTGATAATGATTCTGCTCCTTCTGTTACCCCCCACGCGGTGCAGGACTCGTATGCGCTGGACTACCTGAACGGGATGTATGAGTATCTGGAGGTGGGCCTTCCCACCTACTTCGTGACAAAGGGTGACTACAACTTCTCGAGCGAGGAGGGAACCAACGCAGTGTGCGGCAGCGCTGGCTGCAACAACGACTCCATGATGCAGAAAATAAAGATGGCGAGCGAATTTCCAGACGAGTGAGTGTGTCTATGAGAGGGTGTGTGTGGCACAGGCTAGAGAAGAGATGGACTGATGTGGCATAGGAGGACTTGGACCTGAGTGGACTTGTTGAACAATGGTACCACCAGCAATGTGTGTCAAAGTCGACTTCTATTGAGTCATGAAGGACGCTACTGGCAGTTGGAGGCAGTCGCCCTCTAACAAGAACAGAGGGCGGAGAAGCGACGCTCACAACAATGAGCAGAGTGCCGGGCGGCTAAAACACAGCAAGCTGACACAGTAGGAAGCATAGGTGTTGCATCTGCCAGTTATCTCAGGCAGGCAACCCATAGCACCTGGGTCTGTCCATATACCTCCCGTCAGCGAGCCTTCGACACTTCACGTGGCTTCAAGGTGCATATGGCCTGGCACAGGCGCCGTGGTGATGTCATCGCCACTTAGTGATGAATGTGGTTGTTGTTGTATGTGTGCGGGGAGCAGCGCCGCAGCAGTCAGCGTGCTGGACTGTGAATCTGATGTCCTGAGTTCAATTCCTGCTCATGGTCAACATCAGTGACGATTTGGGTCTCCCCGAGGTCGACTCAGTCTCAAATGAGTATCTAATGTGGTGTGTAAAGATCGCCACTTCAGTGACAGAGGTAGCTGGGCGAGGTGCTGCCCACCCACCCCCTTGTGCCGTGTCAGCCTTCATAGGTGTTCACTAACAACCCCACAGTCTGTTAAGGATATGTGGGGGATCTTTGTCTTTGTGTGTGAGCGAGAGTCAGCGTGTGTGTGTGAGAGCGTGTGTGCGAGTTGGCACAGCAGAGAGCAGAGGTGGTGCATCTGCCAGTCATGTCAATCCATAGCACCTGGGTCCATCCCGTGACCTGCTGTTGGCGAGTTTTCGACACTTCACGCCGCATCAAAGTGCACCTGACCTGGCACAGCCACCGTGGTGACGTCAACGTCACTCAGTGGCGAATGGCCATTGATGTGTGTGTGTGAGTGTCTGTGAGTCTGTGTTAGTGAGTACGAGCAAGTTGCCTGGCCAGTTTGTGTGAGGGCAAGCGTACGTGTGACTGTGGGGTCAGGGTTTAGATAACCACTCTGTACCGACATTGGCTGAAGGAATCAAAGCATTCATTTTCGAAGAAATGGCAAATACAGTATCAATGCAAAGAGACGACCCGTGACTCACCATCGCATGCATCTCTATAGTTCAGTCTTTCATTATCAATACCCACTTTATCCTGCACAGAGTCACGGGGGGTGGGGGGGGGCGTGGCAGAGCCTATCCCGGCCGAAAGAGGGCACAAAGCAGGGGGATACCCAGGATGTGACGCCCGTACATCACAAGGGCACACGTTTTAGGACAATTTACCCAGCAGACCAATTGACCTAGGCAGAAGCATGTCTTTGAATGGTGGGAGGAAACTGGAGTACCTGACAAAAATCCGCGTAGGCACGGGGAGAGAGAGCGAGAGAACATGCAAACTCCACACAGAAAGGCACCCGAACCGGGGATCGAACCCAGGCCTTTCTTGCTGTGAGGGGCAGTGCTGCTCAACTGCCATCACGCCGCCCCCCATGTCCACAGTTCCTACCTGAAAATCCCGGCGTCGTCTTGGATCGACGATTTCATCGACTGGCTGAACCCGTACTCCCCGTGCTGTCGCGTCTACAACAACGGGCACTCACAGGCCGGAGAGTTCTGCAACTCCTCCGTCGGTGAGAGAAGGTCTCCACTCCGTGGGCACGACTCGCCGTGATCGTATACAGTCTTCCTGAAAATCTGCTCACGAACGGGGGGG
>JAZEWT010000002.1:41708508-41729223 GCA_036362905.1 Mordacia mordax
GTGGTGTGTGTGTGGTGTGTATGTGGTGTGTGTGTGTGTGTGGTGTGTGTGTGTGTTTCCCTTTCCGTCTTGGGGTTCTAGTTACACGCTGCTGCGGTCAGCTATTTGTTCCGCAGCTCTGTGCAGCGCTTTGTGACCCTCGGGTGAACAGCGCTCTGGAAATGCAATAATCATTATTAAGGGCGCTATGGTTGTGGGGCTTTAGTCGGTTTTTTTTTCCGTTGAAAGGAATCGTTGAGCTACGTGGTCCTTTTTAACACTTGCCCAGAGCTTAGCGGTACTCAAGTTGTGACATCTAAGGGAACGAGAGTCGATTCATGTCCGGACAATTGACCCCTGCAACAGCATGTCTTTGGGCAGTGGGAAGAAACCGGAGTACCCGGCGACAACCCACGCGAAAGCGGGGAGAGGACACACAAACTCATAGGAAAGAGAAAGGCACCCGGGTCGGGAAGCTAACTTAGGACTTCTTGCTGTCGGGCGGCAGCGCTACTCACTGCATCGTCACCATTCCCCAGGTGTTCCCGCCGCGTGAATGTGGAATTTCCACAACTGGATGATAGTAACCGCCCATGCGCCTCCGAGTAGCGAGAAACTTCATTGTCTGCTCCGAGAGTAAAATCACCAGAACCAACGTCTGTAGCATATTTACTGGAACCCAGCTGTGGAGAGAACGGTAGCTATGGCTGGACAGGTGAAACGTGGCTCGGACAATTTGCCACATCACCTCTCTCCACCTGAGTTCTATGGCAAAGGTCAGTGGTCATTTGAGTTCCAACTTCACCGGCCCTCGCTTACTAGCGTGGTGAAATTTGGTTAAACAAATCCCATTGACCCACAAGGTGTGAGGAAGCATTCAGTTAAAAGTGGCTTTACAAAGGGCATCCGATAAATGGTTTGTATTGCATTATCGAGACGATTCCACAGTGTATTTGCCAGATCTAAGTCTCTTTGTCCAAAACGTCAGTCTGCGGTGTATTCTGTTATTAGAAAGTGCCATTCAGTTATGATTTTGAATTGAGCCTTCATATCACTGTCACGGACTGGAAGTCTAGTTTCTAAATGTCTAAGAACTTATTTTGTGTGTGTGTGTCTACCAAACGTGTGAATCTGAATCTGACCCAATAAATACGTCTTCAACTCAGGAAAACAAACACCTGTAGCTATGATCGACCCTCTGCCTGCAGTTTCCACCTGTATGCATTACATGGAATGCAATTACCATGCAATACACAGAATCTGATTTGTTCCCAAAGCTTTTATTAACGCAGACGCAGGGAGAGTGGTGGTGTAGTTCTCATGGCACCGCGCTGGTAATTCCAAGACATGCTGCCTAGGTTAATTATCCTGACTCAGTTGCCCCGATACCCTCAGATGCTCAGCGGTTCTCTCATCTCATCTCATTGTCAGAAACCGCTTAGTCCTGTAGAGGGTCGCGGTGAGCCGGAGCCTATTCCAGCAGACACAGGGCGCAATGCCACGATGGGACGCCAGTCCATCACCGGGCACTGCGGGCAATTTAGTCTGCAAGCCAATGAACCTATGCAGCCGCGTGTGTTTTGGACTGTGGGAGGAAACCGGAGTGCCCGGTGAAAACCCACGCGGACACGGGGAGAGAGAACATGCAAACTCCACACAGAAAGGCACTCGAGCCGAGATTCGAACCCGGGACCTTCTTGCTTTGAGGCGACAGCGCTACCCACTGGGCCACCGTGCCGTCCGCTCAACGGTTCCTTCCAGCTTAAATAAAAGCTTACTGGGCCGCTGAATTGACATTCCCAACCGCCATGCCACAACCCATCGTACCGCACTAGCAAGTTTTACGCAATATTTTTAAAGAACCAACATGACTGACGGGGTGTGGAGACACCTACATCTACCAGTAGGTTGGCAGGAGGACTGTAAATGAATCTATTATTATAAGAGTGTTCTCACTCTTAAGTGTCCCCCAAGACATCTGCACCACAGCGCTCAGACTGAACTCACCATCCCTTGTCAATGTGTGAACGTCTGCACGTTTGCCGCTGCTGTCTTCCAGGGACCTCGTGGAAGAAAGGGACCTGGAGCTGAATGTGCGGGACAAATGGGACAGTACTCCGTTGTACGTAGAAAACGGTCGCGCGGACACGAATGCACTCGCCGACACGGACTCAGCAAGTCATTGCAGTAAAACCTCGGTGCAACGGACCTCTGGACAACGCACACTGTCCGCTAATTCCGAGACAGCCGTCTGCATTGGAAATAATATTCATAGTTGCACTTCCAGAGCTCTTTTCAACCGAGGGTCACAAAGTGCTGCACAGAGCTGTGGAGAGAACGGCATGTCAGCATCAACAACGACGTATGGAAATAATGTTTTAGTTGAGTGTTTTTATTGATGCTGTAAGATACGTCTGTTACACTGTTTAATGGTGCTTATAAAATATAGGTTGGCTGGTGCTTTTGAAATGCTATTTATTAGAAGATATGGTCATTACAATAAGATGGTCGTACAAACGTGTGGAATTAACTGACTTTTAGATCCCTTTCCCGCCTATTAAATCGAGGTGGTTTCACTCAATAGCAGTTTGTCTGTGTGGGTTGTTTGGTCAGCGCCATGCCCCGCTGGTGTTATTTACCCAGCATTGCTATTTACACGCGACACTTGGTATTTGTATAAGGCTGAGTGGACCTTAGAGAGGGCCAGGGCAAATTTTGTTACCAAGCTACATTATTACCAGCTCTGGCCGGGAATCAAACTGAAGTTACGAAGTCCAATGCACTAACTACTGTGCCACCACTCCCTTGCAGACGCAGTTTAAGGTGCAACACTAATTAATTTTCCATGCCACTGCTGGCAGAAGAGTCTGCCCTGGATTAAGCATCGTCTTGTGTCTTAAGCTTCCGCACTGACTATAGCTTAACCCCCCCCCCACTACATACGACCTGCCAGTCGACTAACCCGTTTGTATTGGTGGGGTGGAGGATAACTTCAAAGCAAAACAGGGACGAGAAAATCTTGCCCAATGGTTCAGCTCCTTCACTGAGATGTTGAACGGGCAGCAGCGTGCTGGTTGCAAGTGCGGTGTGCTTACCGATGCTTTCATCAATCGAGGAATCGAGCGCTGATTATTCCAATCGTCTGCGAGCTTTTTTTTCTGTGGATAGGTGGGGCTAGTTTGTGCATAGACTAACACCACGGATAATCGAATGGCCAATATTAGCCCGACATACTATCAAATAGAAAAGTACTGCTCTAATTTGATGTGCCAAATCTATTGGATTACATTGTCATCTTTATGGTACATTATGACATCGTGACTTAAGTTATTTCCTTCGTGACAACAAGGACATTCATTGGGATGTATAATATGCACTACAATGCAAGTGCTAATAGTAACATGTTAAAATGCATGCTGCATATTTTCAGATATTACGCTTGCTTATGTGGCCACGAAGAGCTCGTGGAATATCTGCTGGAAAATGGTAAGCGGCTTCACAAGCTGTTTTGTCTTTTAATACTTTATGTTTCAAGAGCGGGAGCACGTAGAGAACATGGGTGGTTTATGCACAGGATTACTGTGAAACTATCTATAATGCGGGCGGCGCGGTGGCCCAGTGGTTAGCGCTGACGCCTCACAGCAAGAAGGTCCCGGGTTCGAATCTCTCGGCTCGGGTGCCTTTCTGTGTGGAGTTTGCATGCTCTCCCCGTGTCTACGTGGGTTTTCGCCGGTTACTCCGGTTTCCTCCCACAGTCCAAAAGCATGCTCCTGGATAGGTTGATTGGGTCGCAGACTAAAATTGTCCCGCAATGCCCGGCGATGGACCGGCGTCCCGTCGTCGGGTGTATTCCTGCCTTACGCCCTGTGTTTCCGGGATAAGTTCCGGCTCACCTTTACCCTATATAGGATTAAGCGGTTTCAGATAATGAGATGAGATTTCTAAAGCGGCAGTGACGGTGTCATTCCACATTCCTTCAGTGTGTCCTGTTGGCTGTTCGTGTCACGTGACAACTCTGCAGAGGATCTCACCAATCAGCTGCAGGCCGTTCTCTCAGCCAATTGCCTCGGCGCAATCCCGCGCGCACTGCGACGCCCGCCAAAGCACCTCCCTCACGCACCCGCTCTCCCCATAACCTTCGCACAGCGCTATGTCTTCCCCATCACCGCACCTGCGGCCTGGAACGCTTCGCCGCGCCAACTTCGCCACGCCAAATCGCCCACCACTTAAAAAAATAAAAACACACTCCTCCAGACTCGCCGATCCACCAACGCACACCAGCAACCCTTGAGCCAGGCTCCGCGCCTCTCAAACTGTGAGTGTGCGCGCAGTTCCGCTCAATATGAGCGAGCAACAAAGTGGCTTGATGATCATCATGTTCTCTCGGCTCCGAGCCGATTGCATCCCCGTCCCGCAGTGAGCACCGATCTGGCCTCGGCACCTACAGGCCGCCGTGAATCACGACTCCCTTAATGTACTGTGGAAGGTGAACATTTCGTCAGTTCGGTGGCTGCGATGTCAAGATCGTTGGCACTTCGCAGGTGCCAAGTGCGAGGCAAACACATTTGACGGCGAGCGCTGCCTCTACGGCGCTCTCAGCGACCGCATCCGGCGCCTGCTGCGCGAGTACAAGCAGATCACGTCCCGGCGGATGGTGCGCGAGTTCTACGACGATTTTCTGGAGAGGTGAGTGCCAGCTTTCACTTTGCCCGCGCACGCACGCACACACGCATGCACGCACGCACGCACGCACGTCGATGGGTCCGTCTCTTTGCCGCAGCACCGGCTTAAAAGTGTCTGGCTTAGCTTGAGGGTCTGCGAGTGTTAGGTGTGGGTCAAGTAGCTCATGGACCTGATACTACTATTGCAGAGTATTTAATGAGCAATGTTGAAATCGGTCGCCCAGTGGGTAGCGCTGTCGCCTCCTCACAGCAAGAAGGTCCCGGGTTCGAATCTCGGCTCGGGTGCTGCTTTCTGTGTGGGAGTTTGCGAGTTCTCTCCCCGTGTCCGCGTAGGTTTTCGCCGGGCACTCCGGTTTCCTCCCGCAGTCTAAAAAACGTGCTGCTGCATAGGTTAATTGGCTTGCAGACTAAATTGCCCGTAGTGCCGCTGACGGACTGGCGTCCTATCGTGGGTATATCCCTGCCTTGCGCCCTGTGTCTGCCGGGATAGGCTCCGGCTCACCGCGACCCTGCACAGGACTGAGCCGTTTCTAACGACGAGATGTGATTATGATTATTGTTATGATTCTGTTCGCGCCGCAGAGGCGCGCCTGCTGTTGCGCGGCTTATCGGCTGCGTCGTGCGCGCGCGCAGGCTGCTCGAGCAGGGCTCCCACAGCGACGTGTGCTTCCTCGTGCACGGGCAGTCGTTCCGCGCGCACCGCTGCGTGCTGTGCGCTCGCTCGCCCTACTTCGCCGAGAAATTCCAGTCGAAGTGGAAAGGCAAGACCATCATTTCGCTGATGCACCCACTGGTAGGTGAATGGTGATGATGTTTAATCATAATAATAACGATGATAGTTTGGTAAGAATGTGTTTCCTTGTACATTGAATGTCTCCGAGGCACTGCAGAAAACCGCTCAGCGGTGGAGGGGGGGCAGACACGCGGTCAGGCGGTGCCTATCCAGCGGACACTGCGTCCTATACATTATGAATGTTATTGGGCAGTGAATGAATTATTGTCGTTTAGTTGTGAGAAGAAACTGGAGAACCCCGAGGAAACCCATGCAGGATGGGGGGAGAACACACAAATTTAACACAGACAAGAGCCTGAAGCGGGACTCGAACTGCGTCGGGCAGGCCTTTGTTTTTCTGATGCTCAAACGAAACCGCGAGGCCACCCTGCAGCCTAATGGCACGTGCGAACTCTCTCAGTGACTTTCATCATTGAGATCCATGGTCAGTTGACTGCTCAATGAAGGCCTCGGCGAGCCGGTGGCACCGCTCGTGAACTCGCGACCTTCCACGTAACAATCAACCTTGTACATGCACGTGAGGAGATTTCATCGTTCCATCTGCTGGGCGGACTGACTCTCGGAAACGTTCCGTTCCTAGGCTGCCACTGCGTTATTATTTTTGACATTTGTGTCTTACTTTTGGAAATGACCGATTCAGCTAAATGTTCTTTGCAGGTCAATCCTGCTGCCTTTGGGTCAATTTTGCAGTATCTATATACAGGTGAGTGTTATTGCGTGTGTCAATGACTAATTATGCGGTGGATTTGTGACGTTAAATACATTATTTAGAATACATCATACGGTGGATAAATGAATGTTATGTAACCGTCAATCCTCTGTTGTTATTAAAATACGTCATACACGCAGGTACAGACTGTTTATAAAATGTCTGTTCCTTCAAACTTCACACTATATGAATCATTATTTTTTGGGGAAGCCCATGGTGCTTATCCTGCGGAATGACGTTTCCCTGCCATAGCAATGTGGAATTACCACCAATATTTGGCAGGCTTTAAACAGGAACCGAGCACTGCAGCAGTCTCAGAAGAGTTGAAATCCACTTTTGTGTGTTTTTAATCTCTTTGCACGCAAGACGACAACTTTGCAGGACGTTCGTCTCAATTGTCTCTTCCGATTTTTAGTTATAAATCCCACCCCCAATAATAGTAATTGCATTTCTAAAATGCCTTTCACCCGAAGGTCACAAAATGCTGCACAGAGCTGTGAAGAGAACGGCAGCAACATCAGAATAGATCGCTTGAATAAAATAATGACTATAAATCAATCAAGGAAATCAAGTTCCAAGTAAAATAATTGTTTTCAAGTCAAATGTGTCTGCTGTACGCTTGTGCTAAGGCCGTATGGACACGGACGTAGAGAATATTGAAGACTGCCGGCGCCTGGCCAAGCAGTGCCAGCTACTGGAGTTGATTGAGGAGCTCGACTCCAAGTGCAAGCAGGTGTACGAGTTCGGTGAGTGGAGTCGTGCGGTGCAGGGCAGCGCCTTTATCCGTTACCCAGAGCGTCAACGTTGAATTGGGCGCCGCGGCGAGAAGCGCGGTTTCCTCACAACAACAAGACCTCGGTTCGAGTCCCGGCTTGGGTGCCTTTCTGCGTGGGGTTTGCGTATTTTCCTTCCCGTTCGTGTGGGGTTTTGCCGGGTACTGCAGTTTCCTCCCACAGTCCAAAGATATTCGGCCTAGGTTAATTGTCCTGACTGAGTTGCCCCCCCCGATGCCCTGAGATAGTGTAACTTGCTTACCCCTCCCCGCTGGATAGCTATTAAAAAGCACTACAAAGCCCAGCGAGTTTCTTCCAGCTTGTTTAAAAGGCTCTGAACTGTCTTTTGAAACAGTACAAATGTTTGTTTAAAGTTCACGTTCAGTTTGTTTTGCTTTGTTACACCGATGAACCTGCCTTGTCCCGTTGCCTGGTTATATTACACGAAAGATGCCTGGTGTCAGAGAACATCATAAACAAAACAAAAAATGCCACTGCCAAGAATGAGTGCAATGAGTCGATGGATTCCTCACACGGAAATGCTTCAGCAGGCTAGAAATTCTTTCAATGTAAAGGAGCAAGTATTTGAGCCTGATTGTCAGTGTCAGCCAGATGATGCCAAAAGGCAGGCTGACTGCATTTTTTTTTTACAAAGAAAGCCATGTCTAGTGTAGGCCAGACAGTTTGAAGCACAATGCATATGTTATCAAAGCTTCTTGTTTGCATATTTTGCCACAAGTATGTGTGGCTTTTGCAAAACTAGACACATTGTGAAATGTGTCTACTTTGGTGTTTTAAGATCTTAACACCTGCATAATTGTCATAAATGGTAAAAACCTGTTCTATTTATTACACTTCTTCCTTTATTTGTTTAACAGTCATTGTGCTTATTATTTTCCGTCCTTCATTGATTTATAGTCATTATTTTACTTTAATTGATCTCCTCTAATGTTGCTGTCGCTGACAAGCCGTTCTCTCCACAGCCCTCCCTGTGCAGCACTTTGTGACCCTCGGATGAAAAGCGCTCTAGAAATGCAATGATTATTATTATTGCTGATGATTGCTTCGAAAAGCTGCTCTCTCGGGACAGCCGCGTCGATCGCTCCCTGTCCCTCCATCGCCTATATCATTTCAAATTATTATTGCTGTTTGTCAGGAGGGCCCTGCCAATTTTTCACAGCAAGGGGCGCTGTTGCTACTGTTTATAATACAATTGAGTGGCTTGCGAGTCATTTTAAAGCTTTGGTATGTTTGGCCGATGCCAGTGACACTGTTTTTTTCTAGCTGTGTGAGGAAAACTGAGAAGTGTCAGAAATTTCCGTGCAGAACAGCGGACGACCATGCTAACTCGACCCAGTGTAAAAGTGCACACGTTGGGAATTGAACCTAGGTTGTTCTTGCTCTGAGGCACGTGTTGCCACAACGTCACCCTGCCAATTGATGAACGAGTAAAGCCACAAGCATCGTACTTTTATGACGTCTGCCTTACACGGCGTATATTCACCGTCTGTTGTGTGAAGCCACATCAGCAGATGTGGAATGTGTACGTGGAACATGCGTTCAGATGTTATTACCTTGTTACCAACAGTCCTAAATAAAGAGCCAGGCTTAAGAATAACTGGCATTAAAGTGTGTCTGCTGTTCAGATATTCACCCGTGTTGTTTCAGTCTCAACAAAACCTGGCACCTGCGTTAAGGTGATCACAGTGGAGGCTGTTGACGCCTGTCGCTTACGAGATGACATGGAATTGCTCGCCGATTGTGCTTTCCCACCGGAACTAAGGGTGAGATCATACGTTCAGCACACAGCGCTACAAAGACCACTATCCCCCTGTACATCCTTAAGGGACTGTAGAGTCAAATGCTATTAACGAGTAGCACCTACGAAGGCCAGCATGGCAAACGAGGTGGTGGGTGGCCAGCACCATGCACAGCCACCGTGCCCTTCCTCGTAGTGATCTTTACACACACCGCCAGGTACTAATTTGATGCTGAGTCGACCTCGGGGAGGCCCAGGACCGGATGGTAATACCTGTGGAACACTGAGACTATGCTCTAAAGAAATCCGTCCCTGGTGTGGGTCAATTCATTTCAGGGACAATACATACGTTATCAAGTCATTTCGTTTGTGTGTTTTGCCACATGTACGTGTGGGTTTTTTTTTGCAAGCTTCACACTTTGCGAAAGTTGTCTGTCTGGTGTTTCAAGACATTAACGCTGTATTGCTGCCAGACATGGTGACACCTCTTCTCTTTATCACACGTTTGTACTGCCAAAAAAAGTACCCGTGGAGAGAGGAATTTCTTTTGGAAGTAATTCTTAATGCGCCCGTGACCGCGGAGTGAGCGTCTTCCTCCAACCAATTGCTGTCCCCAAGGTCGGCTTTGGCGAGCTGCCGTTCGACTGTGCGGACACCTTCCCATCTTACCCCGATGTCTGCTTCGAAGTGGATGGCAACCGGTTCTTGTGCCACAAGGTGAGGTGACGCGCGCTGTGTCGCGTGCGCGCGCTTCTCGCTCGCTGCTCGCTCGGTGTTATGTCGAGTGTGCAATGTCTGCACGAGTTTTTGTGCACCTTTCCGATTGTGCGCTGTGTTTCTCGTTGACCGCAGTGTGTGTTCGCTCCCATCTCGTTGTCAAGGAACCGCTTAGTCCTGTACAGGGTCGCGGTGCGCCGGAGCCTATCCCGGCAGACACAGGGCGCAAGGCAGGGATATACCCACGATGGGACGCCAGTCCGTCAGCGGGCACTACGGGCAATTTAGTCTGCGAGCCAATTAACCTATGCAGCAGCATGTTTTTTGGACTGTGGGAGGAGACCGGAGTGCCCGGCGAAAACCCACGCGGACACGGGGAGAGAACATACAAACTCCATACAGAAAGGCACCCGAGCCGAGATTCGAACCCGGGGCCTTCTTGCTGTGAGGAGGCGACAGCGCTAACCACTGGGCCACCGTGCCACCCGTTTGTTAGCTCTATGTATTTTTATTACGGTCCTTGTTTACTCAGGAAAGTCTCAGTGAGTCTCATGACTTTTACAGGAGCTTCCCGGAATGTTTCACAGTAGGTATTGACGATTGCTGTGTTAAATCCAATGGAATAATTAGCGGGTAATTTTTAAAATTTGTGAAATTTCGACCATGTCACCAGCAAGCACTGGTCTACTCTTGCGAATGATGTCACTGGATCTTTAATGTCCAATCTGAAGCAGACGGCAGCTAATTATTTTTTTTTTTACCGAAGGCACGTGGTGGCTGCTGGACTCGAACCATAATTCATTGGAACAAAGGATGTGCTCGCTCCCACAAGGCCATGTTCATGTCTCCTGGCACAGAAGGCAGTTCTTTATAACCTTTTGGCAAGGGCTTGCCAGCAAGAAAACCTCAATTCTCATGGGCCCAGACAAAGACAATAATGTTAACTTTCCAGTTTGTGTAGATGGTGGTATATAAATGCACGTTACCTTGCCTTTACGTATATTGATGTCGAACTTTCACAACTCGATGTGTGATGATTGCTGCTGAGCGCTGCTCTTTCCAGATACGTCCGTCGCGGCTATCCCGAGAGAGAGCAGCTCTTAAGAGCCCTTTCATTTCACACGTTTGTTCGGTCACCAGTTGTTCTTCTGCGGCCGAAGCGACTACTTCAAGGCGCTGCTGGAAGACCACTTCAGCGAGGCGAGCGAGCTGCACACGGAGCCAAGCGTGTGCGTGGTGAAGCTGCACAACATGTCCGTGGGAATGTTCAGCACCCTCCTCTACTACATCTACAGCGACACGGCCGAGGTGACCTCCACAGTGCCGCCTCGCGACCGGGCTTGGGCCCTTGACGGTGGCGAGTTGCCACCGACGAGTCGTATGTACCGAACCGGCGGGTGCCGAGCCATCGGTGAGACGGGAGCGTCACCTCGGGGCCCGTTGATACCAGACCCAAGGGGGCTTTGAGATGCAATATTTTGAGCACCCTTGATCTAGGAGACACCCTACCGTGGGGCAAACGTTGGCTCGCCGAGCTTACAATTCAGGGGTCTCCGTTTCCATTGCAATCTCCTGGCATAGAAGTATTCAAGTCCTCGTGCAGATGAAGAGACGTGTTCTGGAAGTGGTGGGTGATTGCTCACGCTGACCGAGCTCTTGCGGTCGGATGATATACTCACAAGATGTTGTGGAGTAATGGGTCAGCAAACTGAACTTGCATTTTCAGAGCTCGACGGTTAGATCTGACCTCTCGACACAGCAGCTGAGACATTGGGAATGTATGTATCGATGTTTTCGTGACTTGGTTTATGAAAATCGGTCGAAAGAACTGGCCTTTTGGGATAGCCGTGTTGAGCCATGTCCAATGCTTGACACATTTATCCTGTTAGGCCATCATTTCAACAACCATTTTCAATGGGAACATTTATTATTGAGCAGTCAATGAGAGTAAGACAAACCTTTGCCCAGAAGTGGAAGTTACATTCGGACAACTGCAGGACCTCAACTCTGAACCGCAGTTGTCCAGTCCTGTTGATGCTCACCTCCGCCAGATGGCACCAGACGCATGAGTTCACGCCGCCTACTGGACTCGGTTAAGTTAAACTGGTCCCAGAGTTTACCAACTTGAAAATGTTGCTCGGGTGGCGCAGTGAGTAGCGCTGTCGCCTCACAGCAAGAAGCAGCCGGGTTCGAATCTCGGCTCGGGTGCCTTTCTGTGTGGAGTTTGCGAGTTCTCTCCCTGCTGCTGAGTAAGTTGCCCCCAGTGCCCCGCGATTTACTGGCGTCACATCCTGGGTATTCCACTGCCTTGCGCCCTCTGTCTGCCCGGATAGGCTCCGGTCTCCCCCCACGACCACGTACAGGATTAAGCGGGTATTGATAACGAGTGAATGACTGAACACGTTGCTAGTTCAGAGAGCCCATAGGCAAATGGATCTATTATTTAATCAGTATGAAGAGAAGCAAACGTGTGTATTTTTGTGATAGTGTTCGTGATGATATAGTCTAATAATAAATGTCATGGCGTTGCTAGTGGTGACACGGTGACGTCGTTGAAAGCACCGCTGCATTACAGGCAAACGGGTTCCTGATTTGAATTCCGGCTCGAGTGCCTTTCTGTTCGGAGTCTGCGTGTTCTCCCTGTGTCCGCAGCACTCTGTGACCCTCGTGTCCGGAACTGCAGCTATTATTATCGTACACGGTCGCAGTGAACCCTTTGACTTTCGCGGCTCGCGAATCCGCGACGGCCGCAGCGTCGTGTTTCTGGTGAGCCAGCCGCGCGGTCAGTGCGCGACGTTGGAACGAGCAGGATCAAGCGTCGCCGCGCCGCGTTCCTCGTCCACCACCGCCCGTGTCCCCGTGCTCTTCGCTCGGCTGTTGTCGGCATCGCCGCTCCCAGTTGTGCCGCTCACCATCGCGTGGCCCCTAATGCAGCCCCTTAAAGCAAACGGCGCAAGTGCATGGAGTGAAGCATGATAAAGATATTCGTGTTTTTTGGGATTCGCGTCCGTTTCTGGAACCTATCCCTTCGCGGAAGTTCAGGGTTTACTGCAGTATAATTGGCTAGCTTTGTTTTGTTTGATACGCTGAGTCTGGAGGAAACCCAGGACAGGTTCTGCGGTACTGCCCACGTGTGTCGTGCAAACCTGATGCCATGGATGTAGAGGGGGCAAGCCTTTGAGCCCTAACTCCGCATCATCCCTCTCTCTCCTCACTGCTGTCATTTCTGACGACAAGCTCTATTAGGTTACGATAACAAACGTCCCGCATTGTGACAAATAAAGAGAACACGAAACATAAGCGGCTAATCGGTTTGCATTTGTGCATCTCCATGGTCATTTTCTCTATTAGGGTGAAATTACCTGCGCAATCTCGTTGTTTCATTTTGTGCAGTATTGTAAGTAGGTAGGCGAGCGTTGAGAAAATAGTCCTTTCACAATAAATGAAACCCATTTGCAGAAATCTGCCTGGAAAAAAAAGATGATTCAAGTCAAGGGCTGTGTTATGCAATAGGTATTAGAAGCCACAAATGACCTCTGACACAGCAAACAGTTAACAATTATTTGCTCTTTACAACCCTTCATTCATCACTGTTTACAGGGTGCTTTGTTATTTCTGACAAAGCTCATGGATGGTTTACACAGAATGCATGCTCGTTATGCCAGATGCAGACATCCCCGAAAGCCGTGTGAATGTTCTCGAAACTCAGCTGTATCGTGGAAAATGGTTGCGCCGTCACGATTGTAAATCGTAGGCGATGTTCCCCCTGTCGGTGCCCGCTGCAGTTGAGTGGAGTCTCGCGGAGGACTTTGCATCGCTCGCTGGAGAGGCCGTGCTGGAAGATTGTCAGTCGCTATGCTACGAAATCACAGGGCTGACATCGGTAAGTCTCTGTAACTGCTTATATTAATCTATGGGTACTTTTTGCCAGTGTACATATGTAATAAGTAGAACAGATTTTTACCAAAAGCATGCTCCTGGATAGGTTGATTGGCTCACAGACTAAAATTGTCCCGCAATGCCCGGCGATGGACTGGCGTCCCGTCGTCGGGTGTATTCCTGCCTTACGCCCTGTGTTTCCGGGATAGGCTCCGGCTCACCGTGACCCTATATAGGATTAAGCGGTTTCAGACAATGAGATGAGATGAGATTTTTACCATTTCTGGCCCCATAGCTTGAACAGCTCCACCTGAGCTACTAAGCATTGATATTGTATTGTCCTGAGCTGACTGCCTTTTGGCATCATCTGGCTGACACTGACAATTAGGCTCAAAATAAAGCCATGTATGGTGTAGGCCAATCAGTTTGAAGGACAATGCATATGTTATCAAAGCTTCCTGTTTGCATATTTTGCCACAAGTATGTGTGGCTTTTGTAAACTAGACACTTTCTGAAATGTGTCTATTTTGGTGTTTTAAGATCTTAACACCTGTATAATTGCCAGAAATGGTAAAAATCTGTTCTACTTATTACATATGCTTATATTAATGTTTACCAACCCAACTTAGTAACCTACGGATGCGTAGAGGCATCTCCATGCTTGTTGGTCGTGGCCGGGCGGGGGGGGGGCGGTTGGTAAAGCTGCTGCGTGTGCGGTCACCGTAACTGTAATTCACCGCCAAGGAGAGTGAACTTGGGTATTGACCAAAGGGACATTGGGTGGCGCAGGGCCCAGCGCAGTGCCCCTCCTGGCAGTAGCCCGCGGCCAAGGCCTTGATCAGGTTTTATTGATATTAGACGCTGATGTTAGTAGTGGGCAGTTATTGAAGTCAAGTGGTCAGGTTCCCTGTGCGGTAAGTTTACCATGGCACCCCCCACTTCACCTCCACACATGTGACATGCTGAAAAATACCAGTATAGAGCGATAAAATGTCTCGGATGAAACGAACAATGTTAAGGCACTCGTTGCCCCAGTGGTGGTGAGTTTACGTTGATGGATGATGGGCTAAGTCAATACTTGCCCTTGGGTTTGATTAGGAACCCTTCAAATTAGTTTGACCTTTCTAACCACAGTGCCACCCATCCCACATTTCTTACAGATGGTGCATGTTTATAAACACATTACCAATACGCGCATGATCATTTTTAACAATGACATTAACTCGTACTTTACGTAGCTGGATTATAGAATTGTTCCATGAATTTTGGCATGAATCCATCGAATATTTCCGTGCTCCATGAAAAATAAACTAAACATTCGCTCAGCTGATTTATCTTGATATAATCTTTAGCCCAGTTGCATTGTTCCAGTGTTCTGTAATAATGCATACCCTCTTGTTCTCACTGTGCTGACATCTGTCACATCACACGATTTCTCCTCAATGACATATCAGCGATGGGCCACTCGTTTTCGGAATATTGTGATGAGCAGCAGTGGCAGCTCTTTCACAGAAGCACACACATTAATCGTTATTGGTTATGCATTCCAGTATTACTACAGCAACATCACCATCAGCTATGGTCGATCCACTGCTGCATTAAGGACTCTCCACGCTGCACTCGTTGCTCAAGATTTTGCAATGCAGCAATCAGCCTGGGGTCTCCATATGAGCTGATATTTTAGATGGGAGCATCCTGTGGAACGTGTTCCATGCATTGGCTGTACTTCATCATTCCTCTTGACCATCACCCATCATTACTTCCGGCGATATATCCTGCCTATGCCGAGCGTATGATCTATAACCCGAGCTTAATCTATAACCCATGCTCTCCTTAGTCCGTCTCTTAATGTAATTGCAAGCATTCACCTCTTCCATATCCATTTGCACGATATATATTTTTCCTCCGCATTTCATTAATAACAATAATAATTGAATTTATAGAGCACTTTTCACCCGAGGGCCACAAAGCGCTGCACAGAGCTGCGGAGAGAACGGCGCGTCAACAACAACGGCAGAGAGCGGCAAATCAGCAACAGTAACTTTTTTAGGGTTTTTTTTTTTACACCAATCCGAGCTGTGGCGAGAACGCCGCGTCAACAACAACAACATCAGAACAGTTCAACCGAAAGTCAAACAGCAGCGACAAATCATCGGACATAAAGTCAGCAAAATAATAATGAATACTTTCTCGTGTCATATTCCACAGCGCGCTAAATCTCCTCGTGCAGTATTTGTCACCTCTTGTTATTTGAATTTCCCAGCGCACCGTGTGACCGACGCAGGTATAAGCCCCTGCGGCCCAGCGTCAGGCAGGCGAGACACCCGCCGAAGGAAATTAAAGCCCCCCTGAAAGCCTCTTTGTTGGGAGCGTTCCTCGCTTAAAGAAAATGATTTGCTTGTCGCACATTAACGGTGGCCAGTGGATGCCATACACAGCCTCGTAGTGTCTGCAGCCGCCAAATTTTCTCTCGCAGGCTCAAAGGCCGCCACACCAAATTTTTGAAATTTTAATTTGGGCCTCCAGGCTAAAGCCATTTATGTCGCTATACGTTGAAGCGATGCAGTGTGTTGTTGCATTGTGCTCGCTTGAAGCATGTGATTCACGCTATTTAACGAGGAACATTTAATTGCCAGTAATTTTCTCGGGCTAATTGCAAGTAATGTTTTATATTTGTCAATAACTGCACAAGTAGATACTATTTACGTTTAAAGAGTGATAGGCTTATTTTAAACTTTTTTTAAAAAAATACATCACTCGTACCACCTACACGTTTTATATACACTCTATATGGATACATGTCAGTGAATACAAATGTTTGATTTAAATGTGTTTCTCTTGTCCAGGGCTGTGAATATTACGTGCGTGTCATGGCCTACAACATGAAGGGATGGGGACCAATGCAGACTTCACTTCCAATATTCGCCATCCCATCTGGTAATATGACAACCACCGGCCATACGACCATTGTCATGGCTTTGTTTTCCTTCAAAGCACGGACAGCGGGCAGTGAAACTTTAAAAAAACTCCACCACAACCTAATGCTCGGTTTGTTGCGAAGCCCTGCCGTTATGCGCTAATCGTGCAACGTAATACTCGACATTAATTGCTTTGTTGTTTACGGTTGCTACATGAAGGAAGAATCACTCCTCTGTGCACCGGTTTCAGTATCCCATTTCGAATTCCTCGGGGCCACATCAAGCACGTGCAACTTTTCCAGCGCCGCACTGAACAGGCACACGTTAGTGGCAACTCCTGCGATGCAACAATTCCCCGCAGCCCTGCTCATAGGCACACACGATTTGTTGCTGTGTGCGGTAATTGAATAATATTCATGACATTATATTCACACCACTTTTGTAGCCCCAAACGATGGCACCGTGGTGTAAAAGGTTCGCACGATGGATTTGTCATCCAGGGGTCGTTGGTGGAACCCTCATTCGTGGCAATACACGTGGCTCCTCGGTCCATCCCATGGCCCTCCTTGTTCCACACCTGCGGTCTATATGGGTTCACCACAGTTGGTCAATCGCCCGGTCACATGTGGCGCGGTAAAGTGAGGAAACCTTTACCGCGCCGAGACGTCTAAGCAGCTTGATAAAGTAGCAACAAAAAAATGTCCCCCAAAACAGGACTTTGGAGCTCCCTCCAGTGGAGGTCTTTCTGCCAGCAGTGCCATGAGCAGATGCTTGCAGGGCTGCACCTTTATCGTTTTTACGACACAAAAACACCTAGAAATGTACACCACCCGTTATATTTTGCAATGTTAGAGTCCAGTTTTGTAAAGCCATTTCACGTCTAATGTTCGTCAAATATTCTCTAAATGTATAATGTTACTGCTATAATCTGTTGTAAGGTTTGGATGTTCACAGGTAAGCCAGCGATAATTTTGCAGTGTTTTGTCATATGCTTGCGAATTATCAGGCTTTCTCTATATTGCTCTGATAGTTAAACACATTTCCATGAGTTAATAATCCACACGCTCGCTGGGGTGTCAACCGTGAAAGGTCTCCTTGCTATTCTGAATCCATGTCGAAATGTATGCCATGAGGGGATAATGGTGATAGCGAGCACTTATGAAGGCCGGCATGATACACAAACTCGTGGGCTCACCAGCAAAACTCCTGCTCGCTTTCATCTCCGCAGTGGCGAGGGTTAAACACCACACTAGGGACTCATTTGAGGATGAGTTGGCCCTACACGGGGCCCAGAATCAATAATAATAATAATTGTTAATTTATAACGCGCACATCATTCATTCACTGTCGAAGGGTATTCATTCGACAGAGAACGACTCAGAGGCGCGAGGAGAGCACAGAGAGGCGGAGGAGGAGGCAGCCAGGCGGTTTGCCGGCACCACATTGCTACACACTGCGTCCTATATATTAGGATGTCATCGGTCAATTATATAATGAGCATTTTTTTTAATTGTGGGAGGAAACTGGAGAGCCCGGAGGAAACCCACAGAGAACAGGGGGAGAATACACAAAACTGCACACGGAGAGGCGCCCAAGGCAGGGATCGAACCTGCTCGGGCAAGAACCATTCTTTCTGCCCCGGTTCAGATAATCGCCACTTTTGTTGCTCGTGAGTGGGAATCGGGTTCCGGTTGCCTGGCTTGCAGCACGGCGTGCTTACCGCTGCACCACCGCTCCCCACACGCACACAGACTGGCGGCAGTGCGACGGGCGGGAGGTGCGGCACACTGGACATCAGACGGAGGCTCTGGAACACCTCCTCAAGCAGGTCAAGAATGCCAGGCAGCAGTGGGACTTTCGAGGTGAGCGGGCCGACGCAGGTCTCACACGTGTGTCACCTCCCGAGGAGTGGGTCCTGATCAAGGGACAGGAACGAATTCTCCAGCCTTCCACTGTGATCAAAACAGACGGACTTGAAGGTGCATCGATTCATTGCTTTGTTGGCTGGACGGGTCTCAAAGCAGCCTCTTTTTGAGCGGATGTTTTTCGCATGTTCTGCCACGATGGCCAGAAGTCTACGAAACGAGGCGATTGTGCTCACGTTTTACGCCACCACACGCAGCCCGCTCATGAAATAACCAACGGGCGCACACATTGTCGCTTCTGAGTGGACAGAGGCAGGCGGGTGTCATGGGCGCCAGGCGATTAAACTTGCGACCCATCTCATCTCATTATCTGAAACCGCTTAATCCTATATAGGATCACGGTGAGCCGGAGCCTATCCCGGAATCACAGGGAGTAAAGCAGGAATACACCCGACGACGGGACGCCAGTCCATCGCCGGGCATTGCGGGACAATTGTAGTCTGCGAGCCAATCAACCTATCCAGGAGCATGCTTTTGGACTGTGGGAGGAAACCGGAGTGCCCGGCGAAAACCCACGCGGACACGGGGAGAGCATGCAAACTCCACACAGAAAGGCACCCGAGCCGAGAGATTCGAACCCGGGACCTTCTTGCTGTGAGGCGACAGCGCTACCCACTGGGCCACCGCGCCGCCTAACTTGCGACCCATACATAGATTGCAAATCCAGGGTTCTAACCATTCACTCGACTAGCGGTCCTTTTTTAAATTTGTTTACGTCTGTTCCGATAGTGAATATTGTAGTCCTGTTGAGTGAAGACGTGTCAGCCAATCATCCCTCTCGGACCGGTGAAATAAGGAACTCTTTCTATAAATGCAATATTGATCTTTATCTATTTGTGTCTGCCGTGGGAATGTATATTTTTTTACCACCGACCTTGGGCCGATAACAAAGATTCTCACTTGAGAATTGAGAAGCATCGTCTTTAATTAATCTTCTTTGATTGATGGTGGTGTTTTAATTGAGACCCTGCTCATTCTGTGGCGTGGTCACGCAGGGTTACTGACACGTGATGCACCGTGTACACACTCGCAGTCCTCTAGCGCTGTACTCACCTCATCTCTCATCTCATTGTCAGAAACCGCTTAGTCCTGTACAGGGTCGCGGTGAGCCGGAGCCTAACCCGGCAGACACAAGGCGCAAGGCAGGGATATGCCCACGATCGGACGCCAGTCCATCACCGGGCACTGCGGGCAATTTAGTCTGCAAGCCAATTAACCTATGCAACAGCATGTTTTTTGGACTGTGGGAGGAAACCGGAGTGCCCGGCGATAACCCACGCGGAGACACGGGGAGAGAGAACATGCAAACTCCACACAGAAAGGCACCCGAGCCGAGATTCGAACCCGGGACCTTTTTGCTGTGAGGCGACAGCCTGGCTTGCAGACTCAATTTCCCGCAGTGCCCGGTGATGGACTGGCGTCCCATCGTGGGTGTATCCCTACTTTGCGCCCTGTCTGCGCCGGTATAGGCTCCGGCTCACCGCGACCCTGTACAGGACTAAGCGGTTTCTGACAATGAGATGAGATGAGGTGTTTTTTTTGGTCTAAAGATAGGTTGTGTGAACATTCCAGATGATTGCTCACATTTGGCTTCATTCTTTACAATCATACAATGATTATCTTGCTATTGTGAAACAGCGCCACTGGTTTTCAAACGATACGATGAATGCGCTGCACTTTTCCTTTCATTAAGCGTCATTTCACTGCAAGTGAAGCTGCAACTACATTTCTTATTGACGTCAACATTTCCTGCACGGCACAATTGAGGTTCATTCATGTCACTGGCCTGCGCTCATAATCATTTCGGTAAGCGGTGACTTTGCTGTGAATTTGTTGATTTTCCTTAATGGAAGCAGGTGAGAGTCTGCGTAGGCGCACTTCTGTCTCTTCAATATAAGCCCGAGCATTTTGCATTGCACAGTTATGACATTGTTCCGTAACACCCTTTATTTTCAGGATAACTTATTAATCAATAGACCGATGCATCTGTGAAAAACGTTAATATTATGGGTACTTTTTGCCAGTGTACATATGTAACGAGTAGAAAAGGTTTTTACCATTTCTGGCAATTATGCAGGTGTTAAGATCTTAAAACATCAAAATAGACACCTTTCACAAATTGTCTAGTTTGTAGAAGCCACACATTGATGTAGGTCAATCAGTTTGAAGGACAATGCTTATGTTATCAAAGCTTCCTGTTCGCATATTTCGCCTCAAGTATGTGTGGTTTTTGCAAACTAGACAATTTGTGAAAGGTGTATATTTTGGTGTTTTAAGATCTTAACACCTGTATAATTGCCAGAAATGGTAAAAACCTTGTCTACTCGTCACAACGTTAATATTGTTCACTTGGTACTGTTAGACTGCCCCTTGCACATATAACACACCTTTTAAATGCAATGGAAAAGGAATTGTAATTAATCTATTTTAAAAAAAACTCTGCAGTATGCTTGCCCATGTTTTTGAAGCACTACCCATTATTTTTAATGGTTACCCTAGTTGGTATTTTGCGCCAAAGCAGTGAAAGTAACAAGGTTGAGTATTTTTCAATCAGATAAGTTTTATATTTTTCCAAAGTCTG
>JAZEWT010000002.1:41786969-41798574 GCA_036362905.1 Mordacia mordax
GTATTCCTGCCTTACGCCCTGTGTTTCCGGGATAGGCTCCGGCTCACCGTGACCCTATATAGGATTAAGCGGTTTCAGATAATGAGATGAGATGAAATATTTTATGCCCTTCTGTAATTTATTGCCATTATTTTGACTTTTAGTTGAACGGTTCTGATATTAAGCATTGATATTGCATTGTCCTGAGCTGACTGCATTGTCCTGAGCTGACTGCTTTTTGGCATCATCTGGCTAACACTGACAATCAGGCTCAAAAGAAAGCCATATCTGGTGTAGGTCAATCAGTTTGAAGGACAATGCATATGTTATCAAAGCTTCCTGTTTGCATATTTTGGCACAAGTATGTGTGGCTTTTGCAAACTAGACACATTGTAAAATGTGTCTATTGGTGTTTCAAGACCTTAACGCGTGTATAATTGCCAGAAATGGTAAAAACCTGTTATACTTATTACATATGTCCTGATATTGTTGTTGTTGACATGCCGTTCTCTCCACAGCTCGGATGTGTAAAAAAAAACCCCAAACCCCCCAAAAAACCCGTTATTGTTGCATATTTGCTGTTCTGCATCGTTGTTGTTGACATACCCTTCTCTGCAGCTCTGTGCAGCGCTTTGTGACCCTCGGGTAAAAATCGCTCTAGATGTGCAATTATCTCATCTCATTGTCAGAAACCGCCAAGTCCTGTACAGGGTCGCGGTGAGCCGAAGCCTATCCCGGAAAACACAGGGCGCAAGGCAGGTATATACCCACGATGGGCGCCAGTCTATCGCCAGGCACTGCGGGCAATTTAGTCTGCGAGCCAATTAACTTATGCAGCAGCATATTTTCGGACTATGGGAGGAAACCGGAGTGCCTGGCGAAAACCCACGCGGACACGGGGAGAGAACATGCAAACTCCACACAGAAAGGCACCCGAGCCGAGATTCGAACCCGGGACCTTCTTGCTGTGATGAGTCGACAGCGCTACCCACTGGGCCGCCGCGCCGCATAAGTGAGATTATTATTAGTGTTATTGTTGGACGCCGCCGTGATGCAATGCTCAGCACCCTGCACTTGCATTGTCGAAATCGCCATCTGGGTTTGAACGATCAAGCGGCACGGCGGTGCAAGTTTGTTCACCCAGCAGCACGCTCGGGACCACCGCAGGCGATCGATCAGCGAAGTGCGTGCGTTGGGGGCTTATTTACTCAGCGAATGCAAACCGCGAAGCCAAGCAATAGCCTCCTCGGTGGCTGAAATCAGCGTTGTCAAACCAGCTCGTTGTGCTGGGATGATGGCTCGCTCGCTGCCCACCTGACTCGGCGTAGCTTCACTCTATCGCCAGCCTTCTCTGTGTTTCCCCCAATAGTTCACACAGTGGGTGCGAGCGGGGGCCTGGTCCAGTCCTGAACCTATTCAGCTCTTGTTGGAAGAGTAGGCCAAATTGTCCCTTGGAGGACCTGTCTAGAGTCTCCCTCTTCTGCCATCAGTGGTGCAAACAGCCAGGTACAGACAGGGCTGCTCTACATATCCTCAACCTCCGGTATGCGTGTGTTGGGGATCACGTTTTTTTATTTGCTTCCCATATAAACAATAATAGGAAGCAGGACTCCTGAAAAATGGTGTTTCGACTCAATTGATACCCGGTTATTATTATGCGGGGTCTTGTAGGTATGAGTTACTGATTGTTTGCTTAAGTCACGGACTGCGCGTAAATACAATTTTGGGCTCGAGTAACATGTTCCGTGAGTAGAGGGGGTACCTTCTAAAGGTCGTGTGGGAAAAAGTAGCATTACAGTAACATTTACGGCATAAAGGGACAGTTGCATAAACAGCGACCAATCGTGATTGAATGGAATTGCGTCGAAATTCGAGTCAAGTTTATACATATCTGAAAAAACAAAAACCAAAATTGATTTACAACGCAAAAGACTGAGACGAACGAATAAAACAATAAACATTGTACCAGTACCATGCACCACGCGTAAATATAATCAATAACACTGGACTGCACGTAAAAACGTACGGATTGCAAATGATATTGGTGCATGGCAAAGGAAGCAAACACTTCACCAGTAATAACACTGCTTGTTCTGGATAAAATTAAAATATATATATAGTCCAAGGCAATCGAGAACAAAAGTGTTTCTGTTTTGTTTAGAAGAGACTTGTTTGAAACTGGTCTGGTTGCGACGTTATTGCATTTGAAAGGAACTCGTGAGAGTAGTAACTTGGGGAATGTTTTCATCCAGCAGTGGATGAATCATGTTGCATGATGAGGCAAATGCTCGTTTGGGACTATTGATGCGGCTCAGTGTTGTTGTGCCAGGATGTTGGCTCTCTTCCGACCTGCGTCTGCTTGGGAACATTTATTCCTTCCTCCAGTTGGACTGTTGATGCGGCTCAGTGGTGCCGTGCCGGGATGTTGGCTCTCTTCCGATCCGCACCTGCTCGGGAACATATGTTCCTTCCTTGTTTGTTTATGAAGTTATTTATTATTTTGCTGACTTTATGTCCTATAAATTGTCGCCGCTGTTTGACTTTCAGTTGAACTGTTCGGATGTTGTTGTTGACATGGCGTTCTCGCCACAGATCGGATTTCTAAAAAAAACCTAAAAAAGTTATTGTTGCTGATTTGCCGTTCTCTGCCGTTGTTGTTGACGTGCCGTTCTTTCCGCAGCTCTGTACAGCGCTTTGTGACCCTCGGGTGAAAAGCGCTCTAGAAATGCAATTATTATAAATATTATTATTGGCAGGGCGGCACGGTGGTCCAGTGGGCAGCGTGGTCACCTCACAGCAAGAAGTTCCCGGGTTCGAATCTCGGCTCGGGTGCCTTTCTGTATGGGGTCTTTGCATGTTCTCTCTCCGTGTCCACGGGGATTTTCTCCGGGCACTCCGGTTTGCTCCCACAGTCCAAAAAACATGCTGCTGCATAGGTCAATTGGCTTGCAGACTAAATTGCCCGCAGTGCTCGGTGATGGGCTGGCGTCCCATCGTGGATATATAACCGCCTTGCGCCCTGTGTCTGCCGGGATAGATTCCGGCTCACCCCGACCCTGTACAAGACTAAGCGGTTTTTGACAATGAGATGGGAATATTACGTTGTATACATGGGCAAATAACCTTTTTTGCAACGTCGAATTATTCTGCGTTAGTAATTAAGAGCAGCTACTTTCTTGAAATTAAAGGAACTATTTTTTCTCTTACACTCTTAGTCCGGGGTGAGTGTTGACAAAATCGTAGAGGCAGTGCGGCGCGCTCTGTTTGCTTTGGAATGGCACTGGCGGCAGGACTCAAATGCTCTGTTTACGTAGTCGATGTCAAGATAATTTGGGGAATGTAGAGCCTTTCTCTTATTATTATTACATGCTGGCTCCAAAAAGGGTGCCGCATGACCGTAACAAAGGGCCGTCGGCAAACACAACTGTAGGTTTGCTCAGACTGTGTTATCTCAGGCTCCGCATTTACCTGGCTCCTTGGCAAAAGCCCACGAGAGAGGGAGGGCTTTTTTGGACGCATGGGCACTGAGACATTCCGCCCAAAGAAAATCAAATGCATGAGAGACCACCTTGGATGCTCGGAATTGTTTTATGTCTCTGCAGATCGCAGAAACAATTATGGGCTGACGTCAGTAGCTTTCTCGGGTCATTTTTGTTCATCCCCGGTGCAAGCTGCAGATCAAATGGCTTCTTTATTGCTTTTGGCTAAAGCTGCACAGCTCGCACGCATTGTGGCCACGTGCCGTCTATGGAAACCCGCAATATCTACTGCATCGCATCTGCAAATCGCATTTGAAAATACAGATTCGGTTCTTGTTTTGTTTTGTCCTTTACGCAATTGCAAATTTACGTTCAAGTCAAAATGATACTTTTTCCACAAATATTACCCTGAAAATAATCGTTGCGATAACGTTAAACAATTATCATGAAATCTTATGCCACTGCTGGATGAAAGTCTCTCCATGCGTTGTGGTCACGATGGTGGTGAGTGGAGACTAAGGTGCTGTAGAGTGTGCGACTGCTCACTGGGAACTCACCACGGAACACAAATCTACGCCCGATTTCTCAAAAGCGCAAAAATCATTATCACAGGAGGCGTCGTCACCACAGCGACGTTCGCCTCCAACCCTGACACAATTATCCGGATCAACTACCTCGACCATAACATCGTCCAAACGAAGGTGAACGTGGGCTGTTTGATCATACTTCACCACGGTGGTCATTGCGACTGCGTGAAGTGGGGGGGAGGGTGGAGGCTAGAGCCGTGTCAGATATCATTGTTTAATTATAGTATTTTCCTTTCTTGCGTGTCGCTGTCAATGGCAGGAGCTTGTG
Source organism: Mordacia mordax (assembly GCA_036362905.1). NCBI lineage: Eukaryota > Metazoa > Chordata > Hyperoartia > Petromyzontiformes > Petromyzontidae > Mordacia > Mordacia mordax. Next base: position 41,791,283 of record JAZEWT010000002.1, read on the forward strand.
TGACATGCATCTACACTGCCTCGCTCAGCGTCTAAATGTCACGCGGATTCATGCGGATTTGGGCCATCGCGCCGACCGTTGACGCTTAATGTATTGTGTTTGCGTTTGGGGGATTACATTAACACACATACTCAGTGAGTTTAAAAAAAATCTCTCACCACAATGGCGGTGCTTGTCAGGTCCTAATCAAATAATGCATTGTTGGCTCGATGGAGGAGCACGCATGCCATGTTTGTACGTCAAATCAGCTTCGGACAATTCCAATTTGCGGGCAGCACTGAGCCCATCCTTATGCTCGGTGTTTAATATCACCGTTTACACCCCCCTCTCCCGGCGATGGACTGGCGTCCCATCATCGGTATATCCTTGCCTTGCGCCCTGTGTCTGCCGGGATAGGCTCCGTGCTCACCGTGACCCTGTATAGGACTAAGCGGTTTCAGATAATGAGATGAGATGAGATGAGGTTTCAGACAATGAGATGAGATGAGGTTTCAGACAATGAGATGAGATGAGACACCCCCCTCTATGGGGTGAATGAGCGAATCGTGCAGAGAACGCCTCCAGACTGTCCCACGGGGCTATTTCAGGACTTTGCAAGGAGGTAGACCAAGTAGACTGCTAACGTGTATGAGTTGTGAGTATACATAAGAATGAGTACATGAGTATGCTCCCGTGTCCTTTCGTTATCGACAGGGTGGTAACAACTACGCCTCGCAAAAAGTAGATCCTGACCAAGGTAGTTCGATTCCCTCCTCAAGCTCATTTATGTGACGTTTGCGTGACGTTTGCGTGACGTATGCGTGACGTTTGCGTGCTCCCTATTTTTCTGCGTGGGTTTCCTCCGAGTTCTCCAGTTTCCACCCGGAACTTATCCGTATCTCGTCAATGACCAGGCGTGGCAATTTGCGCTCGTTATGAATTGTATCACTATTATTGTTAGCATCATCAGCTGTTATGCATCCACTGCTAGATGAAGGTCCTCCCATGCCATATTCACCTCTCACAGTCCTGCATTAATAGACCTAGTCCTGATTTCATGCTCCATTTTAATCAAATGATGTGAACAGCTTATGACTTGAAAATACTACTCTACCTAGCTTTGGCGAACTATGAAAAGTCATTCAACTGGAGAAAAATATGATGGTTATCCAAGCTCTCACAAATTGCCTCTCTTTTGGCAAAAAAAAAGGCGTTCAAAAAATATGCCAAACACTCCAAGCAGAATGCTCCTGAACATAAAATTGTCGATACTCAGTTCAGATCTTCCTGGGAAAATGAATCGCTTATATAAATTCCTCACAGTAACATTAATACACGTTTATTGTTTTTAATTGGCCTATTTGTAAAACAACAGTAAGTCCATACCGAAGGGATCGCTTGCCTCTAATTAGATGCTAATTGAAATTGCCATCGCGTGCTGCCAGGAAAGTGCGGCAACAGGTCTCTACTGTGTATGGAGGCTAATCCGTCATCCACTTACTGGGCACTGCCTTAAACAGAACGTTGTTAAATCCTCAGCCAAACCAACTGGATGCAGAGTTGGCTCCGAACAAGTAATGTTCTACTCCTTCATCATCATCATCATCATAATGAGCCATGATCAATCCATTGCTGGGCGAAGGTCTTCCCAAAAACAGCTCCATCTGACCCTGCAAAGTAATCCCTCCAACAACGCCTGAACACGAGCCGAATTCATCGCTCCGTCTCCTCTGCGCATGTTCTGTCAGGCACGTTTTCTGCCCTGGTTGTCGCTCTGTAATTAATCCTGACCACTGATCATCATCCCTTCCAGCAACGGTTTATTTATCCAGATCTATTGACTTTCTCTAATGTTATGCCTCCAACGCGTGTAGGTTCTCCAATCAAATCATTTGCCTCGCAATTCCAAGCATCAATATCTCGATTCGTCTGCACACACTTCCATTATTGTTAATATCTCATTGTCATCCATTGTCAGAAACCGCTTAATCCTGTACAGGGTCGCGGTGAGCTGGAGCCTATCCCGGCAGACACAGGGCGCAAGACAGGGATATACCCGCGATAGGACGCCAGTCCATCACCGGGCACTGCGGGCAATTTAGTCTCATCTCATCTCATTATCTGAAACCGCTTAATCCTATATAGGGTCACGGTGAAGCCGGAGCCTATCCCGGAAACATAGGGCGTAAGGCAGGAATACACCCGACGATGGGACGCCGGTCCATCGCCGGGCATTGCGGGACAATTTTAGTCTGCGAGCCAATCAACCTATCCTGGAGCATGCTTTTGGACTGTGGGAGGAAACCGGAGTACCCGGCGAAAACCCACGCGGTCACGGAGAGAGAACATGCAAACTCCCACACAGAAAGGCACTCGAGCCGAGATTCGAACCCTGGAACTTCTTGCCGTGAGGCGACAGCGCTACCCACTGGGCCACCGTGCCGCCCCTTTTGTTAACATTGTCTTCGTTAATGTCCATGATTCCGATCCACACGTGCGAAGCAGGTAATGCACATCGATTTAAACAAAGTCTTTCTAAGCATTGCCCAGTTGCTGTCCATTATCAAGTTCAGCTTTCAAAAAGCCATCTCCCTGCTACGCTCGTCCAACCCTGTGTGCCGTCTGATTTATTTCTGATCTGAATGCATCCGCCAACCATGGCTCGGTGGCCTGCTTAGAATAATCGCCTCACGATCAAAAGGTTGTGGCTTTAAATCACGCTTGGGTGTTGACTCAATCATTCATCGCTGTGGGGGAAACAAAAATAAACTCATTCTGTGGGAAGTCCACAGTTGTTGTCTACTGGATGATTGTATTTCTCTCGTTTCTACCACAACGCCACGGAGGGCCACGGAACAGAAGCGAGTGCCCTCGCGCACTCATTTGCAGGGGAAGACACTTTTTATTTTGCAACTTACGGTGGCCCAGTGGGCAGCGCTGTCGCCACCTCACAGCAAGACGGGCCCGGGTTCGAATCTCGGCTCGGGTGCTGCTTTCTGTGTGGAGTTTGCATGCTCTCTCCCCGTGTCCGTGAGGGTTTTCGCCGGGCACTCCGGTTTCCTCCCACAGTCCAAAAACATGCTGCTGCACAGGTTAGTTGGCTTGTAGACTAAATTACCCTCAGTGCCCGGGGTGACGGACTGGCGTACCATCGTGGGTATGTTCCTGCCTTGCGCCCTGTGTCTGCCGGGATAGGCTCCGGCTCACCGCGATCCTGCACAGGCTGAAGCGGTTTCCGACAATGAGATGAGATGAGACCTCCCCTCTCCACCCCGCTCAGTTCGCATCCCATCGGCATGGCGTTTGGTGGTGATGGTGGTGGTGGTGAGCAGGGCGTCTCGGCTGTTTGCAGGGGTTGTTGCCACCTGTTGTGACATTCTTTCTTGGGACGGGGGTCTGTCAATGGCGCGCCGCTGTCTCGCTCCTCAGCCCACAACCCGAGCCTTCCATCCCTGACGTCTAATCCGCTTAGGCCTCTCCACGCCACCCCCTTCCTCCTCCTCCTCCTGCATGCCTCGCATCGTGTCTCCTTACGTCACAGGACTTTTGCTCTGCTGTTTTTTTTCCTTTCTCGAGTCACTTTTTTTCTTTCTCTCACTGTCAACATTCTTCAACTTGCAAAGCTTCCTAGCATCACCCGCCGGCAGAGGGTTCTTTTTTTTTAAGTTGACACCTATTTGAACAATGTTGCATCGGTCAGAGAAAAGTAAATATATATATATATATCAAACGGTTGTCTTTAAATTCTCAATTTGGCTTAACACCTGTTAAAGGGGGCGGCACGGTGGCCCAGTGGGCAGCGCTGTCGCTTCACAGCAAGGAGGCCCCGGGTTCGAATCTCGGATCGGGTGCTGTTTCTGTGTGGAGTTTGCGAGTTCTCTCCCCGTGTCCGCGTGGGTTTTCGCCGGGCACTCCGGTTTCCTCCCACAGTCAAAAAAACATGCAGCTGCATAGGTTGATTGGCTCGCAGACTAAATTGCCCTCAGTGCCCGGGGTGATGGACTGGCGTACCATCGTGGGTATATCCCTGCCTTGCGCCCTGTGTCTGCCGGGATAGGCTCCAGCTCACCGCGACCCTGTACAGCACTAAGCGGTTTCTGACAATGAGATGAGGTGAGACCTATTACAGGAAGTCAGAATATCCTTCAGTTGTGAAAAGTATATTAATAGTACACACCACAAACATCCTTCTTGGAAATAAAGATAGATTGTCACGAAAAGGTTGTATGCAATCAGTCATGAATTGCTTAAGCTCATGACAAACATCTTGGCCATGAATATGTCCAAATGATCATATCTCACCCCTAAAACCTTTATTAATCTGGTTCAATGTATCTCTGTCACCGCAATTATACTAAACAAACTGCAGCGCTGCAGGCAGAGTTTGTTTTTAATGCCAAAGAAACAAATGTGTGTACAGCCATCCGATACAACTCCCTTGCCTAACGAGCTCCCGTAACCATCTAGGGGCACAGTTATTTGACACAGGAAGCGAGGGGAGATCGGGTGAGAGGGTAAATACTGGGGTAACCTAAACGTTCTCACCTTTACCAGCGCGGGCAGTCACGCAGTTCAGCCATGCGCATCTCATCTCAACAGTGCGGGGAAGATGATTTAAATAGAAATAAAAGTGCGTAACACAATTAAAATGTACGTGTAAAACTATTTTAAAAAAATCCCTCAAAAATGCCCACATGTCGTGAGCACGGAGCGATATTAAACAAGGCTGGAACTGCCACAAAGAGCGTTGTTTTAATGGAAATTTTCACACGTAGGGTAACACAACGCCCGTGTACGCTGTCGGGTGCACTGTACAGTTTCCTTAATCAGAAGGCTGCGTGACAAAACACGAACATTCGTATACTTTCAACACAGAGAGGTTTCCTTTTTAGGCAATCCAAGGGGCTTATTTTACAAATTCCAAATCACAATCACATAACTTAGTTGGAGCACTTTGCCAACCAGTGCAGAATAAAGCTTAGAAGAGTGTGTGGGCCAAAGGGGCTTCATTACCCAGACATCACCGGCATAATTCTTCAATGCATCTTCACTGTAGATGTCACCACCCACCTCGCAACACTCTGTGCGAGTTCACGCTCCTCCTAATGTGAGTGGAGCAGCAGTGCTACGTTGAATTGTATTGCGGTGCAGAATAGAAAGCCACTAAACAGCAGACGGACATGTCATCCGGTTGAATCAAATCATGTTGAGAATCTTATGAATGTTTTGTTACCGTAGCGAATCGTATATTGCCAGTTTACACGGCTGGCATTCAGATTTTACGGTGGAGGTATTGGAAGAGAATCTCACAGCCGGATCCCCTTCCTGACGCCAAATTCTTTCAGTCGGAAGTTTTTCTTGGTCGCTTGTTGTCTGGAACCTCCCATCAAACGTTTCGTCATCACATCTCATCTCATTGTCAGAAACCGCTTAGTCCTGTAACCTTTCCACCAAGTAAAATCCTACTAGCAGTGTTAGACTTCAGATGGCATAGCTTTTGGGATAATTGAAACACGCAAAGCCCTCCACTACGATTGGGTTAAAATCTCATCTCATCCCATTGTGAGAAACCGCTTATTCCTGTACAGGGTCGTGGTGAGCCGGAGCCGATCCCGGCAGACACAGGGCGCAAGGCAGGGACATATATCCACGATGAGACGCCAGTCCATCATCGGGCACTGCGGGCAATTTAGTCTGCAAGCCAATTAACCTATGGAGCAGTATGTTTTTTGGACTGTGGGAGGAAACCGGAGTGCCCGGCAAAAACCCACGCGGACACGGGGAGAGAGCATGCAAACTCCACACAGAAAGGCACGCAAGCCGAGATTCGAACCCGCGACCTTCTTGCTGTGAGGCGACTGCGCTACCCGCTGGGCCACCGTGCCGCCCAGTGTTAATATCGTATGGCTAATTAGCATTATCGTGGCATGTTTAACATGTTTATAGCCCAGTGTAACAAATAAATAGGCTGCACCCATATTAAACACAGGCATGCCTTGATTACCATAGCAACTATGCAATGCGAATACACATCACTTTTGCACATACTCTGCAGTTGTTTACATGTGTACACGACATGACGAACGTTATCACAGCCAAGAGACAAGGCCACGCCGCTCTCAGGTCATTGCTAATTTCTTACACTCATCAAATCGGTGGACACGCAAGCGTTTGCGCGTCACTGTGACAACGCGGCGTGTGTACGTGAGTACACACACACACATGTATGATTGTCTTTTATTTTTAACCCGAACACGCTACTGACACTATGATGGAATGCAGCAATGCCTGTAGAGTGTGCTGAGTAAATTGTCATCTCTCTCTCTCACCCCCCCCCCCCGCTGTCTATGAAACAAACTTCTCCACCGCGCGATCACGCACGGACAGGGCTCTCATCCACGGAGCCGAGGGGGCGAATCGGCGCTAATGGGAGCGGGCGCGGGGGGTGGCTGTGTGGAGTGGCCGCTATTCCATCCGCATGCAAGTTACTCCACGGTGAACACAAGTCGGCCAGTTTTCTCCCGCTGCAGGGTTCTCGGCACGCTTAATTAACCCAGAATGATGGCGGGCTCAATCGCTCATTAGCTGCGGCTAAGGGTCCTTGTGCCATTCCAGCCTTGCCTGGGCTAGTGAGGCCCTCCTCGTTTTGCCTCCCATTGTAAAGCTCTTTACTTAACCTTGAAATAAGTGGGGGAAATAAATTAATAATTGCTGAATGACTGCTATGTGACATGGGAATTGGAAGACAGAAAAAAATCCTCGCAGCAATTTAAAACTTAACAAATAGGGTATTGTGAGATTCCGTGCAATTCTCTCGAACACTTTATGTAAATCTACCGTGGGTGAAATCTGCCGTGGGAGGCTGATGGGTCATAGAAATGCTAGGTAAGGTGGTGTTACAATAGAGGTTTGTAGGGTTTAAAAAAAAAATATACAAATTTGTGTCTTAAAGTTTTGATTTAATCTGTCGTTCTAGTTTGAATGATCTCGAAATCACACAATTTTCTTTCTTACTAAAACCAAATCATTCCCGGCACACCTAACCTCATCAGATTTCTGAAGCTAAGCAGGTTCAAGCCTTGTTGTTGCCTTGATGGGAGACCGTATTGTAGGCAAATTCGGATGCCACGAGAGTAGCTGTACTGAAGAGGATTATTCGATTAGCGAATCAATCTGTGCAGGGATTTGAACCTCACCGCCGCGTATGCCTGGTGACATTTGCTCCACGCAATCATCAACCCTCCTCCTCACTTACCAGCGTGGTGAAGTTCGGTTAAAAAAAAAAAATCTCCAACTTTAAATCGACAAAGGGG
>JAZEWT010000002.1:41836402-41854188 GCA_036362905.1 Mordacia mordax
GAGGTTTCAGATAATGAGATGAGATGAGATGAACGTAAAATAGCTGTAATATTCAAATCCATTGTAATATCTTATGCATGTATTTTGTTTGATGTTATGTTGCCTCTCTGATCATGACAAGCGACTATTGTTATTATTATTATGCTTGGCAGTCATTTCCCATATGCCTGTGCGACTGTGCATCTGTCAGTCAGTCAGTGGCACCCCGGCTCTTTTTTTAGTAAAGATCTCACGCCGGCCTCCGACAAGGCCCTTGCCCTTCCAACCCCTTCTCCTGCCGAGTTTGACGGAAGCGTGACGTGGGGAGTGCCCGTCTGCACGGACAGGCAGCCTCGACGCGAGACGCGCGCGGAATTTGGAGCGACGCGTCTGTCATGTCATGTTTAAAACATGTGTCCAGCTCCGTGTCTTCCCCGCTGAATACTTTGCATTGTTCTAGCCGAGGATTATTGGCAAGCAACTAAGCCGGGATTTGCCATTTTGCCAGTGATGTCTTCGCCATTGCATTTAACTTTCAAATAACGTTACATCTGTACCGTTTACCATTTGCATGTTCGAAAGTTAGATGGGGAATATGTACGTCCTCTCTGGCGCGTATTTTATTTATCGTTTATTTTACCCTATATTTTTACGCGCAAACAGGCAGCGTGGAAGATAGAGAGGACACACGTTTTATTTGCTTGCTTTTTGTGACTGGGTTTTCTTTCTTTAAGCCGCTGGGAAATGTATCAATTCCAAGTCACGAATAAGTTATGGAGCACATGAACGTGCTTGAATTATTTTCAGTCGTTCAAATTTAAGTAACTTTCAAATCATTTCGTACATCAGCCACACTGTACCATACCTGAATAACGGGGATTGGTGGACAGAGATCAATTCACAGCCATCTCAAATCAGTGGTGTGTGACATCTGAAACATTTCTGGTTGCCTTTCAGCAATATCCACCGGTCAGCACGGTGAAGTATGGCTAAAGAATCTTGGGAGGCCATTTTCTAGCATACAAACCATTATTGACGACCAGACCGTTGAAGTTGCTAAGGCAGTCCGGAGTCTAGGTGTCAATCTTGATTCCTTACTCAGCTTCGAGACACAGTTCAACAAGGTGACGAAGGTAGCTTATTTCCATCTCAGAAACATACCCAGACTGCACAACATCTTGTCACCCTCCAACGCTGAGAAGCTAATATACATCTTCATCTCTTCACGAATCGATTATTGCAATGCACTACCTGATCAATCGTTTCCAACGTGTGCAGAATGCGGCTGCTAGAGTCCTCACTCGCACACCAATCCACGATCACATATCTCCAGTGCTGCTGTCTCTCCACTGGCTACCGGTTAAATACAGGACTAAATTCAAGAGCCTCCTTCTCACCTACAAGTCTCTCACTGGCGCTGCTCCGACATACATCCGTGACCTACTTCAGGCACCCTCCTCTACATGATAACTTCGATCCTCCAATACAGCCTTGCTGCATGTGCCCAGATCGCACCTTTGTTATATGGGCGACAGAGCCTTCTTGCGCGCTGCTCCCAGACTCTGGAATGCCATTCCATTGGAAATTCGGTCATCAGAGTTCCTGGGCATCTTCAAATCCCGTCTCAAGACTCACTTCTTCAATAAGTCCTCTGGCCAGAACTGTTGATGCTGCTCACTGTTGTTGTGCTTGGATGATGGCTCGCTGTTGACCTGCGCCTTCCCAGGAGCACTAATTCCTTCCTTTATTTGTTTAACAATTATTTTATCTGTTATCGCACGTCCTTCATTGATGTATAGCCATCAATTTACTTTTAATTGATCGATCTGGCGCGGTGGCGCAGTGGTTAGCGCTGACGCCTCACAGCAAGAAGGTCCCGGGTTCGAGTCTCTCGGCTCCGGTGCCTTTCTGTGTGGAGTTTGCATGCTCTCCCCGTGTCCGCGTGGGTTTTCGCCGGGTACTCCGGTTTCCCCCCACAGTCTAAAAGCATGCTCCTGGATAGGTTGATTGGCTCGCAGACTAAAATTGTCCCGCAATGCCCGGCGATGGACCGGCGTCCCGTCGTCGGGTGTATTCCTGCCTTACGCCCTGTGTTTCCGGGATAGGCTCCGGCTTCACCGTGACCCTATATAGGATTAAGCGGTTTCAGATAATGAGAATGACTCTGATGATGTTGCTGTTGACATACCGTTCTCTCCACAGCTCTGTGCAGCGCTTTGTGATCCTCGAGTGATAAGCGCTCTCGAAGTGCAAACATTGCTATATGTAAATTAAATATTTTCTTCAATGAATGTTTCCTACATTTCTGTGTTCTTACAGATGAAAAAATATAGACAAATTGATTCAGGAGCCGATATTCCGCGATTTTTTGCATCAAGTCATAGAGCTGAAGTGAATAAAGTGACGAATAATCACACTCTCAGGGCGGCGCGGTGGCCCAGTGGTTAGCGCTGACGCCTCACAGCAAGAAGGTCCCGGGTTCGAGTCTCTCGGCTCGGGTGCCTTTCTGTGTGGAGTTTGCATGCTCTCCCCGTGTCCGCGTGGGTTTTCGCCGGGTACTCCGGTTTCCTCCCACAGTCCAAAAGCATGCTCCTGGATAGGTTGTTTGGCTCGCAGACTAAAATTGTCCCGCAATGCCCGGCGATGGACCGGCGTCCCGTCGTCGGGTGTATTCCTGCCTTACGCCCTGTGTTTCCGGGATAGGCTCTGGCTCACCGTGACCCTATATAGGATTAAGCGGTTTCAGATAATGAGATGAGATAATCACACTCTCTTATCTCAGTGTCAGAAACCGCTTAGTCCTGTACAGTGAGTCGGTGAGTCGGAACCTATCCCGGCAGACACAGGGTGCAAGGCAGGGATATACCCACGATGGCACGCCAGTCCGTCACCGGGCACTGCGGGCAATTTAGTCTGCAAGCCAATTAACCTATGCAGCAGCATGTTTTTTCGACTGTGGGAGGAAACCGGAGTGCCCGGCGAAAACCCACGCGGACACGGGGAGAGAACATGCAAACTCCCCCACAGAAAGGCACCCGAGCCGAGATTCGAACCCGGGACATTCTTGCCGTGAGGAGGCGACAGCGCTGCCCACTGGGCCACCGTGCCGCATATTCGCACTATATTCCTCCTCAAGTCCGAACTGTCACCTTACCGAGCCTCAAGCGAAGTGGTTCATGCACCTCCGTGAGTGACGGGCAGCTGGAGCTGTCCCAGCCACGTAGGATTTCAATCTGAAACCACAAAGCCAGGTGGATGAAGACTATTGAAGCCATGATTACCAATCTTTGTGCTTAGATCTCTCGACGCCGGCACGCTGAACTTCTGCCAGTGAGTGTAGGCAACCCATTGGCCACTGAGATGCATGTATGTTGATGCTCATCACGATGATGATGTGGCCTCTTGCTGGTTATCTATAGACCATTTGAAAAATAATATATCCCCTGTCAGTCAAACTGGAATGCTGCATACAGAGGGGGCAGCCAGCTCACTGAAGCCATAATCCTGACCTCTACACCCAAGCTTCTTTTTCAGTGCCCGTTTGAATATTTATGGTTGAATGACTTCAGTTAGTCTTCAAGCACATGTATGCACATGTACTGAATACCGTATACTCTGGAATATAAGGCACACCCGCCCGCCCCCTTGTATTGAGTAGAAATATTTCGGGGTGCGTATTATCGCGTGGTTCGCCAGATACGTGTTTTGGTTATTTGTGTGTGATGGTTAGCATACCGCGCCACAAACTTGGCAATCCGAGTTCGATTCCTGCTTAGGGCCCACACCAGCGATGAGTATGTGAACCGGTCCTGGACCTATCCTGAGTCACCTACCCGTCAAATGAGTCGTTAGTGCTGTACGGAAACATCGGCACTTGGGAGACAAAGGCATCCAGGTACGGTGCTGGCCACCCACCCCCTTGTCCGCTGTGTTGACCTTCGTAGGTGCTTGCTAACTACACTGGTCCAAACAATCAAGGCTGTGTACATATTTGCAATATTTTTTTTATTCTGCTAACTTTATGACCCGGCACCGGATAAGCGGAAGAAGATGGATGGATGGATGGAATTTATCGCTACTCTTTCACTCTCAGTTGAGTAATCTTGATGTTGTTGTTGACGTGCCGTTCTCTTCGCAGCCCTGTGCAGCGCTTTGTGACCCTCGGGTGAGAAGTGCTCTACAAATGCAATTATTGTAATTTTAATATGTGATTTTGTATTTATCATTGGGGTGTTTCGGCGGCACGGTAGCCCAGTGGTAAGCGCTGTCGCCTCACAGCAAGAAGGTCCCGGGTTCGAATCTCTCGGCTCGGGTTTCTTTCTGTGTGGAGTTTGCATGCTCTCCCCGTGTCCGCGTGGGTTTTCGCCGGGTACTCCGGTTTCCTCCCACAGTCCAAAGGCATTCTCCTGGATAGGTTGATTGGCTCGCAGACTAAAAATTGTCCCGCAATGCCCAGCGATGGACTGGCGTCCCGTCGTCGTGTGTATTCCTGCCTTACGCCCTGTGTTACCGGGATAGGCTCCGGCTCACGGTGACCCTATATAGGATTAAGCGGTTTCAGATAATGAGATGAGATGAGATGGGAGATTATACGCGGTCTTATGACCTTAGGCATTTTCAAGCAATGCCTCCAGTCCCAGCGGTAAGTGTGAGATGCGCTAATCAATACTCCACGGTATTCGTTGCATTATTTATTAATTAATGATAGCAGTTTATGGAAAAAAATGCCCTTTGTTTTGCGAATGACTGCATATTTGAGTTGTGCTACTGGTATCGTATCACGAATTGATATTATTTTCAGTTAAAACCACGCAGGTGGGCGTGCGTTATCACACTTCTTCTGGAACGGTGGCGGAACATTGTCAGTGAACTGCTTTTGGTGATAACTTCAGTCGGCATCTATCTCGGATGTACGCCGTATGCAACACGTGTCAATGAGAGTCTAAATGTTTACGTCTCAGAGAAGCGGTTTGATCGAAATTAAGTGGAAAACAAGTTTAAAGATTTAGTGGGATTGGGCGGCACGGTGGCCCAGTGGGTAGCGCTGTCGCTTTACAGCAAGGAGGACCTGGGTTCGAACCTCGGTTCGGGTGCCTTTCTGTGTGGAGTTTGCATGTTCTTCCCGTGTCCGATGGGTTTTCGCCGGGCACTCCGGTTTCCTCCCACAGTCCAAAAAACACGCTGCTGCATAGGTTACTTGGCTTGCAAACTAAATTGCCCGCAGTTCCCGGTGATGGACTGGCTTCCCATCGTGGGGTATGTCCCAGCCTTGCGCCCTGTGCCTGCCGGGATAGGCTCCGGCTCATTGCGACCCTGTACAGGACTGAACGGTTTCTGACAATGAGATGAGATGAGATTTAGTTGCATTGAAAATGTGAAGCCATTCGTGACCAGGCTGAGACCGTCATTTCATTTTGCTGAAGAATCCATGGGTGACTGAGCCTCAATGCATGCTCGGAACCTTAAATGTGCCAGCCAAATGGTCAGCGAGCCACTGGGCCGCCACCCACCCACACACAGTGACTGCCTTGAATTAATCTTCGCTCTTATCGCAGGTCTTCATGAGCACGGTGAGACGACTCAAACCATAAGCTTCTCCTTTGTAAATACACAATTATCTCTCCTTGCAGGCTTTACGCATGAGTAGAGAAGCATAGCAAGGCGGTGTAAAGTTTACCTCCAGCAAAATCCCAATGCCAACAATGCGAGCATAGCTCTCCAAACCCCCAAGCCCACCAGACTCAATTTCTGTTCGTTTTTATTAGATTCATAGTGATGTTTTGCAGCGGGGAACGGAGAATGAGTTAAAGTCTCCGATATGATTCATAGACAAGGCAGCAGTACCAGAAAAATGTCTGTAATTAATGCATTTTTTGAGCACTAATCATATATAATTGCCAATTATAATTAGTTATGTTGCCTAATAGAATAAAGGAGCTGTACATTTAAGCTCGTGCTGAACATACTGGCCGTGGCTATAACTGGCTCCATCTCGTTTAATTGTAGCTGACGCACTCTACATATAAAGGCCCTCTTCAGGACGTTTTTGTTTAAGAGTTCACGTGGTTGTATTTGAGAGACGAAAAAAAACTGTTTTCAAGCTGCCGTGATTCACTGTGCTTAAGCCTCGTAAACGCATGTGTGGGTAGGGTTTAGGGCGCGTGGTTGTGGTCATATCGGGGCACTTCTGCCAGTGGGAGATTTAGAACCGATGACAACCGAGGTCAATTTGGGAAATGCGTCTGAGAGCCGTGAGGCGCCACTGTGCTCCTAGTTTATAACAGCATTTACACCCCATTGCCACTCAAAACATGCACTGTCATACACTGCTAAGCGACATTTATACTCCTACCTTATTCAATCTTTAAAACGCCTCTCGTGGTTTTTTGATAACAGACGATTAAGATAAATAGATAGATAATTGGGCGGCACGGTGGTGGCCCAGTGGGTAGCGCTGTCGCCTCATGGCAAGAAGGTCCCGGGTTCGAATCTCGGCTCGGGTGCTGCTTTCTGTATGGAGTTTGCGAGTTCTCTCCCCGTGTCCGCGTGGGTTTTAGCCGGGCACTCCGGTTGCCTCCCACAGTCCAAAAAACACGCTGCTGCATAGGTTAATTGGCTCGCAGACTAAATTGTCCTCAGTGCCCGGTGATGGACTGGCATCACATACTGGGTATATCCCTGCCTTGCGCCCTCTGTCTACCGGGATAGGCTCAGGCTCACCGCGACTCTGCACAGGACTAAGAGGTTTCTGACAATGAGATGAGATGAGACGATAGATGCTTGCTTCCAATAGTTGCTCTTTTGAGATAGTCGCGTCGATCGCTCCTCCTCTCTCCTTCGCGACGCTTCGCTTCCCACATTGGAGGGAATTCCCTCCTCCCTCCCCCTGCGGAGGGAGTGATGCAGAGTGAAAGGGAGTGACGCGGGAGAGAATGACTTGACATATAAACAGCACAGTCACACAAATGACTCACCCACAGAACGCCTGAGGACGCCTCCCCCGTGGGATGCGAAACATCGCGAAGGAGAGAGGAGGAGCGATCGACGCGGCTATCCCGAAAGAGCAGCTTTTGGAAGCAACGATCACCTGCATCATTACAAATAAACGGATCAACTTTATTGGCATCCCATCCGTATGAAATTTCAGTACGTAAGAGGATCGAATTCACGTTTCTTATCAACATCACGCCACTCATGAGCTCCACTAATTACAAATGCAAATGTGTCAGTAATTCCCAAACGCTCATTGATGGTGTCTTGGGAAATCATTGTGGTCCATGAAAAATGCGTCACTCATGGTGCTGAGGCCCCATCTACAGGAGACTCGCTTTTGTTACATCTGCTTGCGATTCCCATAGAGATAAAATGACACCTTGATCGGTCAACTGATGAATAAAGAGCGATCACACAAATGCCTGGATTCTGGCCGCTGCCAAATTCTAGCTGCTGCCTGATTTTAGCTACTTACTGATGATAATTGTCAGGGAAACGTTGTACTTATCTGACTGTAACTCTCCAACACGCTGTTGTGCTGGAGCAGTAATGCATTGGCACTTTAAGCCAAATGAAAACATAATATTAGGGCGGCGCGGTGGCCCAGTGGTTAGCGCTGTTGCCTCACAGCAAGAAGGTCCCGGGTTCGAATCTCTCGGCTCGGGTGCCTTTCTGTGTGGAGTTTGCATGCTCTCCCCGTGTCCGCGTGGGTTTTCGCCGGGCACTCCGGTTTCCTCCCACAGTCCAAAAAGCATGCTGCTACATAGGTTGATTGGCTCGCAGGCTAAATCGCCCCGCAGTGCCCGGCGATGGACTGGCGTCCCATCGTGGGTATATCCCCTGCCTTGCGCCCTGTGTCTGCGGGATAGGTTCCGGCTCACCGCGACCCTGTACAGGACTAAGCGGTTTCAGACAATGAGATGAGATGAGTGTGCTCTTCGTATCAGAAAGCGTGGCAGGTGTCCAGAGAAACCCTTTAAGTGGCAGCAGGAGTGGCACTTTCCAAATCAGCTACCATGTTGTTCTGTGACTTTCAAATGGAATATCTGTCATCGTCAGAGGCGGAGATGTAGATAAATTTATTGCAAATATGAATTTAACCCTGTGCCTCTGTGCAGCCGTTATTTAGCAAGCAAACCTATTAATTAATTCACTACACGCATGATTCATGTCCGGTGACTGGTCAGGTTTGACCCCAGGATATGAAAAATGCTGGCTTAGCACCGCACTCCGAGTCACTCAGCGACTTCGCTCGCTCTTTATTTCCACGAGTTTATGAAATAGATCTTACTCGCCACAGTTGCGGGGCCACATTTCTCCCACGCTCATTTTGAAATATTGTTACTGAATCAAATCAAATTAGAGGCTGATTTTTATTTTTTTTTAAAGCTTCGTGGGTTTCGGAAGAACACACCTTCCAGAGGAACGTGGCAGACGTGATAATAATCACAATGAATAATTGCACTTCTCGAGCCGCGTTTCACTCGAGGGTCACGCAGTGCTGCACAGAGCTGCAGAGAGAGCGGCGTATCAACAACAACAATGACAAGCGAACAGCAAATGATCAAGAGTGACGGCTATTTATTTATTTATCTACTTATTTGTTTATTATGAGGCTGGGATGAGAATTACAGCCAAAGGAGGGATCATTCTTGCGAAGATAGGATAACCGGTAGTGGCGATGAAGCGATAAAATCGACTAATGTACAGGGCACGAGATGGATTGTGGGAATGCGGGATGGTGACAATGTGGAGAGGCCTTATTCTGTCAACAGAAATTCCATGACTGATGATTGATGATGTCATCCTGCATGATGTTATTCAGACATTGTAAGGAGGCCTTCCAATGATCTGTAACAGATGTCAACATTTTTTTTTTCTGCTGTAATAACAAACACCTATCTCTCTGACGATCGCTTCGAAAAGCTGCTCTTTCGGGATAGCCGCGTCGATCGCTCCTCCTCTCTCCATCGCGACGTTTCGCCTCATACGTCGGAGGCATCCTCAGGCGCTGTGCGTGTGTGTTTGTGTCACGTATGTGACTCCTATTTATATGTAGGCACTAAGTATATGTTAAGTCCCTTCTACAGCGTTGCTTTCTTCCAGGAACAATGGAAGAGGGTGGGCATCCATCTGGAAGGGTTCTTTTGTCTCGCTCGCATATTAGAATCACATTAACTTGATCCAATTCTGCCTCTGACTCGCCTACGAGTTTGTATCTCATGAAAGCCTGTCCAGTTTTCCAAACACTGGATGATTCTCTCCTGTCGTTATTCATCGAGCCGTGAAAATCTACATCATAACCTCTCTCCGTCTACTTGGAACATGGTGGCTTAGAGATATGGTGTTGTTATATTTCTCTTACTCAGTCACATTGCTCACTTATCCCGAGCCACGTCAGAAGCAAAGAGGAAGACTTCCAAGGGATTGTGTGACCGTTCACTGTGACCTACTCAAATATTCATCTGACAATCCAACTTAAAAATTGCATTGTGAAAAGGTGGAAACACGTCAACAGATCACGCTTGCTTTCATTTTCTTCTCACAAGCATTAACATATTGACACGGCTACCAAACTGTCTACTCAATAACCCATTCAGTGCGAGTCAGTCTGTTGAATTAAGCAAAAAGTATTTGGCAAGTGAGCTTTTGCACAAAATATGGGCACCCAGTCATTTTCAACCCTTTAAAAAATTATGCATCATAATTACATTCCTGTCAGTCATACGGTCCATAGGTTCCAGGAAGACTTGGAATAACTTTCCGAACTTACATGTGCGACCATTAATAGGTTTTCAATATTATTGCAGTAAATAGTGATTATGCTGCAGCCTTGCTGTTTACCAACCCTGTTTGAATTGTGAGTAATTCCACGTAAATAGCGCTTTTGATGAACTTCAAAAACGTTGTGCTTATGGAGCAAGACATTGTCAGAATATGGCAACAGTTTTTGTTCCACTCCCTTTTTAAAGTTTATGCAGGTAATTTATTTCTTTAGAAAAAAAAATGGTTTTGTTATTTTTGCTCGATGCTTGCAGCGTGTGCTGGAATGTTTCGGCGCTAACAACACCCGCGCCGACATAACTTGCATTTTGCCCACCGTGTCTGGAATGCGAACAAAGCAACACAGTTTTCAGGTAAAGCAAAGTTGTTCCCGTAAACGTATTTTAATTTCCCCCGGCTAAGAATGCAGGTCCATGCCGCCACCTTGGTGCAGTGGTCATCACACTGCGACTTGGATCCCAGAGGTCGCAGATTCCATCCAATTTCTTGGAACAACGATCGAAACTGTGGTGCAGAATCTCCGAGACCTCGCACCCTGCACTCTGTCCGCAGAGCGACAGAAATGGAGAGATCGCAGAGCCGTGGGTCATCTCGGATTGTGCTCCCAGTGCCTTGGAATCTCACCCACGTGCGGAATAGCACTGGTCAACAGACATTGGGGGCAGCACGGCGGCCCCAGTGGGTAGCGCTGTCGCTTTCTCACAGCAAGAAGGTCCCGGGTTCGAATCTCGGCTAGGGTGCCTTTCTGTGTGGAGTTTGCATGCTCTCCCCGTGTCCGCGTGGGTTTTCGCCGAGCACTCCGATTTCCTCCCACAGTCCGAAAAGCACGCTGCTGCATAGGTTAATTGGCTCGCAGACTAAATTGCCCTCAGACTGGCGTCCAATCATGGGTACATCCCTGCCTTGCGCCCTGTGTCTGCCGGGATAGGCTCCGCCTTACCCTGTACAGGACTAAGCGGTTTCTGACGATGAGATGAGATGAACAGACATTGGGCCGGAGTGTCATAGTAGGCGAATAACCGTCTAAAGTGGTCTCTAGAGCTCCCTCTAGCGGAGGCGCTCTGCACCAGCACAGGATGAACGAGACAAGTGGATCGCTGGGTTTTTTTGTCTGTATTCTGACGTCACTGTCACATGGTGCCAGTGAGAGGCATCCTCACTGCGCCTGAGGATGCCTCTAACGTGCGAGGAGGCGAAACGTCGCGAGGTGGAGAGAGGAAGCGATCGACGCGGCTGTCCCGAGAGAGCAGCTTTTCGAAGCACTCATCGTGCATCGAGCCGTGAAACCTTACATCGTTACAATACAAAACTCATCTCATCTCATTGTCAGAAATCGCGTACAGGGTCGCGGTGAGCCGGAGCCTATCCCGGCAGACACAGGGCGCAAGACAGGGACATACCCACGATGGGACGCCAGTGCATCACCGGGCACTGCGGGCAATTTAGTCTGCAAAGAAAATTAACCTGTGCAGCAGCATGTTTTTTGGACTGTGGGGGGAAATCGGAATGCCCGGCAAAAACCCATGCGGACGCGGGGAGAGCATGCAAACTCCACACAGAAAGGCACCCGAGCAGAGATTCGAACCAGAGACCTTCTTGCTGTGAGGCGACAGCGCTACCCACTGGGCCACCACCGTGCCACCCTCCAGTATAAACTCCATCTTGGAAAAGAAAAATTCCCTGAACATTCACGAAAACACTTTAATTGTAAGAAGCTGCGCTGTTTTTCCCGCTTTGCATTGGAAACCCAATGAGATGTTTGTTCTCAGTTCGTGCCGTTGTGTATGAAGGAATCATGGCTCATTGTGGGTAGCAATTATCTTAAGCAGATGAATGTGACGGTGAGACTAAATGTGACAAGCCTTACCGCTGTCCAATCACTGCTCGTGGCATTATCACTCAGGAGTGATGATGAAGAGCTGTCATCTGTAACTCTTAGACGTGGTAGCATCTGTTGAGAAGCACGAAACACTTTCAATATTCAGCATATTATCATAGTTCTCTGATGTTGTTGATGTTGACATGCCATTCTCTCCACAGCTATGTGCAGCACTTTATGACCCTTGGGTGAAAAGTGCTCTAGAACTCATACCTCTCCGACCGGAAGCAGTTCGTCAGCCTCGGAGGACAAAACTCAGAGATCCATCCTGTTTTGTCTGGAGTTCCTCAGGGTTCAGTTCTCGGCCCCACTTCTCTTCAGCATCTACACACAACCACTCGGCCATATCCTGCCCAGCCTTAATCTCAACTACCATTGCTATGCCGATGACATCCAAATCTATATCCACGCAAAGCCATCCACCAATGCGTCTGGTCTTTGCATGTCAACCTCACTGTCAACTGTGAAGGCCTGGATCAATTCAAATTTCCTAAAACTAAATGGGGACAAAACAGACATTTTGCTTGTGGGAACCCCGCACCAATTGTCCAAGGCTGAACCCATCCAATTGATGCTTGACGACCAGACCATTGAAGTTGCTAAGGCAGTCCGGCGTCTCGGTGTGACTCTTGATTTCTCACTCAGCTTCGAGACACACATCAACAAGGTGAAGGAGGTAGCCTATTTCCATCTCAGAAACATAGCCAGACTGCGCAACATCCTGTCACCCTCTGATGCTGAGAAGCTAATACACATCTTCATCTCTTCACAAATCGATTACTGCAATGCACAGCTCCCTGGCACCCCTCCCGACCTGATCAATCGTCTCCAACGTGTGCAGAATGTGGCTGCTAAAGTCCTCACCCGCACACCCATCCACCATCACTTATCCTCAGTGCTGATGTCTCTCCACTGGTTACCGGTTAAGTACCGGATTGAAATCAAGATCCTCCGTCTCACCTACGAGGCTGTCACTGGCGCTGCTCCAACATACATCCGTGGCCTACTTCAGGCACCCTCCTCAACACAACTCCGATCCTCCAAAACGGGCTGCTTGCTGCATGTGCCCAGATCGCACCTCCTTTCGATGGGTGACAGAGCCATCTCGCTCTGCGCTGCTCCCTGACTCTGGAATGCACTTCCATTGGAGATTCGGTCAACTGAATCCCTAGGCATCTTCAAATCTCGTCTCAAGACTCACTTGTTCCTTAAGGCTTTCAAGCCCTCTGGCTAGGATTGTTGATGCGGCTCAATGTTGTCGTGCCGGGATGATGGCTCTCTGCCGACCTGCCCATGCTCGGGAACATTTGTTCCTTCCTAGCCCCGTCGCTTACTTAATGTCCTACAATTTATTGCTATTCTCTGACTTTCAGTTGAACTGCCCTGATGTTGTTGTTGGCATGCCGTTCTCTCCACAGCTCTGATTTGTAAAAAAAAAAACCTCCAAGAATGTTATTATTGCTGATTTTCCGTTCCTATATCGTAGTTGTTGACATACCGCTCTCTCCGCAGGTCTGTGCAGCGCTGTGTGACCCTCGGGTGAAAAGCGCTCTAGAAGTGCAATTATTATTAGAAGAGTAATTATTCATCTCATCGTCAGAAACCGCTTAGTCCTGTACAGGGCTGCGGTGACCCGGATCCTATCCTGCTAGACACAGGGCACAAGGCAGGGATACACACACGATGGAACGCCAGTCCACCACCGAGCACAGTGGGCAATGTAATCTGCAAGCCAATTAACCTATGCTGCAGGATGTTTTTTGGACCGTGGGAGGAAACCGGAGTGCCCGGTGAAAATCCACGCGGACACGGGGAGAGAACTCGCAAACTCCCACACAGAAAGGCACCTGAACCGAGATTCGAACCCGGGACCTTCTTGCTGTGAGGCGACAGCGCTACCCGCTGGGCCACCGTGCCGCCGCCCATGATGACATCTTGATATTTAAATGGAGAAAGATCACAGCTTTTTGTGCGGGCAATAACAGGTCTGGAGACTGCGTGCGTTTTGTGAAAATAAATTATATTGTTCTTAGGGGGGAGGATGTGCAATGGTTGGAAAACTGTGCTGTCAGTCTATAGGTGGCTTGCTCAAGCCAAATTCCACATCAAATAACCCATATTGCTTTTTGAAGCTGGGTATATGAATTGAAATGGAAGAATGGATTCCTAGCAGTGATTTATATTGGGCCAGAACGCCTCAACCTTCGATTTAATTTCTCAACTCATTACCTTGGTGGCGTGTTACCTCTGTTTCCTGGAAGCCAATTCAAAGAGGAACACAAGGAAACATGCTACCTATCCCCAGCCTTGGTGAGATGTTTTGGTTAACGTCTAAATTAGGTTCCTTTCACACTCGCAAGCAACGCAGCCACAGCTCCCAAACTAATAAAGTCATGGGCCATGTGAGTGTTTGCGTCACAAGATTCGTACACAGGGCATTGGTTTCATATTTATATATGTGTGTATGTTTTGATTGAATAATTTGTAGTGGTTTGTGTCATCTTTTCTCACGAGTCCGTCCGTGAGTGACTCTTCCAGAACAACATTGCTTTGCAAACATTTTTGGTTTAAAATAGGGAAACGCTTCGTGCTGTACGCTGTACAAATGTTAAAGCATCATTATCATTACGAGCTCTGCGTTAGTGCGTATGCTCAAAACAGACGCAACCAACGAATAATTGCGTTATCTGCAGACAGAATAACACAAATGATATTGCAATGCCCGCTGCACTGACAGTGGTGCACACGCACAAAATAAACATCAACACATTCATCAAAAATACTGCCTTGAAAAGAAAATATACAGGCAACGGTTTGAGCTATGGCTCTTCACAGCACATGAGAGAGCAAACTAGAGGGAGAATGCTCAGATGATTACGCGGGCTAATCAACATCTCATGGCGATACGATCATCCTATTAAAGAGCGCCATTATACTTGAAGAAGGGCTGCCTATTGCATTGTGCAAGTCAGGCGATCATATTTAACGCAGGCGACATTCGATGTGAAGATCTCGCACTGCAATCGGGGAATGAGCTCCCCAGCCTCTTAGCCTCGTAGCACTGAATACAGGTGGGCGAGACTCTCTCTCTCTCTCTCGGTCAGCGTGGGAAGGAGATGTCTCATGTCATCTCATTGTCAGAAACCGCTTAGTCCTGTACAGGGTCGCGGTGAGCCAGGGCGCAAGGCTGGGATATACCCACGATGGGGCGCCAGTCCATCACCGGGCACTGCGGGAAATTTCGTCTGCAAGCCAATTAACCTATGCAGCAACAGCATGCTTTTTGGACTGTGGGAGCAAACCGGAGTGCCCGGCGAAAACCCACGCGGACACGGAGAGAGAACATGCAAACTCCACACAGAAAGAGGCACCCGAGCCGAGATTCGAACTCGGGGCCTTCTTGCTGTGAGGAAGCGACAGCGCTACCCGCTGGGCCACCGTGCCGCCCCGGGAATGAGTTGTGGGTTTTGCCAATCGCATGTGTGCCTATTTCCATATTTTCATACTGCGAGGCAATTTGATCTACGCGCACCAGTTGTTCACTAAAATAAACAAGCAAATTGTTTGCAATTGGGAGCGTTTTGCCAACACACGCGGTTCAAGTCACGGACCAGCTACATTTTAAAACAACCTTAAACAGGACATTTATAAAAACAAATTAGCGGCACGTCAATGTCGTTTTGGTTGCCTGATAAAGTTCACCTTTATAAATTGCACAATATTGGCACGCAAAGGTTTTGTATAAAACAGCCACTTTCTCTAATATGCAGTTAAAATGATGGCTTAGCCATTGCTTAAATGCCATTCTATGTCCTGATCATCAATTAACAAGCTTGAAAGCATATATCAGATCAACTTTCAGCAACACACTACAGTTTGCTTAATTTTTGCTAAAAAATAGAAATACTAAGTGTTTTGAACCATTTTACGCAAATGTAATAGTAATTGCACTTCCAGAGCACTTTTCACCCGGGGGTTACAAAGCGCTGCACAGAGCTGTGGCGAGAACGGCGTGTTAACAACAACAACATCAGAGCAATTTAATTGAAACTCAAATAATGGCTATAATTTAGAGATGAGCATAAAATAAGCGATACAATTAATTGTAATGATGTCGGTTTTCAACGGCTCGATGCATGATGATTGCTTCGAAAAGCTGCTCTCTCGGGACAGCCGCGTCGATCGCTCCCTCTCTCTCCACCTCGCGACGTTTCGCGTCCTCACACGTTAGAGGCATCCTCAGGCGCAGTGTGCGTGTGTCGTGTGTGTGACTCCTATTTATATGTAGGTACTGTGTATGTGTTGAGTCACCTCCACAGAGCTGTTGAATTCCAGGATCAATGGATGACCGTCGGGGTCCACCTGACAAGGTTCCATTGTCCTGCTCACACTCCCGGAATCACTTTAACCCCATCCTGTTCCACCTGTGACTAATCTCCTAGTTTGCATCTCATGAAAGAAGTTCCCAAAACACTTGGTGATTCACCTCTGATGTCCGCACTTCAGAGCTCTATGTCCATGCACTACTGACTGAGGATAAAGCTCAGCCAAACCTGGAGGCCAGTCATTGAAGTTTATTGTCTTATAGTGCTATAAATAAAATAAAATCGCTTTTAATGATGATAATAATTGCATTTCTAGAGAGCTTTTCACTCGAGGGTCACAAAGCGCTGCAGAGAGCTGTGAAGAGAATGATACGTCAACAACAACGACATAAGAACGGCCAATCAGTATCAAAAGCTTTTTTGGGTTTTTTTTTACAAATCCGAGCTGTGGCGAGAACGGCATGCCAACAACAACATCAGGACAGTTCAACTGAAAGTTAAATAGTAGCAATAAATTATAGGGCATAACATTTGAGATAAAAAAAAAATTCTTCCACAAACAAGGAATGAATAAATGTTCCCGAGCAGGCGCAGGTCGACAGAGAGCCATTACCTTGGCACGAAAACACTGAGCCGCATCAACAGTCCGAGCCAGAGGACTTGAGAGCCTTTCGGAACAAATGAGTCTTGAGACGAGATTTGAAGATGCCCAGGGACTCAGCTGATCGAATCTCCAATGGAAGGGAGTTCCAGAGTCTGGGAGCAGCGCAAAGCGAGAAGGCTCTGTCACCCATCGAATGGAGGTGCGATCTGGGCTCATGAAGCAAGCTGCTCGTATTGGAGGATCTGAGCTGTCGGGTTGGGGAGGGTGCCTGAAGTAGGTCCACGGATATATGCCCGAGCAGCGTCAGTGAGAGCCTTGTCAGTGAGGAGGAGGATCTTGAATTTAATCCTGCATTTAACTGGTAACCAGTGGAGAGACATCACTACTGGGGATACATGATCGTGGATGGGTGCGCGAGTGAGGACTCTAGCAGCTGCATTCTGCACACGTGGGAGACGATTGATTAGTTAGGCAAGGGTGCCAGGGAGCAACGCATTGCAGTAATCGATTCGTGAGGAGATGAACATGTGTATTCACGGAATCCATCTGAAGAAATGTTGTGTATTTGAATGTCTTTACTTAGAAGAAATCCTTGCACTCTATTGGTCTGTGTGGATCTAAGGCAGCTGAGAACCCAAAGACAACAACAGCATTTGTTTCATGCAAGTACTTCATAGATTCATTGAATAGCCAATATACATATTGAAGCTCGTGTTTGTATTAATAATTTTATATGTATCTCCTACTGAGGATACTGGCTTCGAATGATTCACAGACACAAGTTGAATCTGCACAACACAAAGGCTTTTATGTCTTATTTCTCATTCCCACTGTGACACTCGTTCACTCAACCCTCTTTACCACTCTTGCGTCTTAACCTTAACATAAGACGAACGTGTTACATGCTTGGAACAAGATCGTCGGTACGCCGCGTACTCTCCTACAACGTTCCAATGTTCCGATTTTGTAAAAATAATTGAAGGAAGCAAGTTGAACGTGAAGGTGTTTGATATGGTTCGGTAATTTGTAGTGCTCAGAAGCATCATAAAATAAACGAGATTTTCATTGTTACAAAAACGTATTTTAAGGCCAACCATTAACGTTAATTATTCACTGGGCAGCACGGTGGCCCAGTGGGTAGCGCTGTCGCCTCCTCACAGCAAGAAGGTCCCGGGTTCGAATCTCGGCTCGGGTGCCTTTCTGTGTGGAGTTTGCGAGTTCT
>JAZEWT010000002.1:41868168-41881359 GCA_036362905.1 Mordacia mordax
GCTTCACCGCGACCCTGTATAGGACTAAGCGGTTTCAGACAATGAGATGAGATTTTTATATATGTAAATAATAATAAGCATTGCATTTCAATTGAGCGCTTTTCACCCGAGGGTCACAAAGCACTGCACAGAGCTTGCGGAGAGAATGGCACGTCAACAACAACGACCTTCGAACGGAAACTCAGCAACAATCACATTTTTTTTTTAATATACGTGATATCTGCACCTGATAGGATATATGCATAATAAATATATGAGAGTCACCAAAGGCAGCATGTTCTTTAGCCGAGAAAGCATTGCAACTGTCTGCCAGATCTGCTCAAGGAATCGGCGGATGTTCTCAGAGATGGCCAACGGGAACTCCAAGCAGGATGACCCTGACGTGGTGATCTCATCTCATCTCATTATCTGAAACCGCTTAATCCTATATAGGGTCACGGTGAGCCGGAGCCTATCCCGGAAACACAGGGCGTAAGGCAGGAATACACCCGACGACGGGACGCCAGTCCATCGCCGGGTGACGTGGTGATGATGTAGGTTTTTCACGGCTCGATGCACGATGATTGCTTCGAAAAGCTGCTTTCTCAGGACAGCCGCGTCGATCGCTCCCTCTCTCTCCACCTCGTGACGTTTCGCCTCCTCACACGTTAGAAGAGGCATCCTCAAGCGCTGTGTGCGTGTGTCGTGTGTGTGACCCCTATTTATGTGTAGGTACTGTGTATGTATCGAGTCACCTCCACAGAGTTGCTGCATTCCAGGATCAATGGACGACTGTCGGGGTCCACCTGACAAGGTTCCATTGTGCTGCTCACACCCCGGAATCACATCAACCCCATCCTGTTCCACCTGTGACTAATCTCCTAGTTTGCATCTCATGAAAGAAGTTCCCAAACACTGGGTGATTCCCCTCTGATATCCGCATTTCAGAGCTCCATATCTATGCACTACTGACTTCAATGTCTGACCTCCAGGTTTGGCTGAGCTTTAGTCTCATTTCTTATTTGCGGTTCACGGTCGGTTTCTGTCTGGTGACTCTCGATTGCTTCACGAATAAATCTTGATGTGGGTGAGTCAGCTCGATGTGTGTTGAGAATTGCTTTCCAGCACTTTGTCACCCTTGGGTGATAAGCACTCAAGAAATGCAATTATTATTATACGATAAATGTTACATTAAACATTTTCCCAATATATGTATTATAAACACTGATAATTTAGCATTTTAAAATTTTAGTTTTAAACCAGATCATATTTTACATGTTGTTCTGCAACGATGCGTATATTAAAAAACCCCCATCTCATCTCATTATCTGAAACTGCTTAATCCTGTATCGGGTCACGGTGAGCCGGAGCCTATCCCGGAAACACAGGGCGTAAGGCAGGAATACACCCGACGACGGGACGCCAGTCCATCGCCGGGCATTGCGAGACAATTTTAGTCTGCGAGCCAATCAACCTATCCAGGAGCATGCTTTTGGACTGTGGGAGGAAACCGGAGTGCCCGGCGAAAACCCACGCGGACACGGGGAGAGCATGCAAACTCCACACAGAAAGGCACCCGAGCCGAGTGATTCGAACCCGGGACCTTCTTGCTGTGAGGCGTCAGCGCTAACCACTGGGCCACCGCGCCGCCCTAAAAAAAAAACCCAAATAAAGTTATTGTTGCTGATTTTCCGTTCTAATGTCGTCGTTGTTGACGCGCCGTTCTCTCCGAAGCTTTGTGCAGCGCTTTGTGACCATCGGGTGAAAAGCGCTCCAAAAATGCGATTATTGTAATTATTATATCTGTTATCTTGTGATAGCCGTGCCGAGCATTCACGCTCTCACCTGGACTTTCCGTCTTCCCCGGAGGCATCATCAGGCGCTTCTGACTCCTGCAGGTACTGCACAGAGTAATCGCTGAAATTAACAACTCCAAAGTATGCATCGTGGGACGTTGTAAAAAAAAAAACGTGATATGGGCGGCACGGTGGCCCAGTGGGTAGCGCTGTCGCCTCCTCACAGCAAGAAGGTCCCTGGTTCGAGTCTCGGCTCGGGTGCCTTTCTGTGTGGGAGTTTGCATGTTCTCTCCCCGTGCCCGCGTGGGTTTTCGCCGGGCACTCCGGTTTCCTCCCGCAGCCCAAAAAAACATGCTTCTGCGTAGCTTAATTGGCTTGCAGACTAAATTGCCCGCAGTGCCCGGCGATGGACTGGCGTCCCATCGTGGGTATATCCCTGCCTTGCGCCCTGTGTCTGCCGGGATAGGCTCCGGCTCACCGCGACCCTGTACAGGACTAAGCGGTTTCTGACAATGAGATGAGAGATGAGGTTATGTCTGTATGTGAAGCTCATATTCGGTTCATCATTCCGTTTACGATTCATTTTTTCGCTTGAGAAAATCAAGGTTTGAGCAAAAATAAGTTTTTATCGACTAGCCCGTTCTCCCGACTCATTGTGAACACGACTGCGGTCATGTTTACTGTTCAACTTCTCCACTTAACTGTCAATCTCCGTTTTACACTCCGTGCCATCACTCGACTAATCACTCGAATGTGTGCAGGAGCCGGATGCGTGCAGCACGCATCGATGAAACTACCATTGTTGCAGACATATAAGTCGAACGCAATTCCACGTATTACAACAACATCTTCCACGGCGTTGACAACACGTATACGCGTAGACTGTTATTGAATCAAAAGCGTGTTGTTGCATAACCACTCCAACCAAGTCACGTGAATCAGACAAGAGTCTCTTATTATGGTTGAAATATTTTGCTGGGAGCTGACTAACAAGCCATTCATTATTTTGTCACATGCCCTGACAAACTAATTGAAAGCCGTTCATCATTGAGAAAGCACTCGGTTTGGTAGCGGCAGCCAGTTTCAAGTGTCAATCACCATAGTTGGCGCCGGCTATGTTTGCTATATCTTGCGCCCTCGGGGCCCACAGAGCGCTAATATAAATGTGAACGTATGTAGATTAGCCACAGATGCCCAAACACAACACAGATACCCTCCGCTGCATCCTCTTGGGCTGTCACAGGTGAGCAGTATGGGAAGGCGGTGTGTTATTACCTGCTTATTGTACTTTGTAACGTGTGTTCTCCAGGATAACGCTAAGGGTTAGCTTGTGTTGTGTGTCATATAGTTTTGTGCGGGCGGCACGGTGGCCCAGTGGGTAGCGCTGTCGCCTCCTCACAGCAAGAAGGACCCGGGTTCGAATCTCGGCTCGGGTGCTGCTTTCTGTGTGGGAGTTTGCATGTTCTCTCTCCCCATGTCTGCGTGCGTTTTCACCGGGCACTCCGATTTCCCCCCACAGTCCAAAAAACATGCTGCTGCATAGGTTAATTTTCTTTGCAGACTAAATTGCCCGCAGTGGCCAGTGATGGACTGGCGTTCTATCGTGAGTATATCCCTACCTTACGCCCTGCGTCTGCCGGGATAGGATCCGGCTCACCGCGACCCTGTACAGGACTAAGCGGTTTCTGACAATGAGTTAAGATGAGACACGTGTTCTCGACAATAACGCTAAGGGTTATCTTGTGCGGGCGGCGCGGTGGCCCAGTGGTTAGCGCTGACGCCTCACAGCAAGAAGGTCCCGGGTTCGAATCTCTCGGTTCGGGTGCCTTTCTGTGTGGAGTTTGCATGCTCTCCCCGTGTCCGCGTGGGTTTTCGCCGGGTACTCCGGTTTCCTCTCACAGTCCAAAAGCATGCTCCTGGATAGGTTGATTGGCTCGCAGACTAAAATTGTCCCGCAATGCCCGGCGATGGACTGGCATCCCGTCGTCGGGTGTATTCCTGCCTTACGCCCTGTGTTTCCGGGATAGGCTCCGGCTCACCGTGATCCTATATAGGATTAAGCGGTTTCAGATAATGAGATGAGATGAGGTTATCTTGTGCTGTGTGTCATACAGTTTTGTGTCATTTTGGACAGTGTTGATTCAAGAAAGTCTGACTCCCTGACGAGCCACTGAATGTTGGACCCGTTGCGAGAGTTTGCTTGTCCTGAACCAATACTGCTGAAGGCTATGTAGCTGATAGGAAGTATGAAATAGAACCGTTTATTTACGTATGTAGCGGGACATGGGAAGTGAGGGCCCAACGATTTCTTATTTAATGCTATTTAAGACTTGGTTGTTGAGTCTCATCTCATCTCATTGTCAGGAGCTGCTTAGTCCTGCACAGGGTCGCGGTAAGCCGGAGCCTATCCTGACAGACACAGGGCGCAAGGCAGGCATATACCCACGATGGGACGCCGGGTCCATTACCGGGCACCGCGGGCAATTTAATCTGCAAGCCAATTAACCTATGCAGCAGCAGCACGTTTTTTGGCCTGTGGGAGGAAACCGGAGTGCCCGGCGAAAACCCACGCGGACACGGGGAGAGAACATGCAAACTCCCACACAGAAAGGCACCCGAACCGAGATTCGAACCCGGGACCTTCTGGCTGTGAGGCGACAGCGCTACCCACTGGGCCACCGTGCCGCCCCATCAAATCATTATTTTCGACAAAGCGACTTATGCTGCAGCCTGTATTTATGGGGTGGGTCTCTTGTGGCAGGATTCCAGATTCGGGTGCCTGGACGTATTCTGGCAAAGCAGGAGCATGAACAGGAGCAGCCTGACAAAGCAAGACTCACATCTTTTCACTGACACAGCCGATGTGTCTGTAAAGGAGAAGAGGCCAAGGAAGCCACATTTTGTCCCACGCCCCCGCGGAAAGCCCTACAACTACAAATGCTTCCAGTGTCCATTCACCTGCATGGTAAAGTACCATCTCTACAACCACATGAAGTACAACCTGTGCGAGTACTCGGTCTCGGTGGAAACGTGCAGCAAGCCGCTGCGGCGGAAATATTGCACGGAGAATGCAGTGGATGAACCGGCTCAGCATCGAAAGGACAGAGTCAGCATCGACCAACACCGCAATACATTTTTTAAAAATTCCAAAGGCTTCACGAGCATCTCTGAGGACGGCAGTTGCCCAGAGTTGCCGAGCTCTGAAGCAAAAATGAATGAAGACTTTAACAATCTTCCACAATACCGCCGTGCCGTTAGTGACAAAGTGTGGGCAACTCACAAGGAATCTGAGGCTAAATTATCAAATGGTGTGACCGTAATGCAAGCTGAGCTTGCTTCCAAACTGCCAGAGAGCAATCGCTCAAGGAAGACCATTCATTACGATTATCAATCCTTGCAAGAGTCAGGAATTCTTTCCTACGACTCAAAATGCTCATTGTTTTTGGCGGGGTTAGATCGTGTGGCCCAAACGCATACCACCACCTCTGAGCAGCGTACAGCTCTCAGTGTGTCAAAAGACAAGGGCTCTGTGCACTCGTTCTCACATTTAGGCGTTGCTGGTGGTTTCAGATCATACCGGCATCAGCAAACGGCCCTCGTCACCTGCCCTGCTCCACCAGCCATCCGCTCGTTACACAACAGTCATGAGCTGGGACCGGTGACGTCTCTTCCATCCGGTCTAAGCCACTATCAACTCGCCCGCACATTTGAGAGCAGTCCATTGGGTGCACACATCTGTGCTCTGCGCAGGGCGCCCGTGATCCAGCACGGCGCAATGAATCGCGATCCCCGTGTTCAACAGGAGCAGCTCGGCTCTGACTGCGGTGCTGCTCAGCGCAAGGCGGAGTTGCGGTCAATGCAATCAGGACGAGACACGGGAGCCCTCGAACACGTATCCCATTGTCAGTGGACACCTTCCCATACCAAAGAGCAAAAGTCTTGCGGTGTCGTTTCTCCCGAGGAAGTTCACTACTTCAGATTATTAACCCCACCGCTAAAAACTGCAGGCGGGAGCGTTGACATGGAAATTAAATTGTCAGAGATGTCTCGTGACTCAGTAGTGTCACGTTTATCCAGCGTTGGGAATTCCTGTGGTGAAAATAGGATTTGCAACACAGTCGCAAAATGTGCTGATGGTAGCTCCTCTACACAAAGGGCCGCAGTAGAGAAAAGAGAAAATAGCCCGGGTCTTTGTGACAGTGGCAGCATCCGATGCTTCACCAGACAATCTGCCATCGTGCGACCCTTCAACAGGTAACTGAAGTCAATCATCATTCCTCCGTTGTATTTTCAGTCGTTAAGCACGGTGCTTAGGGCGACGGTCAATGTCTTGCTCCACTCACTGACAGTTTCTTCAGCAACACTCAGATTCTAACGGTTAATCTCAAGCTCCCCGCACGTGGAGACAAATGCACACAGGGAAGCACATCAGGGAGCTATAGGGAACATCTGCAAAACTGCGCACAACTAGAATGATACTGCAATGATAATATTCACAATTCAAGGACGTATGACAGACTAAGATGCGTGGATTATCAGCATAAGTGTCATGATCTTTATTGTCATTACCATCATCACCCTCATCATCATCAGCCACCTGCAGAGCCATCAATTTAATCATCAGCATCATATATTTTGACGAAACTCACTTAATTTATGCAATTTTATTGAAAAGTTTGAACAGGAGGATAATTTCCCGAATAAGCTATTCACAAACATGACTCATTTTTTAAGTACCGCAACAATGCACATGGATGTTCAGATTGACAAACAAAGACAGCACTTTTCACCCGAGGGTCACACAGCGCTGCACAGTGCTGCGGAGAGAACTGCATGTCAGCAACAACGAAATAAGGACGGAAAAGAAGCAACAATAACTTTTTTGGGGTTTTTTTTTTATAAATCCAAGCTGTGACAAGAACGGCATGTCAACAACAACATCAGGACAATTCAACTGAAAGTCAAATAGTGGCGATAAATCATAGGACATAAAGTAAGCAGAGAAAAAAAACAATTCTTCAACAAACAAGGAATGAATAAATGTTCCCGAACAGACACAGGTCAGCAGCGAGCCATCATCCCGGCACGACAACATTGAGCCGCATCAACAGTGCTAGCCAGAAGGTTTGAAAGCCTTACGGAACAAGTGAGTCTTGAGACAAGATTTGAAGATGGCCCAGGGACTCAGTTGACTGAATCTCCAATGAAAGGGAGTTCCAGAGTCTTGGAGCAGCGTGCGAGAAGGCTCTGTCACCCATCAAATGGAGATGCGATCTGGGCACATGAAGCCTGCATTGGAGGATCGAAGTTGTCGTGTTGAGGAGGCTGCCTGAAGTAGGCCACGGATGCATATCGGAGGAGCGCCCTTGTAGGTGAGAAGGAGGATCTTGAATTCAATCCTGTATTTTATCGGAAGCCAGTGGAAAGACATGAGTATTGGGTAAATGTGATCATGGATGGGTGTGTGAATGAGGTCTCTAGCAGCCGCATTCTGCACACGCTAAAAACGATTGATCAGGCAAGCAGGGGTGCCAGGGAGCAGCGCATTGCAGTAATCCATTCGTAAGGAGATGACGATGTGTCTTAGCTTCTCAGTGTCAGCGAGCTACAGAATGTTGCACAGTCTGACTATATTTCTGAGATGCAAATAGGCTACCTTCGTCACCTAGTTGATGTGTCTCGAAGTTGAGTAAGGAATCAAGAGTCACACCTTGACTCCGAACTGCCTTAATAACTTCAATGGTCTGGTCGTCAAGCATCAATTGGATGGGTTCAGCCTTGGACAATTGGTGCGGGGTTCTGACAAGCAAAACTTCTCTTTGGTCACAATTTAGTTTTAGGAAATTTAAATTGAGCCAGGCCTTCACAGTTGATAGTGAGGACGACATGCAAAGAGCAGACGCATTGATGGATGTCTTTACGTGGATATAGATTTCGATGTCATCAGCATAGCAATGGTAGCTGAGATTGAGGCTGCGCAGGATATGGCCAAGTGGTTGCGTGTAGATGCTGAAGAGGAGTGGGGCCGAGAACTGAACCGTGAGGAACTCCAGACAAAACGGGATGGATCTCTGAGTTACGTCCTCCGAGGCGAACTGATTCTGGTCGGAGATGTATGAGCTCAGCCAATGCAGGGCACAGCCAGAGACCCCTATACCTTCCAGTCACTCACGTAAGATCGGGTGGTCAACGGTATCAAAGGCAACGCTCAGGTCCAGGAGGACAAGAATACTTGGCGAGACTTCATCAGCAGCGACGAGTAGGTCATCAACTACTTTTACCAGAGCAGTTTCAGTACTATGGCCGCATCTGAACCCAGATTGGAGGGGATCGAGGAGGTCATTGTTGAGAACGTGTTTCTGGAGTTGTACGGCTAACATGCATTTAAGGACCTTAGAGATGAATGGTAGATTTGAGATGGGGCAATAATTATCAGGGATGTTGCAATTGAGGCCAGGTTTTTTAAGCAGCGGGGTAACTGTGGTACATTTGGATAGTGGGGGAACGATACCAGGGCGAAGTGAGTTATTGAAGAGATTAGTGACGAACGTGGCAAGGGATTTGAAATTTGCCCGGATGATTTTAGATGGGAAGAAGTCCAGGGAGGAGTTTGTGGGCCGAGATCTGGTAACTAAAGAGGAGACCTCGGATTCCGTTATTTCAGAACATTCCAGGAGTTTTGAGGTCAAGGAAGGTGGAGGAACATTTATTGAGGTATTGGTTGGTGGTTGAGGCTGCGTCGGTACACGGTGGGCTTCAGTGTTTTCTGAGAAAAACTGAATCAACTGATCCTCCTGATCTCTATTTGTGCAGGGAGGTGAGGGCGAGTGACTGGTTGGACGAAGAAGCTGATTATTATTTGAGAAAAGAATCCTTCCGGTAGCGGAGGAGCTGTTGCTTATAGATTTGAGCATGAACGGTGAGGCCAGATTTTCTCAAAGTCCGTTCTGCCCTGCGTGCATTCGCCCTTAAGATCCCAGAGTTCAGCAGTGTACCAGGGGGATGGTTTTATGCCTGAGACAAAGCGTGATTTTAATGGGGCCGAGTCATCCCGTATGCTTGATAGCACGTTGTTGTAAGTTTTTGCTGTCGCATCAGAGCCAGAGTGAGCCGAGGCGGAGAGTGCAGTACTACTGATTGCTGCAATGTATATGTCTGGGGAGAGGGCGTTAAGGTTTCGAAATTGTGATGTAATAACATCTGATATGTTAATTCAGTAGAATGCTATTCTAGAAAACAGTGCTTATTTGCATGTCCACATATCAGTCTGAACTTACTCCGTGTCTTGTTTCCAAACTGTTGCGGAATTTGTGCTTGTTATTAATTGTCTTCTTATTAATGTTTGTGTAATGAACAACAGAGCATTATATATTCATAAATATTTGACCGATACACGATAAATATGGGGCGGCGTGGTGGCCCAGTGGTTAGTGCTGACGCCTCACAGCAAGAAGGTCCCGGGTTCGAATCTCTCGGCTCGGGTGCCTTTCTGTGTGGGAGTTTGCATGCTCTCCCCGTGTCCGCGTGGGTTTTCGCCGGGTACTCCGGTTTCCTCCCACAGTCAAAAGCATGCTCCTGGATAGGTTGATTGGCTCGCAGACTAAAATTGTCCCGCAATGCCCGGCGATGGACTGGTGTCCCGTCTTTGGGATGTATTCCTGCCTTACGCCCTGTGTTTCCGGGATAGGCTTTATAGGATTAAGCGGTTTCAGATAAATGAGATGAGATGAGACGATAAATATGAATGCCTGAATATATTTTAGCAAGACGTTAAATGACGGTGATGTTTATTTATTTGTTCTAGACTGAATGCCCCACTAACATGGAATTCTAGCGGACTGTGCCCAACTAAAGAGTTGAGAAATGGAAAATACACAATGAGCGACATTAGCTCAACAGTCATCCTTGAAGAACGTCCGACTCCAAAAAATGTTTGCAATCTTTGTTGTTCAAGAGAATTCAACGCGGCTGTGACCCCTGTGTTTTTAAACATGACCTACCTGGGTGAGACCACGACAAATTATGGGGACATCCCGAAGCACCCTGTCTTTTATCCTTTCGATGAGGCTCCTCTCCATGGCATACTTCCACGAGAGCAGACAGAAAACATTGAGCATGTATTTAGTGAACACTATGTGGCCATTGACCTTTCAACTAAAAATCCTGTGCAAGATAAGTAGTCTGCTGAGCAATACAAACAATGCATAGACTTACAAGGGCGGCGTGGTGGCCCAGTGGGTAGCGCTATCGCCTCCTCACAGCAAGAGGGTCCCGGGTTCGAATCTCGGCTCAGGTGTCTTTCTGTGTGGGAGTTTGCATGTTCTCTCCCCGTTTCCGCGTGGGTTTTCGCCGGGCACTCCGGTTTCCTCCCACAGTCAAAAAAAAACATAATGCTGCATAGGGTAAATTTGCTTGCAGACTAAATTACCCGCAGTGCCCGGTGATGGACTGGCGTCACATCGTGGGTACATCCCTGCCTTGCGCCCTGTGTCCGCCGGGACAGGCTCCGGCTCACCGCGACCCTGTACAGGACTGAAGCGTTTTCTGACAATGAGACGAGATGAACGGCGATTGAAAGCTACATGATTGTGTCGTGGGCGGCGCGGTGGCGCAGTGGTTAGCGCTGACGCCTCACAGCAAGAAGGTCCCGGGTTGGAGTCTCTCGGCTCCGGTGCCTTTCTGTGTGGAGTTTGCATGCTCTCCCCGTGTACGCGTGGGTTTTCGCCGCGTACTCCGGTTTCCTCCCACAGTCCAAAAGCATGCTCCTGGATAGGTTGATTGGCTCGCAGACTAAAATTGTCCCGCAATGCCCGGCGATGGACCGGCGTCCCGTCGTCGGGTGTATTCCTGCCTTGCGCCCTGTGTTTCCGGGATAGGCTCCGGCTTCACCGTGACCCTATATAGGATTAAGCGGTTTCAGATAATGAGATGAGATGTTTGTGTCGTCGAGATGCGAGCCAGACTCAAGATGCTGCCCGAAATCCCAAAACAATGCGCCGGTTGGCGGAGGCATTGGGGTGCAGATGGGGACATAAGAAGAGGGGTGAGGAAATGGGGGATCAAGACCGATCGACCAAGGGCCCAGCGCCAGCGACAGCCAAAATAACGAGCCCCATGGGAGAGTATTTGCACCTCACCAGCAAGTCCCAGAGCATGCTTGCAGAAGACAGTTAACGAGGTCGCATGCATAATTGAATAACGGACCGTGATGCCTTCATGTTATCACCTACGTAGGATGCATATCAGCTGAATATCACTTTTCCCTGCGGTCAAATATATAACGTTTCGGTAGCGAATCAATAGGAAATGATATTTTGAAAACGCTGTCATTGTTTCCTCTGCTTAACGTATTTTACCTCTACAATAAAGGCGATTGCCGTTTTAAACGCCGCATTACATGAATGTACATACTTAGCCATACATGATGTATATACCGTACTGTATATGTATTTCCTTATAACGTCTCTTTGATTCAACCCGCAGTGTGTGGAGCCCCTTATTGATCACTTCATTCGTTGTGTGATCGAGCTATTCTCGCTAAGGTTGAATTTCCTGATCAGAGCCCACATTTTACTGCCTTTCAAATGTGTTTTTTTTTACCCCGGAGTCAATAATCGTTTTTGTCAGCAGCGGGCAAACACTCACGCGTATTTACATGGGTGCATTCTACACAGGTAAATCAAGCATACACGCTCGTCCGCATGGCCATTGGGAAATTAAAACATGTTCTCCATCGGCTCACGCCATGGCAGCAGGTCATACGTATGGTTTGGTTTACATGCGCATCTTCGTGTGTCAATATTTTCACAGGCGTATGGGCTCGCGAAAAAAAAAGTATATTTACCCATCGCCTTACTGTGTAAGGAAAGCCTAGCTTACCAGATGAGAGATAGGTTGGCTCGGCTCAGATCTTTCAAATACAGTGTGTAAATGTCTCTCATTATCTGAAACCGCTTAATCCTATATAGGGTCACGGTGAGCCGGAGCCCATCCCGGAAACACAGGGCGTAAGGCAGGAATACACCCGACGACGGGACGCCGGTCCATCGCCGGGCATTGCGGGACAATTTTAGTCTGCAAGCCAATCAACCTATCCAGGAGCATGCTTTTGGACTGTGGGAGGAAACCGGAGTACCCGGCGAAAACCCACGCGGACACGGGGAGAGCATGCAAACTCCACACAGAAAGGCACCGGAGCCAAGAGACTCGAACCCGGGACCTTCTTGCTGTGAGGCGTCAGCGCTAACCACTGCGCCACCGCGCCGCCCCAGTGTGTAAATGGATACGTAAAATTATGCGTACAGGAGGCATTAAGCCATTTGACTAATGTAGGCTTATACCTACTCGATGCGTGATGATTGCTTTCCAAATACGTTCTTTCAGGATAGCCGTGTCTCGAGGAAGTACTCATCATGAGCCATTTGATTTAGAACGTCTCATGTCCACATGTATTTGCTTTCTTGCAAAAATTATAAAAAAAAACACCCTTTATGAACAAAACTCCACGTGGAATCTGGGTTAAACAGGCTCAGACATAGATACCACTGCGTATGAGTACGGCAAGTGTGGCTGGTAAGAGCTAGTGATGTATAACCAGTTTTGACATCATATCGAGTGACGATAATTAATCGGGACATCACGGACTCGCTGGGCCACGCCAATTTCCAATAATTAATCGGCGGCAGTCACGTGCTCAGGTCAGATGATAGCGGACTCTGGAGAGGCAACACTTGTGGCGAGTTTGTGAATCCCGGGCGGTGCTAATTGTTAATATCGTTATTGCTGGGACAGAGGGGGCAATGAACGTTTTGATTAAATCATCCGCTGTGCCGACCTTTGGATCTGATCGCACCGGGACTGGGGAAGCGCTTCATTGAGAATTACCACCAAGAACGCTCGCGTGCACAAGCGCGCACCGACTAACACCCTTTCACTTTATTTTGTCATCTATTAATTCTTGCCATTTACGTCTACCGTGTCAGTTGGGTCTGGAGTCCACTCGAGGAGTAACTGAGACAGGTTGTTTAATAGAGGTTAGCCAATTTACGTCAGCAATCGCTCCTTTCAGCCACGATGTCACCCAGAGTGTGACCAGTCTTGTCTGATTTTGACGGTTAAGCAGGATTGAGGCTAGATTGTCACGGATGTATGACCACATCTGTTGTTTTGGCATTGACAGCTTCAGAGCTGTGCTACGCTGTGGCCAACGGAGGGCAGTGTAGTTGATTAATGTCTCATCTCATCTCATTATCTCTCATCTCATCTCATTGTCTCTCATCTCATCTCATTGTCTGAAACCGCTTAATCCTATATAGGGGTCACGGTGAGCCGGAGCCTATCACGGAAACACAGGGCGTAAGGCAGGAATACACCCGACGACGGGACGCCAGTCCATCGCCGGGCAATGCGGGACAAT
>JAZEWT010000002.1:41886177-41903927 GCA_036362905.1 Mordacia mordax
TGAGCATTGAATCCTGACCAACTGAAGACAAAACAGGATGGATCGCTGAGTTACTTCCTCCGGGGCTGATGAATTGCTTCCGGTCAGAGAGGTAGGAGCTCGGTCAGTGCAGGGCACAGCTAGTTTGCATGTTCTCTCCCCGTGTACGCGTGGGTTTTCGCCGGGCACTCCGCTTTCCTCCCGCAGTCCAAAGAACACGCCACTGCATAGGTTAATTGGCTCGCAGACTAAATTTCCCGCAGTGCCCGGTGATGGACTGGCGTCCCATCGTGGGTATATCCCTGCCTTGCGCCCTGTGTCTGCCGGGATTGGCTCCGACTCACCGCGACCCTGTACTGGACTAAGCGGTTTCTGACAATGAGATTGAGATGCCATATAGTACTGTAACTCAACTCATTGATTGTCATCTCTTTGACAAGCACTGCTCTGAAGTCCTCATGTTTTGTCGAGTAGGGAGGGGAAAGTCAGAGATTCCTGTTTTTAAAGACATGTGCTGGTCTGCCTGGCTCTTGGGTTTATTTCAAGCACGTATTTTTAATAGACATTTTACCACTGGCAAGATGCATAATGTGGCATTGCTATAATTGTGCAGTTACAGTAAATTACAGTGGCGCTGCTGCACTGAATTAGTAAAATACATTTGCAGATATGCTGAACCACTTGGTATCTGGCTTCTATTCATCACAAATTACTTCTCGAAATTTGTACCACCTCTTTATTTTTTTGTGTAATATCCAGAACATGCTTCAGTGGATTTGGCACGTTTTCATTATTTGTGATGCCTTCGTCATGAATTCTGGCTTTGTTGCTTTGGTAAAGGTTGAAACCTATTTTATTGTCTGTAGGTGTGACCTGTAAAACAACAACGATCCTTCTGGATGGACGACGTGTTAAACTCCAGCTCTGGTAAGTTGCATCACAAGTACCATCGTTGACTAGAACAGTAAACGTAACATGAAATGGAGCAGTAGTATCAGCTGCAGTATGGTAGCAAATGTTGAGCTTTTCTTGACTCCATGAGATCCATCGGTACGTTGAAATTCCAATTTAAAGCTTTCATCCAGTGATAAAGGGGCGGCACGGTGGCCCAGTGGTTAGCGCTGTCGCCTCACAGCAAGAAGGTCCCGGGTTCGAATCTCTCGGCTCGGGTGCCTTTCTGTGTGGAGTTTGCATGCTCTCCCCGTGTCCGCGTGGGTTTTCGCCGGGCACTCCGGTTTCCTCCCACAGTACAAAAAGCATGCTGCTACATAGGTTAATTGGCTCGCAGGCTAAATTGCCCCGCAGTGCCCGGCGATGGACTGGCGTCCCATCGTGGGTGTATCCCTGCCTTGCGCCCTGTGTCTGCCGGGATAGGCTCCGGCTTCACCGTGACCCTATATAGGATTAAGCGGTTTCAGATAATGAGATGAGAGATCCAGTGATAAATACGTATGTCCTCTTTTTACGTTGCTTACCAAATGCGGAACAGTTTAGTAGTTTGGCAATTTGTTTTCAAGACTTTGTTGAATATGCATTCATTTTGTTTGGGGAGAGGTGCACAAATAACTTTGTACTTGTTTCTGATTTGGGTTCATTCAGGGACACGTCTGGACAGGGAAGGTTCTGTACAATCTTTCGTTCATACTCCCGCGGCGCACAGGTATTTAAAAATATATCATTCTTTGTATCCGTTGAAATTCTTCATGCTCGATTGCCAAATCATTTGCAAGTGCAACAGCCTAGAATTTCGAAATAGCAGACCCCATTAAAACAAAACGACATTTACACCATTGCATTTCTTCAAGTGTGCGTTACTGCCTATATAGAGGTCTGAACAGTGGTCTTTTTCATAGGTGCAGAAATTACCATGGTGCTTGCTTTTTCATAAAAGGTAATGATATAAATAATACAGGATGCCCCACTGCAGTGGTCCCTGGAAAGAAGAGACCTAAAATAAACCTCTTATCATGTCTCAAGAGGCCTCTTTTTATTTAGTAACTACAGTTGTCTTTTCTCTCCTTTGTGGCTTCAAATAGGGCATAGTGCTGGTCTATGACATCACCAGTCGTTGGTCCTTTGACGGGATCGAGAGATGGATCAAGGAAATTGATGAGGTGAGTGGTTTCATGTTTTACTGTCACATTAACCGGTCTCTCCTACTCACATTTGCAGACTGACCCGAGGTGAGTGTAGAGCGGCCGATTGTTAATGGCAATCACATTCTTCGTAAAAACAAAAAACGTGCCGTGTACCGCGAGGACAGAATCCAGAGGTGTCGGTCACCTTTGACGTTCAAAACGTTCCGCTGGGTCACATCGAGCGACGCTGAATCGTCCAACGCTGCATTTGCAACCTCGCCTGCAGCATGCGCCGGGTGTGCCCCGAATCCTGGTGGGCAATCGCCTGCACCTGGCCTTCAAGCGCCAAGTGAGCACGGAGCAGGCTCAGGGCTACGCCGAGCGTCACAACATGACCTACTTCGAGGTCAGCCCGCTCTGCAACTTCAACATCACCGAGTCGCTCACGCAGCTGTCACGCATCGCCCTCATGCGGCACGGCATGGAGCGCCTCTGGAGGCCCAACCGAGGTGAGCGTCGTCTGTGCAGCGTCGTCCTGGCCGCAGACGGAATGAATGTGCGCGGTCGCGGTGCCACGGACCTAGCAAGCGGTGCTGGCGGCGATGGGGATTTTGAAACATATTGGGGGCTGGCAAGAACTCTCCTCGTTGCTGACCGTATGTTTAGATTTCCAAACCAAAAGCTGTGTGGATTAGTTATTTGGCAACTGAACGGGGTTTCAAAGGGTATAGCACAAATGCGCAGGTGTGGTGCGTATTTTATGCGAGAGAATCGTTTTTGGTTTATTGGGATCGTGTGTCTTGGATATTTATTATCTCATCTCATCTCATTTTCTGAAACCGCTTAGTCCTTTACAGGGTCACGGTGAAGCCGGAGCCTATCTCGGCAGACACAGGGCACAAGGCAAGGATATACCGACGATGGGACGCCAGTCCACCGCCGGGATATTTATTATGTTACATCCAATTTGAGGTGGAGCAGTGGTGAGCACGGTGCACTGTTAACCCTGTCAATCCAAGTTGAATGACAGACGATGTCTTACACCAGTAACCCAGGTACGACGTACCCCCTTCATCAACCTGCACTGACCATCTTGGTGAAGTAAGCCCCATGACCCGGCGGTATCATCCAGCAGTGGGTTGATAAAGGGTCATACTTTTTGCTTCCAATTTTAAAAAACAGTAGATCTTGGTTTGCAAGTCAAATAATTAATGTAAACTGTGTAGAAAGCAACAGTCATATTACAATAATATATTTAACTATCATATTTCATGTGAATTTCGACTGAAAATAAGTGTAACCAATGTTTCTTTGATCAAGATTACTGGAAAAAAAAATTAGCATTCTAAGACATTTCTGAGAAATGGTTGTATTTATAAATTTAGGTTGCCATTTTTTAAAAATTCAAGACCAGGTATATAACGGTTTTAAGAATAGTAATAAATGAGTTAAATATGACATTAAGTAATGGAAGTGCCTTCATAAACATACTGCAGACATGAGCCAGGCTCCTTTTGAGTGCTTTGACCTGGCCAAAGCTGACTAATTAAACAACAAAGTTAGTCCTTTAGGCACGGAGTTGTCAACATTAATTTACAAATGTATGACAAAAATTCAGTTAAGGAAATATTGCTTCCTAATTACATTTACGAAATTGGAATGTCCTTCAAGAGCCAACTACAATGTTGGGCAAGTATAATTGAATTTATTTTTTACGCTATAATTCGTAAGTGTTGAAATTAAAATGTAAAATACTGGCAGTAATTTGCAAGTATAGTACAAATAAATAAACACACCTCCCCGTGTCATTCAGCCAACATTCAACTCAGCCAAGATTGACCCTGGATTTTCTGTGCGATGATTGACCGCCACGCGCCTATGTTTGGTATAGGCGACGGCAGCAGGGCTATCCCACGTGGTAGCCAGCAGAGGGCAGTGGGGCAGAATCAATTGGACTTTGCAGGGTGCGCATTAAGTCGCTTGACCAACTTCTGCTGCATACTGTTTCCGCAAATGTCTTGCACAAGTTGTGAATATCCTGCCCTGTTGTGTGGGAAAACATCTGAAAACTGCTCAATGAACGTTTCAAGTACGGCAGAAGAATTTAAATTTGTTTGCCACTAGATTCTGAGAAGAAAAGCAGGTTCAGTTTGGAATGTTCCGTTCATTCGACAACCCTATATAGCAAGGGAATCAGTGGTGACGCTACACAGAATGAAACGTCTGCTACACTGCAAGCTAATCAGCTTACTACTGCACCAAGCGTATTAAAATCATTGTTGATTGCTTCGAAAAGCTGCTGTCTCCCTCCATCGCAACGCTTTGCCTCGCACGTTAGAGGCGTCCTCAGCTCGAACGTGTGAGGAAGTGAAACGTCGCGAGGTGGAGAGAGAGGGAGCGATCGACGTGGCTGCTGTCCCGAGAGAGCAGCTTTTCGAAGCAATCATCGTGCATCGAGCCGTGAAAAACCTGCATCATTTCAAAATCATTGCTGTCAAATCAGTGCAACCAAACGGAACAATAATTATTTTCCATAAAGTAACTCATGCCACACCCTGTACCTCTGTTTTCTTTAGAGAGGCTATTATCTGGTAATGGATCGACAGATGGCTTGTACTTTACAGGAGGATTTTTAACAAAAGGATGTTAATGAACGTGTATTTTATTTATCGTTGATACGCCGATTCAGATGTTGTTGACATGCTGTTCTCTCCCCAGTTCTACGCAGCACTTTACGAGCCTCGAATGAAAAGCACTCTAGAAGTGCAACTATCATCATCATCGTACAAAGGCAGCGGAGACATTGACTTTTATTTTGAAATTGCGCTTTACGTATGATGTAGGAATCCTGGAAAACATTAAAATACACTTAAAGGGACATTGTGTTCGTTGCTATTTCCAAGTATCCGAGTCAATCTTCCCACCTGTCTGCTTGCTTTGAAGTGGAGATGTTGGCCAAAACATTAGCCGACTACAAAATCTCTTACGTAATGTCATAAGACCCTGCCAATGACGATGTTGCTTTTATTTTTACAAACGTACCAAGTTATTTCGTGTGCAAGCTTCCCTTAACCCTCTATGGTGTCTGGTAATACTAACATACAGCTCCTTTGCATGCCGTCCTCAGTGCTGAGCCTGCAGGATCTCTGCTGCCGCTCCATCGTCTCATGCACGCCAGTGCACCTCATTGACAAGCTACCTCTTCCCGTCACGGTGAAGAGCCACCTCAAGTCCTTCTCAATGGCCAACGGGATGAATGCCTTCACCATGCACGGCCACTCGTACTTCCCGCACACGGCCAACGCTGGTAAGCGCAGCAGTCTGAAGAAGTCTCCCTCCATCAAGACGGTGCGGCCGATGCTGTCTCCTCCGGAGAGCTGCACGCGGAACAGCTGCAAAATCTCTTAGTCGTGAGAACAGAGCCTGTGCGTGGTCTACGGATTATGTTATTGTTGGCCCGGCCCTAATGCCATCGTCCTTAATTCAAAATACAGCGATTCAGTTTGAACTGTCGGTCATGGAAGATTGTTCAAAAAATTAAAGGGCAACACTTAATGAATTGTAGGTCATGCTATGCACTTTTTGCTATCAGTGTTTGATCATATTTGGCAGGTATGTATTTGCACAAGTTTGTGACCTCGTGCATTGCGTTGGTCGAAATTGAGCAAAACATATTTTGGTTGGGAGGGTAGTCATGATTTTATTGTGCTGTCGAATTGACTGCAGACTTGTACAGTGTAAACATTTGGACATGTACACTTGTACATATATCCCTCGTGATGAATATTCATCCTTTTTATGACGTGTAAAGATCTTCCTCAAGTAGTGTTTTTTTATCGTGATCAAAGTGCTATTCATAAACAAGGTCTACTATGGAGGTTTATTATTCGTTTTACTGATCGTGATCTACGGTTTCAGTCTTGATGTCCTGATAGATTTTTGGGAGCAAGAAGACTCATCACTACTAATATGTTTACAGCTTCTAAAATATTACAGGACAAAGAAAATCTTACACAGCTAAGAAACATCGTGCGCACCATGCTTAATTGTACGGCAAGCAAAGCATGGAAATCCTTGGGGTACCATGCAAGCAACAGAGCCATTACACATGCATCAAATGTTAGCCAATTTGATACCTCTCTCAGTAACGTGTATTAAATATTGATATTTTTTGTATGTAATACTCGCTGTCATGACGTATATTATAGTGGCATGTGCCAAGCCCCAGTCTTGTGTGTGCTTGACATGTTTATGCGAAGGATCGGTTTGTCCACCGTTATGCAATCGTTTTAAACTGTCCGGCACTGCACAGTCTTTCAAAACTCAGTTTATTTGGTTGTGTGTCGAAAGAAAATAGCTACGCGGTGCTTGGAGTCTTGAGAATCGCAGCCTCCAGACATCGTGTCTCAAGGTTAGTTGTACAGACTTAATGTGTAGTATGCTATCAATTTCTGTTTAAAAGAAAAACAAATGCTGCGTTTGTGTATTTTGCTCTTGGCTTCGGAAACAAATGTAGTGAGATTGTGTCTGAATGAAATGTGCAAAATGTGGGAGTCTGCTTATTGGGGTGCTGGCTTCAATATTGGATATGGCGGAGGGGGGGGGACAATAGAAAATTGTGTTCGTGTCAAGCTTCCTTTCCACCCATTGT
This sequence comes from Mordacia mordax, assembly GCA_036362905.1. Taxonomy (NCBI): domain Eukaryota; kingdom Metazoa; phylum Chordata; class Hyperoartia; order Petromyzontiformes; family Petromyzontidae; genus Mordacia; species Mordacia mordax. The sequence goes on from JAZEWT010000002.1 coordinate 41,892,886, forward strand.
GAAGTCTATCCGCGCATCGTTCTAAGAGAACGGTGGCAATCATTTTATGTGCGCCGGGAAGCTCACATTGCAATTGATGAGTGCGGGTGATTAGGATACTGTACAGTGGTGAAGCAGTGGATATTATTCATTGCCCCGTGGGTGTTGGGCTGTGGCCAGACCTGTTCTCCAGGAAGGTTGCATTGATTTCTTGGCTGGAAAACTAGTGGCGGAGCTTACGGCTTACCTGAAATGGAGAGCAGTATGTCTCCGGTCGAACAAGTAATGTGCATTTGGTAGACCCGACTTGACTTGGCCATTAGAGAGGCGACTAATAACCCTTTTGTTACGTGAGCAGAAACTGTTCTTCATTAAAAACCACACAGGCCAAACGTCCCTACTAAAGCACCTACAGTAAGAACAAGCAATACATCTTAATAATAAGGAACAAGAAAGCAATGCAATCGGGAGCCATTGTTGAATTCAACACCCTATGTAAGTGAATTGGTACGGCGTGCAGGTGCGTTGTGTGGAAAGTTGCCGTGTATTATGCTGCGTGGCACCGAGAGAAGAATAATCTTAGATCCCTACAAATGCCTTCCACACTGGGCACATGTCCGTGCAGGAGACGCTCAGGAGTTTATGCTCTGTGTTTATTGACCTTTGACGTAATTGTTTTCATTGTGGAATTGTTTACAGTGGTAAACAGGTTTCAATTGAAACCAAAGATTGTAGTGTGCATGTATGCGTTTTGTGAAGTGAACATTGTAAGTTTCATGTAAAGTGTAACGCAGTTTTGTTTGTTACATAATGGGCTGACATGAGTGTTTTATAATACGGTAGTTAATCACTTTGATAATTATGATATGTATATAAACTTTAATAAAATAGTCTTGTTGTTGAAATTGACTGTACCTTTGGCCAGTTTTGAAAGCACATTTGCAGATCTATGCAAAATACTAAAAAAATAAACCCCTTAGGAGTGCATGCTGTTCTCGCGTTAATGCGAAATATAATCTGGATTTGATGTAGGTTTTCACGGTTCGATGCGTGATGATTGCTTCGAAAAGCTGCTCTCTCGGGACAGCCGCGTCGATCGCTCCCTCTCCTCTCCTCGTGACGTTTCGCCTCCTCACACGTTAAAGGCATCCTTAGCAGCTTTTCGAAGTAATCATCATAATCTGGATTGTTTTTTTTTATTTTAAATGGGCATTGATATGTATATTAAATGTTCCTGTTGGACAGCAACATTAGTTGATTGATTTTGTTGTAAAAAACGAGGTATTTTGCAAACTTACGGACCAAATTATGTGTCGGGGTTAAGCTTTACACACTCCTAAGTATGAACTTCAGCTGTTAAAACTCAGCTGTTTGTGTCATGTGAGAGACCTGCTTTCACAAATACGTAACCTTTCAACAAAAGATTTTAAACCAGCTGTTTTTATTAAATATTCAAATTTCTACACGAGAGACATCCAAATATTCTCATCTCCTTGTCAGAAACCACTTTAGTCCTGTACAGGGTTGCGGTGAGCCGGAGCCTATCCTGGCAGACACGGCGCAAGGCAGGGATACACCCACGATGGGACGCCAGTCCATCACCGATCACAGCGGGCAATTTAGTCTTCGAGCCAATTAACCTATGCGGCAACATGTTTATTTTGGACTGTGAGAGAAAATCGGAGTGCCCGGCGAAAACCCATGCGGACACGGGGAGAGAACTCGCAAACTCCACACAGAAAGGCACCCGAGCCCAGATTCGAACCCGGGACCTTCTTGCTATGAGGAGGTGACAGCGCTACCCACTGGGCCACCGTGCCACCCACTTCCAAATATTAAATAGATAATAATTGCATTTCTGGAGGGCTTTCCACCCGAGGGTCACGAAGCGCTGCACAGCTGCAGATAACTGCATGTCAACAACATCAGGACAGTTCAACTGCAAGCACAAACAGTAGCAATTTATTCTAGGACATAAAATAAGCGAATAAAATAATTCGTCAACAAACAAAGAAGGAATAAATGTTCCCAAGCAGACGTAGGTCCGCAGAGAGCCATCATCCCGGCACGACAACACTGAGCGGCATGAATAATCCATAGCCAGAGGGCTTGAAAAACCAACAGACACCGGTGTATAATGTACGTAATGGGTATAATGTACCGGGCCATATGGCTGCGTGCGTGACACTAGCGAGAGCGTTTACCACAAACAGAAGGCTGCAGGTTCGAATCACAATCGTGGTTTAAGCTCGGACCATCCATCAACAGTTTTGATCCGATTAATCGATTGCCTCCTGCCAGAGCTTGCGGCAATGACTCAAGACCACCAAAAGAAATGAGCGCTGCTTAAGGTAAATGCTTTTGCAGGGAGACATCTGATTTGGGCGGCAGGGTGACCCGCTGATAATATCTGTGCCTCGCAAGAAAAAATGTCCTGCCCGAGGTTGTTGTCATCGCACTTCAGTCGCCTTGCTTGTGTGCGGTTTGTGTGTTCTCTCCCTGTTGTGCGGCGTGAGTGCCTCTGGGTGCTCCGGTTTTCTCCCACAACTGAAACAAGTGCTTGACTACAAAAAAACACTGGAATGAATGAAAAAGAGACGGAAGAAGTCTGGCGAGTTAGCAATGGCTGACCGACTGGCTGACTCGCCTCCACCTTACCTGAAGTTTCTCCGCTCTGCATCCATATACGTGCCTGGTCTATAACCAGCCATGGAATTTGCGTGCATTATGAACTAACTTTTACAACACGTTTTCAACATTTCTTTCATGAATTCTTCACCTCTTTACATATTTTTTTTAAAAATCTACCAAACCTCCGTACATCACCCCAAGTGTGTTTACCAAGGTTGCCATCGCAATTTGGATTGCCTTTAGTTTACAATGATTGCTAGTATTAATAGACGAGTCCCTGTTTTTGTAATAAACTATAATTTTTGAAAAGTATTCCCAGAAGGCTTGAGTTGTATTATATTGCACCCTGTAATTTTATATCCGGCTGTGGCTGGATTGGACTTGTTTATTACACACCCGATTACATAGGTTCATGCATATGTAAAATATAATATCGATTGAGTCACATTTTACCAACATTGGCTCTGCATATATAATTTAGCAATATCCCGTCCTGAATGAGTAATGAGACAGGTGTAAATGTGCAATGCTCAGAAAATGAAAACGATATCTAAAGAGGAAATTAACCGTGATTTGAATTTTTATATTTGAATAGTGTCTTGTCAACAAATATAAACATACTGAAGAAAGATTGCAGACGTTGCATATTACTTTCCTGTTATGTATGTAAATTAGTTTAGGAACGAAATGCCATTGCTGAAGTCTGCGATTTACGAGAGGGCTTAAGGACAGAGGTCATCTCATCTCATTGTTAGAAACCGCTTAGTCCTGTACAGGGTTGCGATGAGCCGGAGCCTATTACGGCAGACACAGGGCGCAAGGCAGGGATATACCCACGATAGGACGCCAGTCCATTACCGAGCACTGCGGGCAATGCGGGCAAATTAGTCAGCAAGCATATTAACCTATTTTTTTGGACTGCGGGAAGAAACCGCAGTGCCTGGCGAAAACCCACGCGAATACGGGGAGAACATGCAAGCTCCACACAGAAAGGCACCTGAGCCAAGTTTCGAACCCGGGCCCTTATTGCTGTGAGGCGACAGCGCTACCCACTGGGCCACCGTGCCGCCCTTGTCTCATGAAGAGGTTAATTTGCACGCTCACGTTGTTCCACTCTATTCAGCAGCGTTCCTCCATATCGAGCTGGGTGAGATTCTCGGATTACAGCCTGATCCCAAAGGAGGGATCGAGCTAAGAAACCGCGTGTGGTCTTTGCATTGGACTGGTTAATAGTTCAAATGCATCGACATCACTCTGGAGCAGGCAGTCTTGTTGCGGTAACGCACCCTTTTTAGTTCCAGAGAAATGAAAATCATTCAGATTTTCGAAGTTTAAAAACTATATATAATTAGTTCCCTTGTGAATACCACTGGGATTTAAAGTGAAGCAGCAAGACGCAGTCGTGCCATCTGTTCAATTTACGGGGAGCTCATTGAATCATGCCACCCTTTGACCCATTGCCTTTGTGGTCGTAAAGCAGCTGCTAAATTGGGAGTTACTATTGATTTCAAAGCTATCAGAAATAACGAGACATAAGCAACAGCTGGTAATGAGATCATGTGTAAATTACATTTCTGGATTAAGTTCTAAATTAAATTAAGGTCTAAAAATGTGTTCAGGGCGGCACGGTGGCCAAGTGGGTAACGCTGTGTAGCGTTACCACTTATTCCCTTGCTAGATGTTTGGCCAACATGGAAGAGTTGGCAAGATCTCCAGAGGGCCTCTCTTGACGGTCGGGTGAAAAGCGCTCTGGAAGTGCGATTATTACGATTATTACGTGTGGCCACTCCACATGCAGTCGACATGTGCAAGAGACAACCCTTCCGGTGGAGAGGCGACGCTTGTGCGGTTTTCCCTCTGCTGGCCGGTTTAAACAACTGCAACAACGTGGGATTGTAAGCGAATGCAAAATCTTTCTTTTCTGTGTGTGTTCACAAGCTGTGGGCACCAAAATGCAATGTTTTGGGAGACAACTAGTGAGAGTGGAATCCCAATCGTCCGTCAACGACTGCGGTTGGGTAAACCATGGCCTTGTTGACTTGCATAAGCCCTCTGATGTTGGGACACTAACATGCAAACATTCTTCTGTTAAAAACACGGTATTGATTTCTTTTTTTTTAAATACGAGTTCATGCAAACGCCTTTGTGACTTCCACGTTGAATTCAAATGTTTCAGCTATTATGATGAAACAAAAATATGGCCAGTGCTGATTATCGAATGATTGCGCTGAACCCTTGCTGCACGATCTTGCACACACACACACACACACAAAAAGGCCTCTTTTGGGAGGGCAGAGCCATCGATGTCAAGCCCGTGGTGATCACACCGAATGAGTAAGCGTTCTTCTCTAGTTTTCACCTACTTGCATGCTTGAGGAACGGCTGCGACGCCCATCAGTTGTAGACATTTTAGAGTTTAGCCGCATTTTTTACTTGATTATATAAATATATTGAAAGTGACGTGGGAAGTGGGGGGTGGAGGCGTCCTCAGCTCAGTTCAAACTCACCACCGTAGGTAAGCGGGGCTGCCTAAGCCACTGCCGCTCCTTGAGAACATTCTTTACACTTACAGGTCACTAGTTTATCTTGTTCCTTTTCGTGACGAAGACGACCACCCCAGAGGCGCGTGTTTACGGTCTTTATTTTTTGAGCACACTTAGAGTGACTAATGTGTTTCTTTTATGAGGGCATTGCGTGGTGTGTCGGAGGCAGTGCGCACCAGTTTGAGTCACAGCCAAGAGTCGGTCTGATCCAGTGCGGGGTAGATTTGGAACCCAGGTATGCGTCACCTGTGGGAGGAAACAAAAATCTAAACCATCAGGTTCACGAGATGGGGGATTGCATATCGTGCAGACCTTTCACAATTCGTGCCACCGTCGTGGAAAGTTTTGTAACATTAGTGTAGATACCAGAGCCCAGCCTTTACATATTGTATTTTCCACGATACACGTGTGGAATGTGAGTAGCAGCTATTGTCAATCTTAATAAATCACGGCTCAGTTTTTTTAGTTACCCCTGAGCTGGTTTTGTACGATTTCTAAATTTGTTTTATTTAATGTAGATTTAGTCACGGCGCAATACTTAGCACTCCGAACGTGCAATGTATGTCACCAATTAAAGCTAACTCTTAGCCATGGTAGGGTGTGAAGAGGAATTCTCATGCATGAGTCAGAGAGGGCACGTGCCGAATAGCAATGTAACCTCATCCTGAATTTTTATTTATAGCAGAACATCATTGCGAGAGTTTCTGCTCCACCCCTAACCACTTGGGAAGAGACGGGGTAATGCCATGAACGCTGTCACCCACATCTGTCTGGTGAGCGTAGAGCGTGCCCCCGTATTATGCAGTTATTTAATTTCTGCTGGAATGCTGAGAGCAAGAGCTTAGGGGTAATTTTTCTGAACAACAACAAAGAATATATGTCATCTGACCGCTGTGTCCACACCGCTGACATTACACACCGGCCAGCAAATACACATAGTTTTAATTCTAAAAGTGACAAGCGAAAGCCCACGCTGAGTCAATTTGTTTTGGTCTCACGAGCAAATGTGTGTCGCCTGTAATTATTGTGTTCACATAGTGGGCACAATTGGGTGGGCGGTGCTCGCAGTGTTGCTGTCAAAGCAAAGCGTTCTCTTATCCGAATGTAATTGTTTCCCCCCCCCCCCCAAAAAAACGCTATTGTTGCTGATTTGCCCTCCTTGTGTCGTTGTTGTTGGCGTGCCGTTCTCTCCGCAGCTCTGTGCAGCACTTTGTGAGCCCCGGGTGAAAGGCGCCCTAGAAATTCAATTGTTGTAGTTACCTGAACTACCAATGAGTTCGCGTGAAGCGCTCTTTGTTCAATTAATCCACTGCTAAATGGGGTTCTCCCAGCGCCGTTTTTTGATGAATCTGACCGTGCAGCGCGACGCTGGCGAGTTCAGGTTTGTGGAGCAGGGAAGCATAGATATGGAACCATGGAGGTACGTTGCAACCATTTGGTTGCTTTCTGCGTGGTGGTCACTCATCCTCTGTTTAGCTGAGAGCTTTGTGACCCTCGGGTACAAAGCACTCTAGAAGTGCAGTTTTTTATATTATCCTATGTCATTTTGTGGGTGGCGCGGTGGCCCAGTGGTTAGCGCTGACGCCTCACAGCAAGAAGGTCCCGGGTTCGAGTCTCTCGGCTCCGGTGCCTTTCTGTGTGGAGTTTGCATGCTCTCCTCGTGTCCGCGTGGGTTTTCGCCGGGTACTCCGGTTTCCTCCCACAGTCCAAAAGCATGCTCCTGGATAGATTGATTGGCTCGCAGACTAAAATTGTCCCGCAATGCCCGGCGATGGACCGGCGTCCCGTCGTCGGGTGTATTCCTGCCTTACGCCCTATGTTTCCGGGATAGGCTCCGGCTTCACCGTGACCCTATATAGGATTAAGCGGTTTCAGATAATGAGATGAGGGGATGAGATGTCATTTTGTCATCGACGCTCCATTAACACCGCCGTGCAAATGTGCGCATTCATCGTTAGACATGCACACGTGTGAAAGGTATCCAGGAGGCAACAGTAGCTCAATGGGCGCTCAGCTATGCAAACTTATTGGGCAGAGCATTCCGGTTTCCTCCCACATGTAAAACGCGCGATGCACGGGCATTGCAATTGAAGTTGGGGAAACCTGCTGATTTCATCCGTGTTCCAGCGGTGGAACTTTTACATTTACTCGAGTCTTTCTATAGGCCAACAACGGTTGAATTCCCCACAGTATACGTAGTACCCATGTGTATCAGCCCCCAAGGGATGATGGGTTGAACCAGGACTTGAACTCGCAGCCGCCTTCCGATTGCGTGCCAATGCCCCACGACTGGCGTTTACCACCGCTGAGTTGATTGATAGCAGCAGAGGGGGCACTGTTGGCACAACACAATGTGATTATAGCGCCCCTCGTTAATGTGGCACCATAGCCGAGGAACTGAGTCACCACCAGCGCAAACAAAAACATCTGTTCCCCTGGTTATTATTTATAATAATTGCATTTATAGAAAGTGGGCGGCGCGGTGGCCCAGTGGTTAGCGCTGTCGCCTCACAGCAAGAAGGTCCCGGGTTCGAATCTCTCGGCTCGTGTGCCTTTCTGTGTGGAGTTTGCATGCTCTCCCCGTGTCCGCGTAGGTTTTCGCCGGGCACTCCTGTTTCCTCCCACAGTCCAAAAGCATGCTTCTGGATAGGTTGATTGGCTCGCAGACTAAAATTGTCCCGCAATGCCCGGCGATGGACTGGCGTCCCGTCGTCGGGTGTATTCCTGCCTTACGCCCTGTGTTTCCGGGATAGGCTCCGGCTCACCGTGACCCTATATAGGATTAAGCGGTTTCAGATAATGAGATGAGACATTTATAGAGCGCTTTTCACCCGAGGGTCACAAAGCGATGCACGGAGCTGCGGGAGAGAACGGCACGCCAACAACAACGGCACCAGAACAGAAAATCAGCGACAATAAAAAAAAACAAATTGGGTTTTTTTTTAAATATACACATCGTTGGTTATTTGATCGACATGAGATTAGACCCAGTCGCCACACCGCAGCACTGTATGCTCAGGAGAACACGCGCTGCTTGATCTGTTGCCAGCAGGAGAGACAGCAAGGAGCGCGTTTACCACAGGGGCGGCGCGGTGGCCCAGCGGGTAGCGCTGTCGCCTCCTCACAGCAAGAAGGTCCCGGGTTCGAGTCTCGGCCAGGGTGCCTTTCTGTGTGGAGTTTGCGAGTTCTCTCCCCGTGTCTGCGCGAGTTTTCGCCGGGCACTGCGGTTTCCTCCCACATTTCAAAAAACGTGCAGTCGCATCGGTTTATTGGCTCGCAGACTAAATTGCCCGCAGTGCCCGGTGATGGACTGGCGTCGCATCGTGAGTTTATCTCTGCCTTGCGCCTTGCATCTGCCGGGATAGGCTCCGGCTCACCGCGACCCTGTACACGACCACGCGTTTTCTGACAATGAGATGAGATGAGACATTTACCACAGCATCGGACCACAAAAGGGCCAAACTTACAAAAGGGGGGTGTTTCCGTCGAACCCTATGGTACGGGTTCAAGCGTGTCTTGGCATGTGTGCAAAGTGCTTTGTTTCGTGAAGCACGTGCTGAACACGAGTGAGAGCGATTGCTCACGTTTGTTTACGCTTGTATAACCCCAGATGAAATCAGTCACCTTCCACCTCGCTTTAATAGTGCTCTGACTCGTGCATATATGTTTTACATAGCCCTATACTGCAATGTCTCATCATCTCATTGACAGAAACCGTTTAGTCCTGTACAGGGTCGCGGTGAGCCGGAGCCTATCGCGGCAGACAAGGCAGGTATATACCCACGATGGGACGCCAGTCCATCACCGACCACTGCGGACAATTTAGTCTGCAAGCCAATTAACCTATGCAGCAGTATGTGTTTTGGACTGTGGGAGGAAACCGGAGTGCCCGGCGAAAACCCACGCGGACACGGGGAGAGAACATGCAAACTCCACACAGAAAGGCACCCGAGCCGAGATTCGAACCCGGTACCATCTTGCTGTGAGGCGACAGCGCTAACCACTGGGCTACCGTGCCGCCCATACTGCAATGTGATACCTTAATTTATGTTTACGTTTAAAAGTTGCAATTAAAATGTCCCTCATAAGATGTGGCGCTGCAATGTCTTGCTCACATCACTGCGAGTGGGAGATCGGTTCAAGAGAGGCCCTCTCGAGATTTTGCCAACTCTTCCATGCTGGCCAAACATCTTGCAAGAGCCGCGAGTACCCACACTTTTCCCCATAAACCCAAAACTACGTCGATCAACTATGGTGGACCCATTGTCGCTTGCGCATTTGAGTTATTTGCACCATATCTCCGACTCCAGCAGATTAAATCAAAGAATCTTATCTCATCTCATTGTCTGAAACCGCTTAGTCCTATACAGGGTCACGGTGAAGCCAGAGCCTATCCCGGCAGACACAGGGCGCAAGGCAAGGATATACCGACGATGGGACGCCAATCCATCGCCGGGTACTGCGGGGCAATTTAGCCTGCGAGCCAATCAACCTATGTAGCAGCATGCTTTTTGGACTGTGGGAGGAAACCGGAGTACCCGGCGAAAACCCACGCGGACACGGGGAGAGCATGCAAACTCCACACAGAAAGGCACCCGAGCCGAGAGATTCGAACCCGAGACCTTCTTGCTGTGAGGCGACAGCGCTAACCACTGGGCCACCACGCCGCCCTAAATCAAAGAATCCAGAGCGATAACCAGTACAGTCAGTCGATCTCTGCCCATGTCAGACCTGCAGAGAACCGTTGGCCCAAACACCCACAACAGAGGACCCGTATCAGGGCTTCTCCCAGAGGCCTTTCCACCAGCAGCTGCGTGATTAAAGCCCTCTGCTGGGCTCTGCACGTTTACACACTGCTTTCCAAACTCCGTTAACTTATTATTGACAACGATATTACGGTAATTACTATTTTGTGTCAACCACGTTTATTGTGCCATAAACTTAATGGCCTGTATCGTCATATAAATTGCTTATGGGTCAGTAATGGCAAAGCCGGTTCACACAATGTTTGGTACTGGGCCCGTTTGGCACAAACAGCTTTGGAGGCCCCTGTCTCAAAGTATAAACCCCTAGTGATGTGACAGGAGAGATATGGAGAAGTAGGAGAGATGTAGACCAGAGAGATGCAGTGACATCGGAGAAGATAGCAGCAAACAAGACAGACATGAGATGCATTCGGTTGTGTTGTTGATTTTTTCCGCATCGCTCTATTATGTGGGGCGGCGCGGTGGCCCAGTGGTTAGCGCTGTCGCCTCCTCGCAGCAAGAAGGGCCCGGGTTCGAATCTCGGCTCGCGGGTGCCTTTCTGTGTGGGGAGTTTGCATGTTCTCTCCCCGTGTCCGCGTGGGTTTTCGCCGGGCACTCCGGTTTCCTGCCACAGTCCATAAAACATGCTGCTGCATAGGTTAATTGGCTTGCAGATTAAATTGCCCCCAGTGCCCGGTGATGGACTGGCGTCCCATCGTGGGTATATCCTTGTTTTGCGTCCTGTGCCTGCCGGGATTGGTTCCGGCTCACCGCGACCCTGTACAGGACTTAGCGGTTTCTGACAATGAGATGAGATAATAATAATAATAATACATTTTATTTAAGGCGCCTTTCTGGGCACTCAAGGACACCGTACATAATTAAAACACATTAAAAAGAAGCAACAATAAAAATATATAAATATAAAAAACAATTCATATAAAAACAATTCAACAAGACAGAGTAATTTGCATCAGACTGAATAAGCAGTTTTAAACAGATGTGTTTTGACGCTATGGGTACTTTTTAGCCAGTATACAAATATAGATTACAATAGGTTTTACCGTATCTGGCGATTATGCAGGTGTTAAGATGTGATTTGAAATGAGGGAATGAATCGACATTTCTGAGTTCGGGTGGTAAT
>JAZEWT010000002.1:41939606-41950996 GCA_036362905.1 Mordacia mordax
ACATGCAAACTCCACACAGAAAGGCACCCGAGCCGAGATTCGAACCCGGGTATATCTTGCTGTGAGGCGACAGCGCTACCCACTGGGCCACTGTGCCGCCCTATCTCTATAGTAATGTGGGGTTTGTGTGTAGGGTTTGTGTGTGGGGTTTGTGTGTGGGATTTGTGTGTTCTACTTCTATTCCAAAAAAGGTTCATCCAAGTTCTTCGGTTTCTTTCCACAGCCGAAAAACACTTAATTAATTGTCCAATTCATCTCATCTCATCTCATTGTCTGAAAACGCATAGTCCTATACAGGGTCACGGTGAAGTCGGAGCCTATCCCGGCAGACACAGGGCGCAAGGCAAGGATATACCGACGATGGGACGCCAGTCCATCGCCGGGCACTGCGGGGCAATTTAGCCTGCAAGCCAATTAACCTATGCAGCAGCATGCTTTTGGACTGTGGGAGGAAACCGGAGTGCCCGGTGAAAACCCACGCGGACACGGGGAGAGCATGCAAACTCCACACAGAAAGGCACCCGAGCCGAGAGATTCGAACCCGGGACCTTCTTGCTGTGAGGCGACAGCGCTAACCACTGGGCCACCGTGCCGCCCGCTGCCATGAACTATTTGTTGAATTTTGGAGTGGGGACTTAAGGTCTGGGTATTTGTGAAGTTCTCAAAACGCTGCTCAAATATTTTACCTGGACAAGCCGTTGGGGTGGAACTTCTCGTTTGCAATGGTGTCCAGGTTGTTTGCAAGGGTGTTCAGAAATCTATAGTAAAATCAGCGTTGGCTGCAGAGGAGTAATCGTACAATCGTACGTGCGTGCGTGCATCGCCATTGATATACCGACATTGGAGACCAGACACGGTTGTAAATAGAAAAACCCCAAAAAATGTTATTGTTGCTGATTATCCATTCTCTGCTGTTGTTGTTGACGCGCCGTTCTCTCCGCAGCTCTGTGCAGCGCTTTGTGACCCTCGGGTGAAAATCGCTCTGTAAATGCATTTATTATTATTATTACTAAGTGCAACCCTGACAGCGAGAGCAGAGACGAGGGCTAAGCAGACGTAACATTGGTAACCGTTACCTTAGATGCTTCAGATGGCCAGTCAGCCATGCTTAAATTTATCACGTGCTCAGTCTCCCTGCATGACAATACAAACAGAGAGGCACATTTCTGACTGCACATACAACCAGAGACCGTATATTTCTCAGGGACCCAATCCGTGTGAAAAGTACAAGAGGAGCATGATTGATGATGAAGCTAATGGCCTGAATAATATCACTTGCATGGTGATTCACTCGCAGCGATATTAATCCACCGGATGTAACATCTGTTTAGGTTTAGCTGTGGTTCGGCCTCTGAGCTAGACGCATTAAACACGCCGCTCAAGCGGGCGATCCACTTAGACGCCCGTAAGTGTGCGAGCCCTAACACTGCGCACTTTGCACAAGTTAGGAATGGAAGCTGGGCGGCGCGGTGGCCCAGTGGGGTAGCGCTGTCGCCTCCTCACAGCAAGAAGGTCCCGGGTTCGAGTCTCGGCTCGGGTGCTGCTTTCTGTGTGGGAGTTTGCGTGTTCTCTCTCCCCGTGTCCGCGTGGGTTTTCGCCGGGCGCTCCGGTTTCCTCCCACAGTCCAAAAAAACATGCTGTTGCATAGGTTAATTGGCTTGCAGACTAAATTGCCCACAGTGCCCGGTGATGGACTGGCGTCCCATTGTGGGTATATCCCTGCCTTGCGCCCTGTGTCTGCCAGGATAGGCCCCGGCTCACCGCGACCCTGTACAGGACAATGAGACGACATGAGGAATGGAATCTACATACAGCAGATAAAGGACAATTCTTCTTAACCGTGACCCAATTACCCATACATTATTTTATCTGCGGGAGCTTTAGGGTCAGCGAGATAACCCGTGGTCACATTCATTGCATCAGCAATCTATGATATTCTGAAATGGAGTTACGTTGCAGACAACGTCACGACTAATAGACTCCGCAGTGTTAATACCGGCGCAACACCTTGGGTTGGGCATAATTTACTTAACCACGTTCATATACTCACGAACAAATTTGCCGGCAGATTTCAATGCAGTTGAGCTGCTCTTGAATGTACATATCGTATAGACTGTAGTAACAGTACTCTGAAAGGCAAAAGCAGACACAAACGTTTCACAATAATGCAGGTCGTCGCATGTTTGAACACAAAGGGATGTGCAACATAGCGAGTTGGTTTGTGGCCTCTTGAGAAGATCTACTTACCCCATCCTGGGTTGTCAGTGTAGTTGCAGTAGGAACTGCCTTCAGGCAGCGGTTGTTCGTAATTGGCACAGCCACAGTTCTTGATCATCTCCCACTGGAAACACGAGTTCTGGCAGGTCTTTGAACACACGTGTTAAAGTCTCATGTCATCTCATGATCTGAAACCGCTTAATCCTATATAGGGTCACGGTGAGCCGGAGCCTATCCCAGAAACACAGGGCGTAAGGCAGGAATACACCCGACGACGGGATGCCAGTCCATCGCCGGGCATTGCGGGACAATTTTAGTCTGCGAGCCAATCAACCTATCCAGGAGCATGCTTTTTGGACTGTGGGAGGAAACCGGAGTACCCGGCGAAAACCCACGCGGACACGGGGAGAGCATGCAAACTCCACACAGATAGGCATCCGAGCCGAGAGATTCGAACCTGGGACCTTCTTGCTGTGAGGCGTCAGCGCTAACCACTGGGCCACCGCGCCGCCCACTTGTTAAAGTGTCACGCTGAACTCACGTGAACCCAAAACATGGCACACGCAGGCACGCAAGACCGTGCAAATGTGCAATGGTTGTGGCGTTGCTCCCTCGCAAAGTACTCACTTGCACCGAGTATGGGCTTTGGTAGAGATTTGTGATCAAGACGTCACTTCCATCGATTGTGCAGTTGTTGTAAGGGTCACTGAGTTTAGTGACGTCACTCTGGAAGAATACATGCAAACAAAAGTGTCAGCTTCTCAAAAGGAGCTCGCGGTTTACCCGACGCCTTGTCGGGTTGCACCGCACGTCTCGCAGTGGGACGCCTGCAGTTCCGCCCTCGCTTTGCTGTGTGGCTCCTGCAAGGAGCCGCTCCTGCAAGGAGCCACGTACATTATTTTAACATCCCACCCAAATACACAGCGGAGCGACACGGACCACAGAGCGGCGACGCCTTACGCCGAGCGCACATCTTCGCGACCATTGACGCGTACCACTTGAAGTCCCAGAGAAGACTCGGATGCAGGTGGGATATCGATTCCCACAGCCTCGATGAACGAGGTTGTGTTCTGCAGCTGGATGGCAATCTTAGCACCGGCCCCCATGGCAAGGTAGGGGATGGAATTCCCTTGCCTCGTGTTGAGAATCATGTGCAGCCCTGAAATTAGAAGACGAACGCTTGAGGCTTAAAATGTCGCTGATATTCAAAGCACAGGTATTGTGCGTTGTACGCTGCGGGGTGGGATCGTGAATCATCACGATTGCCGTCGCGCTGGGCTCTGTAATGTGGTGTACGAACCATAGTCAATGCCAGCAGATGCAATGTCCAGACTCTTCCCATCTCTTCCGCTGTTGAATGTGAAACAATTTCCCAAGGTGGGATGTATGAATTTCAAGAAGTCCGTCCTGAAAATCAGCAAGCGCACGGGGTTTTTTAGGACAACGGTTAAACATTTGCAACTGAATCGTCAATTGGCAATAAGCGGTGAATGTTGAATACGAGGGTATTTTTATTTCTTTCGCTGCTCGTGTCTTGTGTATATTTATTGTGTAATGATGTAGGTTTTCACGGCTCGATGCATGATGATTGCTTCGAGGAGAGGAGAGAGAGCCATCGACGCGGCTGTCCCGAGAGAGCAGCTTTTCGAAGCAATCATTATATTTATTGTGTTCGCCAACGTAAGTGAACACCTAGATTTTGATTGGCACAACATCGCGCAGTGTAGTCCGCATCGTGAACACATTTTTAAACTTTTGCCACGATCCCACAAGGCGATTTTGTCTCTTTTTCCCATTATTGCGGTGTTACTCGAGAGTTTGCAAACGGCCGCTAATGCGTTGCGACTCCTCTCGCCGACGTGTGGCGTTGTTTGGCCCGACCCGCGCGGCGCCTGTGGCCCGGGGACCATTACTTGGGATTGCAAACGGTTCCGCTGAAGATGCAATCGACGATGAACTCGTCTGCGCTGTAACCAAAAGTCTCCTTCACGTTGTCGGGAACGCTGGCCATGATGTTGATGAAGTGCAGGTGGTACCAGTCGACCACCGCGTCAATGGCAGACGTGAACGCGTTGTAGATGCATTCCGTGTTGTTCCCACACTGCGCACAACACGTCATTGAAAACTCCATCAACATTCACGTTGCCATCGGACCGGGGCTAAGAAAATTTGGTCACAATCTTGGATGAAATTATGAAACACGCATTAAGAGACATTCATAGCAAGGACAAACAACTGTGTTTGTCATTTGTTTTTGTTTACATTTATGTACAGTGTAATACGTACACATTGACCGCTGTGGGCCTTGTAATAGTTCTCACTTACTACGGTAATTAATCACTGGAATCCAGCGCGTTTGACAAAAAAACCTCATCTCATTGTCAGAAACCGCTTAGTCCTGCACAGGGTCGCGGTGAGCCGGAGCCTATCCTGGCAGACACAGGGCGCAAGGCAGGGATACAGCCACGATGGGACGCCAGTCCATCGTCGGGCACTGCGGGCAATTTAGTTTGCAAGCCAATTAGCCTGCGCAGCAGCATGTTTTTTTGGACCGTGGGAGGAAACCGGAGTGTCCGGCGAAAACCCATGCGGACACGGGGAGAGAGAACATGCAAACTCCACACAGAAAGCGGCACCTGAGCCGAGATTCGAACCCGAGCCGGAATTCGAACCCGAGCCGAGATTCGGAACCCGAGCCGAGATTCGGAACCCGGGCCCTTCTTGCTGTGCGGCGGCGACAGCGCTACCCACTGGGCCACCGCCGCGCCACCCTTGAACAAAAAAAAAACCACACTTACCAATTCAATGGCTATGAGACGTCGAGAGGACTGCTCGTTCAGGTTGAACGACGCCCTCATGTTCACCTTCCCTGGGACAACGCGAACCTTGCCGCTGATCACCTCCGTGATCACGGTTTGGCCGCCGCCGCCCGCGGTGTCCAGCCACACAAGCGGCATGGGCAGCGGCTTGGGCTGACCCAGCGGCGCGATCACGTTGCTCACTGTGATGCCGAACTTGTGCAGCGCCACCGCAGCGTTCCCGTTCAGGTCGCCCAGCAGCCACGTGGACTCGTCGTACCTGCGCGCCCAGTCGCAGGCATTCCGTTAGACCCTGCTCGCAAAGTGCCTGCCCTCTACTGCTCTTCTTGTTCCGAGCGCGTCACGTTATTCCGATGACAGGATCAGAGCGGAACAGTACTTAAAGACGGTTGCCAGTGTGTGTATATATATATCTAAAAAATATCTCATCTCATTATCTGAAACCGCTTAGTCCTATACAGGGTCACGGTGAAGCCGGAGCCTATCCCGGCAGACACAGGGCGCAAGGCAAGGATATACCGACGATGGGACGCCAGTCCATCGCCGGGCACTGCGGGGCAATTTAGCCTGCGAGCCAATCAACCTATGCAGCAGCATGCTTTTTGGACTGTGGGAGGAAACCGGAGTGCCCGGCAAAAACCCACGCGGACACGGGGAGAGCATGCAAACTCCATCACAGAAAGGCACCCGAGCCGAGAGATTCGAACCCGGGACCTTCTTGCTGTGAGGCGACAGCGCTACCCACTGGGCCACCGCGCCGCCCTCTAAAAAATAGATATAATAAAAAGGTTTTCACCATTTATGGCAATTATACAGGTGTTAAGATCTTTAAAAACACCGGTAAAAGGTTTTCACCGTGGCTATACCGACAATCAGGCTCAAAAGAAAGCCATGTTTGGTGTAGGCAATTCAGTTTGAAGGACAATGCATATTCTAACAAAGCTTTTTGTTTGCATATTTTGCCACAATTATGCGTGGCTTTTGCAAACTAGACATTTTAAGATCTTAACGCCTGTATAATTGCCAGAAATGGTAAAAAAAAACCTCTCTTCTACTCGTTAAATATACAGATAGCTCATCACGTGTACACAGTGCTGCCCAGCTCTGAACGTTGATACGTCGAAATCAGGGTTGGATTGACACATGGCGATTGATGCGCTTCTCTTTATATTAGCGCTGCAGCACAGGTCATCGGATAGCGAGAGGTCTCCAGAAAAAAAGATGTGCATCGTTTTATAACGGTTGGGAACGCAATGCTGTAGAATGGTGACAGTACAGAGTACAGGTAATTCGGTGATTGAATCCACAGCAGCGTGATGTGCATTGCTAACCATTAGCTGCCAAACTTGAAATTAATTCATTTCAAATTCACGTTTATATTCATAAACTCGTTATTTCAGTGGGAAGGACCCCCTAAACCCTGCTCTAAAGTGGACGCAGACCAAGGTGAGTTCCAAACAATTATGTTTTCCCCAATCCCATTCCTGGAGATACACAGTAGATATAAACACCTGCAGTGTTGCAGTTCGAGGCATGAGAATTGATTTTGAACTCCCTTTAGTATCAAATTACATTCGTATAAAATATATCTCATCTCATTGTCAGAAGCCGCTTAGTCCTGTACAGGGCCGCGGAGAGCCGGAGCCTATCCCGGCAGACACGGGGCGCAGAGGCAGGCATATACCAACGATGGGACGCCAGTCCATCACCGGACACTGCGGGCAATTTGGTCTGCAAGCCACTTAACCTATGCAACAGCATGTTTTTTGGACTGTGGGAGGAAACCGGAGTGCCCGGCGAAAACCCACGCGGACACGGGGAGAGAACTCGCAAACTCCACACAGAAAGGCACCCGAGCCGAGATTCGAACCCGGGATCTTCTTGCTGTAAAGCTACAGCGCTACCCACTGGGCCACCGTGCCGCCCTATATATATATGCACTGAAATCATCCGGAAAACCAATACGTGCACTCACTTGTAAGGAGTGAGGCTGCAGATGGTGATGGCTGGGAAGGGCATTTTTTGGTAGCTGATGGTCACCGACACGGAGATGGAGTAGAAACTCAGGATGAGCTGGATGCCTTGCCAGAAGATCATCGTCACCGCAGCCAGCGACAAAAAGATCCAAATCGTCTTCTTGATGGGACCCTTGGAGACAGCGATGCGGCGCATGCCATGCATATTGGTGTTGTTGAGATAGAAGTCCAGCAGGGCTGTGATGGAGGGCTCAGGACCCTCAATCTTCACGATCGACTTCAACTTCGTGAGAACATGCTTTTGGCCATTCTCGGCAGCCATCGCAGCGAGCCACTGGAGAGAAAACACAAGGGTAAGTTCAATCTCAAGCCAAACACACTCACTTCATTGCCCTTTTGAGAAAAGCGCAACAGCATTCTGGATAATGAGGGCATTTACCACGTACAGTGAATGGTATTGAGATTCTTAGTCGTAAATCACCGGTATCTTGCTCCCTGTCAGTGTCTGGATTATTTGTTTAATTTACCGTGAATTCAATAGTTCAAAAGGAAAAAAAACCCACTCGCTCCCACCCACTCTGGCTCTCGTCCTACCTCGGTCTGCTGCAGGCACACCCCTGCCACGGACTCACCACTCGCCACCAGGCTAGGGGTGGGCGCTGGGTAGGATGGGCTCAGATTTAAATGAGAGGAACTGGTTTTTCTGGTCAAACAGTACATTTCCCTGAGACCCTTTGTGCAAAACATTGACTGATGTGCTCCAATACACTATGTAATCCGTCTGCATAAGTACACGAATTGTGCATTTGCAACGGCGTTCGTTAAACTTGTGGATTAAAAATTTGCGCCCCTTACGTATTTATTTATTTATTTTAAATACAGAACTTATTTGTCGATTGGTCAGAACCGAGAGCGAGATTTTTAAAGGTCCATCGCTGATTTAAATCAACCAGAACTCACCGGGTATGTAAATGAATGATAAACAGACAGGCGTCGATACGTAAATCGTAATCAAATGGTAATGGTGGGCGGCACGGTGGCCCAGTGGTTAGCGCTGACGCCTCACAGCAAGAGGGTCCCGGGTTCGAATCTCTCGGCTCGGGTGCCTTTCTGTGTGGAGTTTGCATGCTCTCCCCGTGTCCGCGTGGGTTTTCGCCGGGCACTCCGGTTTCCTCCCACAGTCCAAAAAGCATGCTGCTGCATAGGCTAATTGGCTCGCAGGCTAAATTGCCCCGCAGTGCCCGGCGATGGACTGGCGTCCCATCGTCGATATATCCTTACCTTGCGCCCTGTGTCTGCCGGGATAGGCTCCGGCTTCACCGCGACCCTGTATAGGACGAAGCGGTTTCAGGCAATGAGATGAGATGAGACATAAACATCACACGTTTGGCTGTCCACACAGCCGTTTAAGATGGCCACACTTTATAAATTAGGCGCAGTACATCGTACCAATTTGATGCACGCCAGCATCTGTGTAAAAAAACGTGCTCCTGCAGGTGCATTACTCAAGCACGGCAGGTCTGGCTTGATCGGAGCTATTCACTGACAGTGAGTAGCGCTGTCGTCTCACAGCAAGAAGGTCCGGGGTTCGATTCCCGACTCGGGTGCCTTTCCGTGTGGAGTTTGCATATATAAGATTAGAAAGGTTTTACCGTATCTGGCGATTATGCAGGTGTAAGATCCCAAACACCGAAATAGACACATTTCACAATGTGCCCAGTTTGCAAAAGCCACACATACTAGTGGCAAAATATGCAAACAGGTAGCTTTGATAACCTATGCATTGTCCTTCAAACTGAGCGGCCTTCACCAGGCAGTGGCTTCCTTTTGAGCCTTATTGCGGGTGTCAGCCGTTGCCAAAAGGAAGTCAGCTGAGGACAATGCAGTATCAATGCTTATAGCTTAGGTGGAGCTGTTAACGCTATGGATCTTAATACCTGCGATTATGCAGGTGTTAAGATCTTAACACCTGCATAATCGCCAGATACGGTAAAACCTTTCTAATGTTATATATCTCATCTCATCTCATTATCTGAAACCGCTTAATCCTATATAGGGTCACGATGTGCCGGAGCCTATCCCGGAAACACAGGGCGTAAGGCAGGAATACACCCGACGACGGGACGCCAGTCCATCGCCGGGCATTGCGGGACAATTTTTAGTCTGCGAGCCAATCAACCTATCCAGGCGCATGCTTTTTGGACTGTGGGAGGAAACCGGAGTACCCGGCGAAAACCCACGCGGACACGGGGAGAGAACATGCAAACTCCACACAGAAAGGCACCCAAGCCGAGATTCGAACCCGGGAACTTCTTGCTGTGAAGCGTCAGCGCTAACCACTGGGCCACCGCGCCGCCCTGTTATATATGTATTCTGGCAAAAAAGTACCCATGGAGTTTGCATGTTCTTCACGTGTCCGCGTGGGTTTTCACCGGGTACTCCGTTTTCCTCCCGCCTTCCAAAGACACGCTGCTGCCTTGGTTAATTGGCCTGCTTAGTAAATTTCCCCCAGTACCCTTCGATGTAGTGGCATCACATCGTGGGTATAGCTCCGCCTTGCACCCTCTGTCCGCCGGGATAGGCTCTGGCCCTCCATGACCGTGTACAGGATTAAGCGGGCATTAATAATACTGACGATTTAAGGAAATTGGCCTTGATAACAAATCGAGAGGTCGGACAGCTCGCTCATGATGTCGGGAACTGCATCTAAACATCGAAACTATATTTACATTCAAGGAAGTACATTTCAGAAGAAAATGTTTCCTGGTGGCCATTTTTTTACAATTAGGCATTTGGATATTTATCAAATGGGGGCTACTGACAAACGCACTATTAAAACATCAAACAGCGTTGAAAGCTAATGCTAAACTTTAAAAAAAATGATTTTGTAGAACGCAAACAGTTGTCGTTAATACTGACTCGGTAAAGAATAGCTTTTAGAATTGAAGCAGCCTTGTTATTAAGTTTGTATGTCAGTTGGCCGATCGGAGCAACATCTCATCTCATTTCAGTGTCAGAAACCGCTTAGTCCTGTACAGGGTTGCGGTGAGCCGGAGCCTATCCCGACAGACACAGGGCGCAAGGCAGGGATATACCCACGATGGGACGCCAGTCCATCACCGGGCACTGAGGGCAATTTAGTCTGCAAGTCAATTAACCTATGACGCCGCATGTTTTTTGGACTGTGGGAGGAAACCGGAGTGCCCGGCGAAAACCTACGCGGACACGGGGCGAATATGCAAACTCCCACACAGAAAGTAGCACCCGAGACGAGATTCGACCCCGGGACCTTCTTGCTGTGAGGCGACAGCGCTACCCACTGGGCCACCCTGCCTCCCATCATACTGGATCACATTCAAAGTGCCGTCTATTTAAGATCATGTTGGTGTATGACGTTGCAGGACCCAATTATTACCACGAGGTGGCAACATCCGCGCACAGGGACGCGAGGATGACCAGAGAGGGGGGCATCCATCCCTTCTCGGGGCGCGTAAATTAACACGCAGACCAACTTGAACAGTTACAAAATCGTGTTTCCAACATTAATCAGGGCGCCCATAAAATCTACACAACAGGAGCCCAGTGGCTAAGTCAGAGGTAACTGAGTGTCACCTACTTGCTGCAGCTTTGGTTCACTTTCACAGCCATTGAGATCCAAACATGAATTTCCATCTCACCTCATATTCCGACCCATTGCGCGGTTTATGAGAGGCCTTCACAAGCGCAGTGGCGTCCCGGGCGAACCACCGTGCCTAACCCTGTCAAGCAATCGACTACCGTCGTGACGTAGGCCGTGACGAATCGTGACGAAACGTCACGGCTGTCCCGATTGAACAGCTTTGGAGGGTAGGACAGGTTTTACCATTTCTGGCGATTATTATGCATAATTGCCTGGCAATTATAATTGCCTGGCAATTATGCATAATAATTGCCAGGCATAATTGCCTGGCAATAATTATGCAGGTGTTAAGATCTTAACACCTGCATAATCGCCAGAAACGGTACAACCTGTCCTACTTATATATGTTTGCTGGCAAAAAAAGTACCCACAGAGCTTTGGAGGGTGTCTATAGAGTGGTGACATCCGTGCCTCGCAGAGAGTCTTTCCAAGGTGGTTCGATTAACGCCTCGAGCCCCTTGCTCTCTGTTGTTTGTGTAGCATTTGCCCCTTGCTCTGCGGGTTTCCTGCCGGTTCTTCAGTTTTCGCCACAACAACAACAAAAAAACCATTGTAACGATATAGGTTTTCACGGCTCGACGCATGACGATTGCAACGAAAAGCTTCTTTTCGAAGCAATCATCAACAAAGAACATTATTGAATTAATTAGCCGATAATATTCTAGGGCGGCGCGGTGGCCTAGTGGTTAGCGCTGACGC
>JAZEWT010000002.1:41994688-42010568 GCA_036362905.1 Mordacia mordax
TTTCAGATAATGAGATGAGATGAGTATTTATTTCACAGTTCGTGCCCAATTAAATGAGCATTTTAACTACCAGTGTGGCTCAAAACAATATTTTTGTTGACAGTTGAATGGCATAATTTATTCCAACATTTATACTTTTGTCATTTGAAATCGTGTGACGTTAATCTTGTGTGAAATCAATTACGTGGTGTTAATGTTACATTATGCCACTGAGAAAAGGTATAGCAGGGAATTTTTAGATCTACTCGTGAGCGCGCAAATTAGTTATGATTTCGTCCCAATAGTCAGTGCAAGAAGTACAGCCGATAGGCATAATAGAAGTCATGCATGTTTATTTGCTTTTCGACCAGTTAGTAAATTATATTATTTTTACGTTACTACAGCTTGGGCTATTCTGCCGAGCAGCCTAGCTCAGAGTATGTTGAACATTTGTAACATGGATATTGTGGAAGGGAGACATCTCTGGCTTGATATGTAGGGTTCAGACAGCTGAACCTTGGACTCAAGAAGGTGTGACCTCTGAACCCGTTGGTAGTACAGTCTCGTGTTCATAACAATGAGGAAATACAACTTCACCTGTATATTTGCGAGGTGAACTCAACAGATACAAAATATGTTTTTTGTGTGATGTATTTATATCAAATAAAACGTTAACCGTTGATAGGTGAGAGATTGGTGTCCTACACCTGTATTGGAGATTTTGTTTAAAGACAACTTTGCTGTTTGTAGAAATTACAGTGCTGAAATTTTTTCCAACAATAATTAGTGAAAAAAAGTGCCTGAAATAGTGAGCAACACTGCACGTACATAACACGTTATATGTAGCGTACATAAATGTATGAAACTACATTTATTTTAGACATTATGAAGGCTGTTAAAAAAAAGATTCAAAAATAAAAATGTTGGTACCTTTGGGCGTTGATCTAAAATATATTCATCTTTGTATGATGCTTATATAATTCCATACGATGCGATATTTAAAATGGTACCATGGAGCAGGGGTTTAGAGTTGGCATTCTGCATTCTGAAACTGATAACCTGAGTTCAATTGTCACCTATGGTTAAAATTGGGGGAAAGTAATATAACAGTCTTGTTCTTTTCCTCCTTTACACACTAATCAGCCTGGTGATATATGGTCAATGAACCCCATGACCAACAAGGTGTGAGCAGAACATAATCGATTAGTGGATTGAGAATTGATGGGTTTTTTGTAGCCTGTTAATTATGGTAAACATGAGAAAAAGTGTACAAATTAATGACTAAAACTCAAGCCTTTGCGATGCAGTTGTGAAGATATGTTTGCGTCTGTCATTTGTAAAATATAAATAGTTTTTTTTTTACATTTAATTTGTATTATAAACCTGTTTGTGCCTGATTGCAGGTTTCTGTTCTCTCACAAGTGGTGGAGATGACGGGATCAAAGGTAGAAACATAAATAAACTATGCCGTGCATCACTAACCATTACAAATTAGATTCTAGATGACCCCTCCATGTTACAGAAATATACGTGTATGCAAGTATAAGCATCAATAGATTCCATTTTTTGGGTTAGGTCACGTAAAGAATGTTTGGTCGTAAACCCTCCACCACCTGACCACAGCCAGTCAGTAAAGTTTGTCAGCGTTGACCAAAACGTGTCAATTCTTCACTATGTCAGCACACCGGTGTGTTGAAAAGAGCAAACTGAGAGCATTTATAATATGCCTGATGATGCTGATTGCAATTATCAGTGAAACATGGTATTTCATTTATAAATAGTGAAGAATTGGCACGTTTTGTCAACGTTGACATACTTTACTGATTGGTTGTTGTCGGGTGGTGGAGGGTTTATGCCAAACATTGTTTACGTGACCTTACCCAAAAAATTGAATCTATTGATAACATTGGTCACGAAAGCCTTCGAATTAAAGTATAAGCATGTTTCTATGGTAAATTATTTTGCAAGCGCATACTAACTTCTATTGAATGGGATTTAATTAACTGTGAATTCTATTAGTATATGTATTAAAAAGTGTGGTTTTAATAGTCAAATCAAATATAATTCATTACTCAATTTCTTTCAGTGGAGTATAGCTCAACTTAGCATCAAAAACAGGCTAACCAGAGACAGTGCAGAGAAATGCATTTCCAGCTCGAAAACAATAAATCTGTTTACTCATTATTAGAAGTTATGATATTAGTTTTTCAATACCTAATTGTGGTAGCTAACATACACCGTTGGTCTGCGGGAGACATGGCTATGTTTGCGATTACTGGTGAGCAACTATGCTCTTGGCTGACGTACAGCTGGAACCGACACACGTTCCTGTACCTGAAAACCCGTGTGATTGGCAGTTCACTACAGTGCTTGACATACAATCTCTCTAGCCAATGTGCAGGTGCAGCCATCACAGGGACTGCGGTTGACTCTACCCGTGCAGCTAATGTTGTCAATTGCAATGCTTAGGTAACTTTGGGAACTTCCAATGTTGTTGTTGTGGTGGTTTAGCTTTTACATGCTCAATGAAAAATGGCATTGTGAGAAAGTGGTGCAGTGGGGGGGGGCTTTTAACTGCTTTTTTTCAATTATTCCAACATACTCCACAATTTTCTAATGCTGCCTGAAAATGCTATTTACTGTAAGAATATCTGTCAGTAAATGTTTACATTTTTTATCAACAACTTAAGTATTGTATATAGCATACATGGATATAACGTATTATCATTACGTTTATCTAGAAATATTGTTACACATTTATATAAACTTACACATTAATGTATATTTGTGTAAAAACATACTACATACTTGCACCAATGAGACTGCATACATTATATGGCATATTTCCAATGAATGTTTAATTTACATTTTTTTATATCCAAATAAATCTCTGAAATGCTTCCAGGGTTTGGTTGACTTTCACTCCAGAAAGTGGTCCGATGAATGTTTTGTGTGGCAGGCAAGCACGTTGTTAACCGAATTTGCCAGTTTGTGCGACGTATTGCATTGAAAAGAGACGAGCGTTTGGGTTTGCTTCCTGTTTAAAATTTGCTTAACACTTGTATGACTCGTTGTCAAGTACAGTTGTACAGTGTGATATGTAGTCAGACAGGTGTATTATTTGAAATGATCCGAAGACACACTGCTGCCTGGGTTAAATCGCCCCACTGAGTAAAAGTGGCCCCAGTATCCTGCGTTGTACTGGTGTCACATCCTGGGTATAACCGCATCTTGCGCCCTCTGTTTACCAGGATAGATCCCAGCCGCCTCCAACCCTGTACAATGTTAAGCAGGTATTGATAATGATGATGACGATTTTGTAAAGTATATTTGTTACTGTGCATGCTGTTTCTTTCCTGACAGCCAAAAGAAAGGCCCTCAAGCTCAACTTCGCGAACCCTACTTCTTGCAAAGCTGCACCAAAGACTATATTCAATCCTCAGCAAGTGCTACCCAGTAACCCTCACATGTGAGTCTCATACTATTACCTTGCTTTCTCATTAACCGTACAATAAATATATATGTTGCAGTTTATTTAATGATTGGTAGAATAAGATCCAAAATGAGATCAGAATCAAATATGTTGCAATGATTGCACTTAGGTGCATTGATAAAATGTTTTATAGAAGAAGGCAGGTGTTGAAACAGCATTCTAATAATCAATTGCCAAATTAGTACATTATTATGAATACACAAAGGAGCTCAAACTGCGTGTCATCAGCTGAAAAAAAATCCTTTTTGACAATTAGCGATTTCAAAAATTTACAGATATACCGAAGTACAGTAACTTGTGTTCTGCACAAAGTGCATTTAGCTGTGGTAACGGATGTGACGAGGCATGTTTGTATTTGGCTGCATGCCTCGACAAAGGTGCCACGGCTTGAAGAGGTGGAATGTAACCTGTGGTTTGTGAATGAATGGTTTGTAAATGGTCCTGAAAATGAATGGGGGATAACACTAGAAATACTCTTGACTTTAAATTAGCATTTGTACCAGTGTAATACAGCTTCTTTATCCAGCCAAAGCACTATATCTCTGTCTGCATCTCAAGTGTTTTAAATGCTCTAAATATTGGGTTTGACAAAAACATATGTAATTCTAAAGCTTGATTCGTGGGTTAACTCCCCAAGCTCCCTGTACGCATTTAAGGCTGAGTCAATTATTGTCCTTGTTCTCCCGTATGGAGAAGTTCTTGTGTCAAACAGGATCCGATTCCTCGACCTTGTGTTCCCAAGTCAAGCGCGCTACCCACTCTTCCACCGAGGCAGGCATTATGTTTGGATAATCGACAATCGATTATACATCTTACAGTTTAATGCACCAATGATTTTTTTTTGCTTACCGTCTTACTATAAATTAACACCTTGTTGAATGTGGTTGCTTTTAACAATATTACCATTTCTTGCTTAATGAATTTTTGCGGAGTTGAATTCTATGCGTATTGATGGTTTAAAATAATTTGAAGTAATGTTCAGTGAATGTTTCCATTTGGGTTTCTTCATTTGCACAGTGAGCGGCTAAGGACACACAGCATGGAGTCAGCGGGGAAGTTGAAGTTGTCACCAGGTCAACAGTACGACTTCACTGCGGATGACCTCAAAGATCTCGGTGAAATTGGACGGGGCGCATACGGCTCTGTGAACAAGATGCAGCACAACCACAGTGCCCACATCATGGCTGTAAAGGTGAGTTTGTCATACAATTGTTGATTCCTATCTCTTGTCAGTAGCTGTGTCTGAATATCATGGTGTTACTATTTGGATGCTGTGATCTTGCATGAACAATGTTCTTGTGTAGGTTTTCACAGCTCGATATATGATAATTTCCCTGCATAAAGCTCTTTCGGGATAGCTGTGTTTAGTGTTCCTTCTCTCATTCATGACCTTTCGCCTTCCACATTGGAGGCATTCAGGCATTTTCTGAATGAACATTGTTTAAGGTGCGCTGCAACATTCTGCAATTAAAGTTAGACGTGGCTCTATAATGCAGTTTTTTTTTTTCTCAAAACATTTTTAAAATTGTAATTAAATCAAATATAGGTGCGTTGCACTCTTAAGCTTTCCAGCAACCTTTGTTTATCATTTTCTTCATCACATTCCTAAATTGTTTTCAATCATTTAAAATGATTTCAGCTTATCGAAATGTGTAGGCAGTGAAATGTTTGCGCGACGCCCTGAATTTTGGTATTGCTGTTTGTCGTTTCAAGCGAATCAGATCGACGGTGGATGAGAAGGAACAGAAACAACTGCTGATGGATTTGGATGTTGTCATGAGCAGCGATTGCCCTTACATCGTACAGTTCTTTGGAGCACTGTTTAGAGAGGTAAACGTGTTCTCTTTACACCCTTTGTCACTCCATCAGTAAGTGAAGCCCTCGACACCATGCTGGCCATGTGCTTGTTTGACCACGCTTCACATTTTGCCAGTATGAGTTGGTCTGCCCAACACCATTCTATATATATAAAACGACCTTGAAACGAGGCACTTGATCAAGGCCTGTTGAGACTCGGCTCATCTCCCAGTTTTAATACCCCCTTTCAAACTGTCTCTCAGTTTCCCACCTCTTTTGAACTCACTGGCCCCAGCACACGCGGCGGAAGGGATCACGAGTAGCCAAAACCAAAGTCGGATGGCCAAAGGCGGGCATAGTAGCAATAATAATTGCACTTCCAGAGCGCTTTTCACCCGAGGGTCACAAAATGCTGCACACAGCTTTGGAGAGAATGACATAGCAACAACAACGGTACATGAACGCCAAGTGAACAACAATAACTCTTTGAAATGATGTAGGCGTTCATGCTGTACCCGGATGTCTGGGACGCGGCAGGTTTTTTTATTTTTATTTTGCCGCTCCGACAAAACGACAGATGAGCCACTGTTTTTGAGTGTATTTGAAGCATCCCAAATCACTCTATTATCCTTACCTTGATGATCGACGCGGCTGTCCCGAAAGAGCAGCTTTTCGAAGCAATTATAGTAACTTTCTTGTTTTTTTTTGTCGGCAACATCAGAGCAGGGATAATGAAGGACCCAGGGGAGTAATTTAAGGAAAGACCCGAATGGGAGGCCAGGTCCTTTGGTGAAACCTCTGTCGGGATGACTACGGTAGGCGATCAATAAAGATCAGGCAGTGGTTAGGACCTCATGTTGGGGAAACCTAACATCTCCAGTAATAGCCCAAGTTATAACCCCAGTTACTCTGCTAGTTGTTACCCCTAGCGCTAAAAGCCCTTAAAAGTTTCTACAACACATGATGTTCCTTACATTCCTTTAATAAACACCTCGAGCTCAACACCATCTCCTTATCCTTATATATATATAAATTTGCACCGATGTTCTCCTTTGCGAGGAATTTAACTCCTCACCAAGCTGTTGTCATGAATGTATATATTGAAAGTTATTATTTACATGGAAAGTTATTATTTCATCTTCAGGGAGACTGCTGGATCTGCATGGAACTCATGTCTACCTCGTTTGACAAGTTCTACAAGTTTGTGTACTGCACATTAGACGATGTCATCCCAGAGGAAATATTGGGAAAAATTACACTGGCAGTAAGTTTCGTGAAACTAAATGCTCACGATATGTTACATTGAATGGAATTTTTCCAGTTTTACATGGTTTATATTTTTGACAATAAGGTGTTTCTTTGCAGTCAAACGCTTTTGTATGAATACCGTTTTCAACTTTCTGTCAAATCTAAACATGTACGTGTGTTTTTATTCACTCTAGACTGTAAAAGCACTCAACTACCTTAAAGAGAATCTGAAGATCATTCACAGAGGTTAGATAATTTTTTCCCCTTCTAATGTCTGTAACTAAGCATTTGATAAAAAATAACGTTGCGTAGAAATAATAAGTGATACATCTGGAAATGCCAGCTAATAGAAAATTCCCCCAAAAAATACTGCAAGTGTGCAGTACAGGGAAAGTTGATATGGTGTTTGATGTATTATAACATTTTTCTTTTGAAATGTTAACGGTTAGTTAAGTTTGAATATTTGTTTACCCTTTGAATTCTGATGTGCATCTAAGAGTGTGCCTAGATTTATAATTGTATTTTGCACAACTTTTAGATAGATAAATACATTTTATTGTCATACTATCCTTTTAACAATACAGTTATCTAAGTTATCTGTTAATGCTATTAATGCTGGGTAGTTTTTGTCACGTTTATTTTTTCTTTAAATTGCTGTCTATTGTGGCTTCAAAGATTACTGTCAGACATCAGTTAAGATAAGATCACATGTTTGATAACGCAAAATATTCATACATTAGAGCGATTGAGTTCCTAATTATATTGCTAATTCCCGAATATATTTAACTTGGTTGACATAAATAAACCAATAATAGATTTAAGCAATCATAGCTTTTTATACGTGAATTGTAAATATTACTCTTTACAAACGCAGTTTGACTATTGTGTTTAAATGACAGGACTATATTCGGGTTTTTGATTTATAGATTAATACGGCGTTTCCTCTTGAACGTTTTTTTGAAGCTTTGTAAGCCGTAAAAGAATCCTGAATCGTAACATTTATTTCCGTTTTATCAATCGTGTTATGTTGCCTTCCTGCGCCCAGATGTCAAGCCCTCAAACATCCTTCTCGACTGCAGAGGCAACATCAAACTGTGCGATTTTGGCATCAGTGGGCAATTGGTGGATTCTATAGCCAAGACAAGGGACGCAGGCTGCAGACCCTACATGGCTGTGAGTCATACAAACATTTAACCACCACAACATGTTATTTCACGCTTGGATATAACAATTTTATATTTTGCTATTCGCGTGAAGTATATGGTCAGTGATGTTTGCGGTATTTGCAGAAGGCGATTTCACAACACTACTTTGGAGATAGTCATTTTGGAACAATGCACTTTCTTATCAGGCTTGGCATAGCAATATTCATGGCAGTAAAACGAGTTGTTACTTATTAAAGTAGATTGTTAGTTAAAACTCTAATTTTCCTTTTCCGGGAGCAAAATAAGCTTTTAACATTGCTCTTAATAATCCATAAAACATTTCGTATTTAAGTACATTTAAAAAAAAAATCAAGTTTATTACAAAAATAACGGCAGACGATCACAATGAGGGCTCGCAGTGAAATCTCAGCCAACAGACACCTTCCACGAGCCCCCCTGAGACCTTGACATCACATCAATTATCACGGTTTCACTGATTCGAAGCAACGGGGGAATATCCCCTGAGAGTTTCACGTTCATCGTTACTGGTTCCTTGTTTGTGCTTATTTTTGGAAAGAGCTGGGGGAAGGATGTTTTGCAGGAAGAATTCGAAGTATTCAGTTACCTGGAGGGATTTAATTAAGTGGTGAGCATGTTCCAAAGATGTTTTCCCTTTAAAACCTGCAGCACCGATGACAAATTAAGTATCTGGTTGCGCTCTCTCTCTTCAGCTCTTGTACCGGCACTTAGGTAATGTGCTAAATTTAGTACTTCCAAGTCCCACGGATCCATGCTGACGTCATCGGTGGTGACCTCATACTCTATTCTTGAGCTGTATAGGTATTTTCCCTTGTGTGGGTGACGTCAGGATAGAACTTCAAAGGCAGTTTAAAGCTGGAGAGCTCAGCGCTTAGACATGCCTGCAATTGACATTCATTTCACTTGGCTGCTAATGCGGTGAGATCATAGGAAGAACTCTTGAGAATGGAGCACAGGACATGCCCCACTTTATATCTTGTTTTCAAATGTTAATATTGCGTCTGTGCCTCTTGTGCTTATGTCGAATGTTTGCTACACCATTCAGCCGGAGAGAATAGATCCAAGTGCATCAAGACAAGGTTATGATGTTCGCTCAGATGTTTGGAGTTTAGGCATAACATTGGTAAGTCATGTATATTTTCACAAAGCAGATGCTCAATATTGCCATCATTTTGGGCCACATATGTTTGAAAATAATAAAGCCAATGAAAGAAGAAGAGGAAAGATAACGTTTTACACGTAAAATAACATTCATAATTGAGATTTGTGTGCCACAATGTATCAATATATGTAACTCAAATGTGATTTAACAAAAGTCTATATGCATTTTAGAAAGTGATTCGGCATTGTGCACACTTATTGACATTCATACAGCACTTAGCAATGTTATGTAATGCAGCACAGTGGCGTAGTGGGAAGCACTGTCGCACAGCAAGAAGAGCCTGGGTTCAACTCCCAGATCGGGTGCCTTTCTGTGTGGAATTTGTGTGTTCTCCCCATGTCTGCGTGGGTTTTCCCCAGGTATTCCGGTTTCCTCCCACTATCCAAAGGCACATTGCTGCCGAGGTTAATTGGCCTACTAAGTAACTTGCCCCCCCCCAAAAGTGCCCAGCGATGTACTGACATCACACCCAGCATATAGCCCTGCCTTGTGCCTTTTGTCTGCCAGGATAGGCTCCAGCCCCCAACGACCCTGTATAGCATTAAGCGGATACTGACTCACAATATCTAGGATGCTGTGTCTCACAAATTGAAATGCCAGTTTACTGTGTGGTCACCTTCCCCCCTCCTCTTTGCTGTTTTCTTGTATCGCCTGCATGTTTTGCTTTTTGAATACCTTTAGCGCTGAATGCGTTGCAATTTCTATTCGTCATTCTTAGCATCAGGCTCAAACCGTTGAATCCACCGACATTGTTTTTGAGCATGAATGCGTCGGTTCACATTTTTTTTGAAAGATTAATTTTATGACGCACGCATTTCCGTAGCTGACAGTGATTGCTTGTCGTGATGACAGATTGAACTCGCAACAGGGAAGTTTCCCTACCCAAAATGGAATAGCGTGTTTGACCAGTTGACCCAAGTGGTCAAGGGAGAACCTCCACAGCTAAGTAACTCTGAGGAACGACAGTTCTCGGCTAGCTTTATCAACTTCGTCAACAGCTGGTAAGTGACGTTGCACTTTGTCATATTCTTAACTCCCTCTTTGTACGCTTACGCATTTTTCAAACAATTCTAAACTTGCACACTCTTACCTTTAATCGCTCAAGATGACGTGCATCACAAACGAGACAAAACTAATTAACATGAATAGAAGAATATTTTGAAAACCCCGTTTCACGCACAGTTTCTTTTAGTTTTCCGTATATATTGGGGAGGATGTAATGGTTATCCTACTGGACTGACGAATCCACAGGTCACAGGTTTAATCTCCCCATACAGCATTTAAAACGGTGAGCAGGTTTGTTGAATCCTTGCCCCCCAACCAGTATAAATGGGTACACTATGGTCGATCTGCTTCTCGGGAATGGTGGGGTAAAGGGTAGGTCCTTGCCTCCACCCAGACATCTGGCCTACATGTACGAGTAGGCCATTTACCGTCTCGTCTGGGCTGTATAGAGATTCCTCTCTTGGATGCCCTACCACCAGCACCATTATCTTTTTTTGAGCTCATGACCTCATACCGTTAGTGGATATTAGTTTGTCTTTTTATGATCAGACTATTCCCGATCTTCGTTAATTCTTAAACTTGTTTCTTTTTTTAAGCCTTACCAAGGATGAATCGCGAAGACCAAAATACAGAGAGCTGCTGGTAAGTATAAAGAGATCTGTGAATTTTCATTTTAAATCTGTGGGTTTCTTAAACGTCACTAATGGCTTTTCTGTTTCTGTTTCCAGAAACATTCATTCATACTGATGTATGAGAGCCGCTATGTGGATGTGGCTCTGTATTTCTGCAAGATCCTGGATCTCATGCCTCCTTCTCCCGTGTCACCCATGTATGTCGACTGACTTGTCCTGGGGTCTTTCAGAGAATCAGTACCAGGAAAAGGCCTTCCTCTATCCCACGTCTCAATCTATTCCCTGTGCAATAAGTCTGTGCAAAATTCATTCATTCACACAGGGCCTGAAAATCTCAATCACAATGCAGCTAGTTAGTGTTTTGCAAATGTAGAATTCATTGTTCCTGGATATCCCTGTTTTGTGCCCACCTCACTGGACTATCTACTAGTTGTAACATGTCCTCACTTGGTGTGTTCTATGTACCATTATGGGTTACTATGAGCTTTGTCTGAGTCAATGTTATTTAGGGGTATCGAATCTCTAAATTAATAACTAAAGTTAATGTCAACCTATTGATGATTGAATAATGCTGCCAATTTAATGTATGTAAACAAATATTTAACGTACGTCATTCAACAGTTTGCCCGATAAAAGCACGTTCGGTTTTCTTGATGCAAAGTGCGCTAGAAATTTCTTGTAAAATGCTTTCAACCGCATCACTTTTCCTATATGGATTCGGAAGAAAACCTGCTATCCCAATACGTTTTCAACCATTTAAGCAATAGAAGTGCTGTTAGCATGTGTTGCAAATCTAAATGAGTTGGCCGCGTAAAAATATTAACTCTTAAATTATTAACTATTTAAAGGTTTCGACTCAGAAGCTGGAAATTGTGCACAAAGTGAACATCTGAAAAGTCATTATTTGGTTCCTGTCTTTGGTTTTATAAAACTTATTTTTCTGCATCCCTAACCACTGACCGTGAAAATATTATGTTCGTCATTTTTTGTTAATACCAAAAAAAAATCAGTCGTCTCCTTTTTAATCTACATTGCATAGAACTACCCGTGTTCTATCTATATAACATAACATATTAACTTTTAGCACGTGGTAGATATTTTGACATTTAAAAATATTAAGGTGAATATTTTTGTCTTGTGTTAATCTGGTCCTTACATACAGCAGTAAATCAGACCAAATATTTGAAAGATTTAGTGTGTAAGGGCAATGCGGCATCAGCTTAGTTGAACTAAGCCAGATGCATTTTCTCTAAGGCAAATTGATAGGACATTTGTAAAATAGGGTTTTAATAATAGTAAAACTGTTTCTTTCAGTTTGTGAATTGCTGTATGCCTGTGTATTTTTCTTTTTTTTTCCCTCCTCTCACTGTGTCATAGAGGTTTTTATCACCATTCGTCTAAATTATGTAATTTTACTTTTCGGGTTTATTGAACATAATGATGATTTTATTTCAAAACGCGTGGAAGAGTTGCATCGGTTGTGTTTCACTAACGCCACGAAGATGGATTGTATAATAATAATGACAATAAAGACACAAACATAGATAATGTTTCATGTAAGATATTTGGATACTGTGAAATCCAATGAGTATTCTACTTTGACATGGCTTTTTGAACTCTGCTCCAGCCTTTAAAGGCATAGAAATGTATCCAACATGTAAAATGATGCTGCATTCTCTACATGTTTTTGTGTTGTAGATGTGAACTTGTTCTGAGCCCTGTCCATTAGACACCTGTACAGTGCCTGCTTGGTTGTGTGTGCGTATGTTTTAGGCATATCGTGCAGCAGTATTTGTACGGAACTGCATTTTTTTTGTTGGTTGAGTCGACTGACATTTGCAACAGAGCTCTCCCACGGCAACGCCAGATATTCACTGTGTTCATTGCAGTTACATGTACTATTCTACTGGCTTGTACATAGTGATGTAATAAAATTGGGAAATGGTTTAACCAGTCTTGTCATCGTTTGATGTCAAACAGTTCAATGGATGCAAGTTCACAGTGCAATCGAAGTGCTTGAAGGCAGACTAATTGGAGAGAGGGGATATCTGGGTTACTGCAAATAATTTTGAGTGCGTGAAAAATAAAAAATGTTATCCATGCAAAATCTTAACCAATTACACTTCACCGAAAAATGCATAAGTAAATATATACAACGTAATACAAAGTTATTTGTACAGTTTTACATGAGGGCAGCACGATGAAGCAGGAGTGAAGGACTTAGGTACACTGGGGTGGAAAGCTGGAGAGAATCTCTGATGGGCTTATAGATGTTTTTGCCAGTTTAATTTAAATATAAAACATTAAGAGTGATCAATAAGCACTCTGGCCAAAGCGACCAATTAATTCGTGCAATCCAATACACAGCTAAGTATACCATTTGAAAATTGCTTGTGCATAATGCACAACCTCATTTATATATTTACAAGTGCTATTTACACGTGCATTATTTGCAACGTATAGTTTCAGTGCATGTACATCTATTATGATGAGAATTTCTGGTTATTTATAAAATTGACCACCGCCAACGCAGTGTTTGTTTATACAGCGGTGAATGGAAAAGGCTTTCAGTGGGTTTTCGCCGGGTACTCCGTTTTCCTCCCGCAGTCCAAAAAACATGCTGCTGCATAGGTTAATTGGCTCGCAGACTAAATTGCCCGCAGTGCCCCGTGATGGACTGGCGTCCCATCGTGGGTACATCCCTGCCTAGCGCCCTGTGTCTGCCGGGATAGGCTCCGGCTCACCGCGACCCTGTGCAGGGTTAAGCGGTTCTGACTGAGATGAGATGGTGCTATTTCTGTTTTTGATCCATATTGCAAGGAAATGACTCGCAAATCAAATGTTCTCGAGTTAAATTATTTAATGAATAATTAGTATGACGGCCAAATATCTAATAAAGGGCAGAAGCGACGTGAAGGTCGAACATTGTATATACGACCGCCAACGAGTCCAATATTGGAGTTCAAACGATTGCGCAAAGGTGCATGTTTACTTGAGAGGCTGTGTTATTGCTGGGTGAACACACACTTTGATATTTGCTTGTTTACGGCGCCAGAATAATTTCCTGGAAAATGCATCGTCACAAAGGTCCGCACACTGCCAGTGTAACTTTGTAATAGAATTACAATTCTATTGCTGTGTGTAGATTGTACCGCGTGGTTTTTTTTGTTTTGGAATATTGTCTGACGTTAAACTCCATGTGCTCTGTGTTGTAACAACATTGGAGAGGCTTCACGGTACAACCGTGAACGTAGTAGCACAGTCGTACGAAGGCCCATTGTTCAGATATTGGCAACGCGGTTGCCACTGAACAATGAACAGTATTGGAAGCGATGCCATGTAAATATGTCCATTGTGGCAGCGGAAGTACTGTATTGCGGTAGGAAACGATTCTGTCGTAAAGGTTTAGCTTTATGGAAACTGATGAATTGTATAATTATGGCGTTTGTAAACTTGAGTATTAAATGAGTTGTGTGTATGTAGTGCATTCATATATTATTTACAGATCAATATTTTAAAGGGCAAAGGTGCAGCATTGAGAGAGATGAGCATCCACATTTTAAAAATAATTGCATTTGTAGAGCGCTTTTCACCCGAGGGTCACAAAGCGCTGCGCAGAGCTGCGGAGAAAACAGCATGACAACAACAGAACAGTTCAACTGAGAGTCAAATAGCAGAAATAAATTATAGGTCATAAAGTTAGCGATAAATATATAATTCAACAAGGAAGGAATACATGTTCCCGAGCAGGTACAGTTCGGCAGAGCCATCATCCCGGTACGACACCATTGAGCCGCATCAACAGTCCTAGTCAGAGGGTTTGAAAGCCTTACGGAACAAATGAGTCTTGAGATTGGATTTGAAAATGCCCAGGGACTCAGCTGATCAAATCTCCAATGGAAGGAGATTCCAGAGTCTGGGAGCAGCGCGCGAGAAGGCTCTGACACCTATAGAATGGAGGTACGATCTGGGCACATGCAACATTTTTACCTCTACACGCCACATGCCTACATACTGGTACACATTTATATTGCTCTGTGGACTTCAGAAACGTGCCCATTGTTTCAACCGTCGCTCCAAGGTTTCGGGAGATCGAACGTCTTATCTCATTGTCTGAAACCGCTTAGTCCTATACAGGGTCACGGTGAAGTCGGAGCCTATCCCGGCAGACACAGGGCGCAAGGCAAGGATATACCGACGATGGGACGCCAGTCCATCGCTGGGCACTGCGGGGAAATTTAGCCTGCGAGCCAATCAACCTATCCAGGAGCATGCTTTTTGGACTGTGGGAGGAAACCGGAGCACCCGGCGAAAACCCACGCGGACACGGGGAGAGCATGCAAACTCCACACAGAAAGGCACCCGAGCCGAGATTCGAACACGGGACCTTCTTGCTGTGAGGCGTCAGCTCTAACCACTGGGCCACCGCGCGGCCCGGAGATCGAAAGTTCACATGCCAATTGCATCATGACATCCCATTTAATCTAGAATCAGATTAACATTTACTGATTGCTTACCAAAGCGACTCTTCCGACGATATTCTTGTCGAGAGCTCTTTCCTTCGCGATGTTTCGCCACCCACGTTAGAGGCATATTTCCTACGTTAAAATAATCTCATGACCCCCCTCTGAATCAATACACATATACAGATCTATATTGATCAATACTTGGCTGAAAACGCACTCGGGGATGGAGGGGGAAGCATTGTTAGGTTATTGAAGTGCAGGCGGCAGTTAAATGTAATTATTGTCACAATGACCTTTTGCGCTATGTCATTGGTAATTTACGTAATTTGGAATTAACTGTCAGGAGACTGAAAATAACGTTTCAACTTGTACAGCTTGATATTTCCTATTCAGCCTTTATTTTATGTAACCACACTCTCACTTGAAAGGGCATCGTGGTGTTTATCATAGCCGGAAATTACTCCGTTTATAATGAGCAATCATTTACTCCTGCTTCTTGTAATATTGATGACGAGCTTCCATTTGGAGAGCAGCAACAGTACAGGTGCAGCACTGACCTCGCTCCCGCCGCTGATCACAAAGGCTACCACAAGAGGGCGCTCCATAAAGTCGCTCTCGATCAGGGGCTCTCAATCTTTTGCACGTCAAGGTCCTCTATGATCTGACCTCCACAGACCACTAGGTGTCGCCGTCCTCTGGTTGAGAATTGCCGCTCTAGATGACATCCTTAGTAACTGTGCCAACCTTGCGTAAACCTTGGCCCAACTTTCCATGCTGACCGGAATGTTATTCTTCCACGATTTCTTGGTAAACTCATCTCATCTCATTGTCTGAAACCGCTTAGTGCCTTAGTCCTATACAGGGTCACGGTGAAGCCGGAGCCTATCCCGGCAGACACAGGGCGCAAGGCAAGG
>JAZEWT010000002.1:42035358-42051940 GCA_036362905.1 Mordacia mordax
TTCCTGCCTTACGCCCTGTGTTTCCGGGATAGGCTCCGGCTCACCGTGACCCTATATAGGATTAAGCGGTTTCAGATAATGAGATGAGATGAGACTCTCTAGAGCTCCCTCTAGCTGGTGGAGGAAATTAAACCAGCCAGGAGTTAAGAAGCACCTTTCCCATTGCTATTGTTTACGGCTGGAGTAGAACTGTATTGTCTATTGATTCTCAGTGTAGGCAACGGGCTCCAGTGAAGTCTTATGCTGTCGATTTCGCTTCGTCAGCACTTTTTGTTATTGAGTGGCACGGTGGCCCAGTGGGTGGCGCTGTCGCCTCCTCATAGCAAGAAGGTCGCGGGTTCGAATCTCGGCTCGGGTGCCTTTCTGTGTGTGGGAGTTTGCATGCTCTCCCCATGTCCGCGTGGGTTTTCGCCGGGCACTCCGGTTTCCTCCCACAGTCCAAAAAAACATGCTGCTGCATAGGTTGATTGGCTCGCAAACTAAATTGCCCGCAGTTGCCGATGATGGACTGGCGTCTCATCGTGGGTATATCCCCGCCTTGCGCCCTGTGTCTGCCGGGATAGGCTCTGGCTCACCGCGACCCTGTACAGGACTGAGCGGTTCCTGACAATGAGACGAGACGGGGAACGCTTTTTGTTTGAACGTCTGCTGTGGAAGTCACAAACTCTCCTTATGACATTAATGCCCTCACGTGTGTTTGTGCTTCACGTGCAGAGTGCCATTGACATTCTGGGCTTCACTAACGAAGAGAAATTGAGCATCTACAAAGTGACTGGTGCTCTCATGCACTATGGCAACATGAAGTTCAAGCAGAAGCAGCGAGAGGAGCAGGCTGAGCCCGATGGCAATGAAGGTAACGTGACTCTGTGTAACGATGTAGGGTTTTCACGGCTCGATGCATGACGATTGCTTCGAAAAGCCGCTCTCTCTCGCGGGACAGCCGCGTCGATCGCTCCCCCTCTCTCCACGACACGACGTTTCGCCTCCTCGCACGTTAGAGGCCTGAGGATGCCTCCAACGTGTGGAGGCGAAACGTCGCGAGGAGAGGAGAGGAAGCGAGCGACTCGGCTGTCCCGAGAGAGCAGCTTTTCGAAACAATCATCATCCATCGAGCCGTGGAAACCTACATCATTATATCACTTATTAATAAATAAATTCCATGCGTATTACTAAGCATCTCTCATGTCATAACACTACCCATAATCACTTATAGCCCACCACGTCAGTGTGACGTATTGAGCTATGCTTAACTTAGCCAGTGTATAAGTAGAATCATTCCTTTTATTTTCAATTAAGCGATGTCTCTGCGTTTTGTTTAGATGCTGACAAAGCAGCCTACCTCATGGGCCTCAACTCTGCAGATCTGCTCAAAGGCCTCTGCTATCCCAGGGTCAAAGTCGGCAATGAATATGTGACCAAAGGTCAAACTGTCCAGCAGGTACTACATGATTTATCTTATTCTGTTGTGGAAAGTAGAAACATTAAAGAGCAGAATAGGTTTTGACCATTTCTGGCAATTATAGAGGTGTTAAGATCTTAAAACACCAAAATAGACACCTTTCACAAAATGTCCAGTTTGCAAAAGCCTCACATATGTGTAGCTAAATATGCAAACAAAAAGCTTTGATAACATATGCATTGTCCTTCAAACTGATTGACCTACACCAGACATGGCTTTCTTTTGAGCCTGATTGTCAGTGTTATCCAGATGTTGTCAAAAGGCATATTTAGCCACAAGTATGTGTGGCTTTTGCAAACTAGACACTTTGTGAAAGGTGTCTATTTTGGCGATTTAAGATCTTATAACACCTGTATAATTGCCAGCAATGGTTTCAACCTTTTCTATTTTTTACATATGTACACTGGTAAAAGTACCCATAGTAGAAATGGTGGTGACACTAGGTTGAACAAAATCACTTATTTTACTCAGCAATTCATACAGACGTTGAGTGGCATAATCACACACATTTAAAAAAATATATTTTTAGCTACTTATCACTACTGCATGTGCAGGGATAATGAATTAAAACAATAACCAAACATCCTATTGGGGGAATTAGCTTGAGATGTGTTGATACTTCAGTAGCTTGAAACAGACTACGGTATTATTAAAATAAAACAAAGTATGTCTCACGAAGCGAAACGTGTGTTGTTGCTGACATAGGTGCACAACTCAGTGGGGGCCCTGGCAAGATCGGTGTTTGAGAAGATGTTCCTTTGGATGGTCATCCGTATTAACGAGACCCTTGCCACCAAGCTTGCAAGGCAGCACTTCATTGGTGTCCTGGACATTGCCGGGTTTGAGATTTTCGAGGTGAGCGTGGTCTGCATTGTGTAATCCACAACTGGTCAATTATTGAAGTTAAATCACGATCGTGAGCTGTACACATTTGCAACAAAATTAAAAGACAAAAGATGCTTACTCAGGGGCTGGCACGGTGGCCCAGTGGGTAGCGCTGTCGCCTCCTCACAGCAAGAAGGTCCCGGGTTTGAATCTCGGCTCGGGAGACGTTCTGTGTGGGAGTTTGCATGTTCTCTCCCCGTGCCTGCGTGGGTTTTCGCCGGGCACTCGGGTTTCCTCCCACAGTCTGAAAAACATGCCGCCGCATAGGTTAATTGGCTTGCAGACTAAATTGCCCGCAGTGCCCGGCGATGGACTGCCGTCCCATCGTGAGTATATCCTTGCCCTGCACCCTGTGTCTGCCAGGATAGGCTCCGGCACACGGCGACCCTGTTACAGGACTAAGCGGTTTCTGACAATGAGATGAGATGAGACACTTACTCAACGGATCTGTTCGCTCCGCAGTTCAACACCTTCGAGCAGCTCTGCATCAACTTCACCAACGAGAAGCTGCAGCAGTTCTTCAACCACCACATGTTCGTGCTGGAGCAAGAGGAGTACAAGAAGGAGGGCATCGACTGGGTCTTCATTGACTTTGGCATGGACCTGCAGGCTTGCATTGACCTCATTGAAAAGGTGAGCCTTGAATGCCATGACATTGAGTACATCGCGGTAAATAGCGCTAAAATTGAAGAAATGCTTAGCATGTCAAACGACCTATTGCCATTATCTGCATGGACGCGGAGGTCTGCATTGTAACAGCATGCACTATTGTTAACAGTTATCCACGGTGGTTGGCATCACATTTGTCCTGACACACTGGCATGCTGCTGTTTTCTAAT
Organism: Mordacia mordax; assembly: GCA_036362905.1. Classification (NCBI taxonomy): domain Eukaryota; kingdom Metazoa; phylum Chordata; class Hyperoartia; order Petromyzontiformes; family Petromyzontidae; genus Mordacia; species Mordacia mordax. The sequence continues at coordinate 42,038,542 of JAZEWT010000002.1, forward strand.
CGATAGACTTGCAATTCAGATATTTCCAACTCTATTTAATCTTATAGCACGGCACCTCCAGCAATGGGTAATGTTTTTAATTCTTCCTCCCACTGTTCACCCAGTGATATAAATGTATATAACCACAGTCAATCAGCAGGTCGATATGATGGAGAGAAGTGTGGGTACTCACACTTTTAGCTGACCCTCTAAGACTCTAAGTATTTACACCTGCTGTGTGATAAGCTGAACATGTAACAGTACTTGGGCGGCACGGTGGTGGCCCAGTCGGTAGCGCTGTCGCCTCACAGCAAGAAGGACCCGGGTTCGCATCTCGGCTCGGGTGCCTTTTTGTGTGGAGTTTGCGAGTCCTCTCCCCGTGTCCGCGTGGGTTTTCGCCAGGCACTCCGGTTTCCTCCCGCAGTCCCAAAAAACATGCTGCTGCATAGGTTAATTGGCTCGCAGACTAAATTGCCAGCAGTGCCCGGTGATGGACTGGCATCCCATCATGCAAATTTCCCTGCCTTGCGCCCTGTGTCTGCCGGGATAGGCTCCGGCTCACCGCGACCCTCCACAGGTCTAAGCGGTTTCTGACAATGAGATGAGGCAACGGTACTTTAAATGCCTCTTTGTATTGTTTCAGCCCATGGGTATCATGTCCATCCTTGAGGAACAGTGCATGTTCCCCAAAGCCAATGATCAGACCTTCAAGGAGAAGCTCTATGACCAGCATCTCGGCAAGACCCAGTTCTTCCAGAAGCCCAAACCAACAAAGGGAAAGCACGAGGCTCACTTCACCCTTGGCCACTATGCCGGCAACGTGGATTACAACATCACCGGCTGGCTGGAGAAGAACAAGGATCCGCTGAACGACTCAGTGGTACAGCTCTACCAGAAATCATCGCTGAAGATGCTCGCCGCTGTCTACGCTACCTACGCTAGCGCTGACGCTGGTAAGGATGTCACTTGTGAAGTTGTTAAATAAATGTCTTCGATGCCGCACACAATGTCTGTGGTGGTATTTGTAATGTAATGATGTCGATTTTTCACGGCTCGATGCATGATGATTGCTTCGAAAAAGCTGCTCTCTCACGGGTCAGCCGCGTCGATCGCTCCCCCTCTCTCCTCTCCTCGCGACCATTACATTTATAGATACTTTAATTTTTAAATCCCCTTTATGCTTTCGTATGAAACTCTTTTTGTCAATCCAATGCTGCATGAGCACTTTCTGGCACCTTACTGATTTTGGGATGTATTTGACCATACTTCACCTTGCTGGTCAAAGAAGGTTGGTGAAGGAGTGAAGCATGGATAATGGACCAAAGTAGAGGACAACAGTGGATGTGGCAGGATTGACCTCTGTTTAGAATGTAAGCTTGCAGCAGTTATATGCAAGGCAGTAACCCATCCAAGCACTACCCAGGCTCAAACTTGCTGAGCTTCGCAGATCTGATGAGATCGAGTACATTTCATGTGATTTGTTTACAAGCTTTCTGTGATTCAGCGGACATTTGAAATTGGCGATGAGCTTACATTTTCTCGTTTGCAGTTTTATGTTTTATGAGGAATTCAATAGCGAAGTAGTCTGTGCCATCGAACTGTTTAATTTAATCTTTAAAAAACATATTTCTTAAGATTTTAATGAGGATTGTTTTCCAAAGCTGTTTCATTTTTTACGGGTTAGCTGTGTCGAGCGCTCACCCCTCTCTCCGTCGCAATGTCTCGCGTCAAACATTGGAGGTATCCTCACGAGTTCTGATACCTGCATCAGTAAAACCTTAATCGATAAGATTTTTTACGGACTTCACTCACAGGAAAATGCATTACTTTCATGTGGAATAATATTGATCTTCATTGTGACAAATTGATGTTTTAAATGAGTAGAAAAAGTGTTTACAAATATCTTGCAAGTCTACAGGTGTTCAGATGTTAAAACACCACAATAGACACCTTTCACGAAGTGTCTAGTTTGCAAAAGCCACACATACTTGTGGCAAAATATGCAAACAAGATAACGTATGCATTGTCCTTCAAACGGATTGGTCTACACCAGACGTGGCTTGTAAAATGTGTCTATTTTTGGTGTTTTAAGATCTTAACACCTGTAGAATTGCCAGAAATGGTAAAGCCTTTGCTCTACTCTTTACATATGTACACTGGCAAAAGTACGCAGAGCTGTGATGTAAAAAGTTGACCTTTTATGTTGCTCTCTTGGTAGATGCTGGTGGAAAGGGAGGCAAAAAGAAGAAGGGATCTTCCTTCCAAACTGTGTCCGCCTTGCACAGGGTAAAGCACTGCAGGCGGTTACGCTGAACATTCACTTTTACATAAGTAATTACAAAACAACTACACTGCTAGTGCTACCAAGTGGACGTTGTACTGGATAGATCTGCAAGGATATTGAATGTTTAAGAAATCACATGCAAAATGCATCTTCAATCATTTGTTGTGGGCGGCACGGTGACCCAGTGGGTAGTGCTGTCGTCTCCTCACAATAAGAAGGTCCCGGGTTCGAATCTCGGCTCGGGTGCCTTTCTGTGTGGAGTTTGCATGTTCTCTTCCCGTGTCCGCGTGGGTTTTCGCCGGGCACTCCGGTTTCCTTCCACAGTCCCAAAAACATGCTGTCATATGGGTTAATTGGCTTGCAGACTAAATTGCCCGCAGTGCCCGGTGATGGACTGGAGTCTCATCGTGAATTTATCCTTGCCTTGCGCCCTGTGTCTGCCGGGATAGGCTCTGGCTCACCGCAACCCTCTACAGGACTAAGCAGTTTCTGACAATGAGATGAGATGAGATGAATCATTTGTTGTCCACAGGAAAATCTGCATAAGCTGATGAGCAACTTGAAAACAACCCACCCCCACTTTGTGCGTTGCATCATTCCCAACGAAACGAAGACTCCAGGTACGCAGTCCACATTCACTCTACACCGCGTTGACCGTGGTGTCACATGTCTTCTATGCAGCACTTGCCTGTGTGTGAGATTCAAGGGCACAGCCATTTATGTGGGTGACCAAACATATCTCACAAGTTTTAGATATGGCTAAGAAACACGGTAAATCTTTGAAAAAACATTTTCTTTTTCTCTCGTCAACAAGAAGTATAGACTGTAATAAGTAGTAAAGGGTTGTTTTTTTACCATTTCTGGCAATGATATAGGTGTTAAGATCTTAAAACACCAAATATACAAATGTCTCAATGTGTCTAGTTTGCAAAAGCCACACATACTTGTGGCAAAATATGCAAACAGGAAGCTTTGCTAATATATGCATTGTCCTTCAAACTGATTGGCCTACACCAGACATGGCTTTCTTTTGAGTCTGATTGTCAGCGTTAGCCAGATGATGCCAAAAGGCAGTCAGCTCAAGACAATGCAATATCAACGCTTAGTAGCTCAGATGGAGCTGTTTAAGCTATGGGTACTTTTTGCCAGTATACATATGTAATAAGTAGAACAGGTTTTTACCATTTCTGACTGATAAACGATGATGACAAGACTTTTAAGTAGAGGGTAGTGCAAGGACAGTCTTGGTATTACTCTGTCATGAGCTGAATCCTTTTGTTGTACGGAAGTCTGTCAATAATGCGCACCCCGGTAAGAGTTTCCACCTGTCACGCATTCCACATTTAGGTGCCATGGACAACATTCTTGTGATGCACCAGCTGCGTTGTAACGGCGTGCTTGAGGGCATCAGGATCTGCAGGAAGGGTTTCCCCAACAGGATCCTCTACGGCGACTTCAAGCAGCGGTGAGTGACAGCAACTGTGTGAAGTCTCTGCAAAGGGACTGCGCCTTTAGGTGCTATCGACACGACGTCATTGGGTGAAGGACCAATTGTACGCATGTAGTAGACGTGCAGTGAATAGTTGCTGTGTCCACGACATTCAAAGCTCATTGCTGTATATTTATTTTCTTATGGTTCAACTACTTGCGGTGGAATTGAGATTCACTGGTAGCAGCAAGGGCGGCGCGGTGGCCCAGTGGTTAGCGCTGTCGCCTCACAGCAAGAAGGTCCCGGGTTCGAATCTCTCGGCTCGGGTGCCTTTCTGTGTGGAGTTTGCGAGTTCTCTCCCCGTGTCCGCGTGGGTTTTCGCCGGGCACTCCGGTTTCCTCCCACAGTCCAAAAAGCATGCTGCTACATAGGTTGATTGGCTCGCAGGCTAAATTGCCCCGCAGTGCCCGGCGATGGACTGGCGTCCCGTCGTCGGTATATCCTTGCCTTGCGCCCTGTGTCTGCCGGGGTAGGCTCCGGCTCACCGTGACCCTGTATAGGACTAAGCGGTTTCAGACAATGAGATGAGATTCACTGGTAGCAACAAGGCTCTTCTACGTGTATTCTGGTCTCGAGATGTTTGCCTGTGCGCAGGCATTAATGACATACGTTCTCATCAGTATAATAATTATACTTTACTACATTCGTATAAAGTAGCACCTGTCACCCAGACGCCCCAAAGCGCTGTAGTAAACAGAGGTGGCGCGGGGGGCAGGAGGCAGCGACACTGACAGCCGGCGCCAACCCGCCAGACACCGCGTCCCCGTGTACTCTGATGGTATCAGCAAATCAACGAGTGCTTCCCTAGCCGCGGGAGGAAACCGGAGAGCACGGAGAAAACTCACGCAGAACAGGGGGAGAATACACACAAACGCCACACACAAAGGCGTCCGAAGCAGGAAACAAACAGCCCCAGAAAGGAGCCCCTGTCTGTGAGCTGTATAGGTCATCACTGTGCCAATGCACTTGAGAATCGGTTAACTCATTGCATTTGATCCCGGTTTTTTTTGGCAATATCACATCAAGGACACATTACTACCTCCGGCAGTCCGTGGTTGAGACTCTTGCGTGTTTTGTTTCTTTTTTTTTATGCCTTTTCAGCTACCGTGTGCTGAATCCCAAAGCCATTCCGGAGGGTCAGTTCATTGACAGCAAGAAGGCCTGTGAGAAACTCATGGCTTCCCTGGAGCTGGATGATTCCCAGTACAAGTTCGGACACACCAAGGTGTGCAAGGATCATCCCTCGCCTCGTACAACGTGCAGTCGACGTTGTTTTGTTTCCTTATCCAGATCGTAATTATAATTATAATCCAGCTCGGAGTCCAAAGCCACGGTGCTTGGAGGAAATGAGGGGAGGCCTAGAAGGGGAACGTGCTTGTGCCCCTAAGAAAATTATTAGAGCAAAGCATTTGTAATCATAAAATGTAAATGTGCAGCCCTTCAATTGTGGGCTCACAACAGTGCTGGCAGAAAAGCCTCTGCGACGGAGCTCTAAGGAGACCCTTTAGAGACATATGCTCTGTGTACATACAAAAAAAATAGAATTATATGTAGCTATACTCTTTGTACTGCTTTCATACGTGATTCTAATTATTGCAGACTGTACTTGTAGCAATTCATTATGGTTGCTTTGCCCCGATAACAGCGCAGCTTTTGTACTGCAAAAAGTAATATTTTAAACGTCTGTCGTGAAGCTGTCACAAATTTAAATGATTACAAGATATGTAAGTGGCTTCACTACAGTTGGTGATTAATTGTTAAATACATACCAAGAGCCACCGCGGGTTGCAACAAAACTAACGTGAACCTCCTGAATAATTGACTTGAGAATCGACAAAGCAGTTCTTAACGATATAGGTACTTTTTGCCAGTATACAAATATAAGATTACGACAGGTTTTACCGTATCTGGCGATTATTCAGGTGTTTAATCTTAACCCCTGCAGAATTGCCAGGCAATTATGCAGGTGTTAAGATCCCAAACACCAAAATAGACACATTTTACAATGTGTCCAGCTTGCAAAAGCCACACATACTAGTGGCAAAGTATGCAAACATGTAGCTTTGATAACCTATGCATTGTCCTTCAACTGACCGACCTTCACCTGGCAGTGGCTTTCTTTTGAGCCTATTTGCCGGTGTCAGTCGCTGCCAAAAGGCAGTCAGCTCCAGACAATGCAGTATCAATGCTTTATAGCTTAGGTGGGGCTGTTAACGCTATGGGTACTTTTTTGCCAGTATACAAATATTAGATTACAATAGGTTTTACCGTATCTGGCGATTATGCAGGTGTTAAGATCTTAACACCTGCATAAGATCTTAACACCTGCATAATCGCCAGATCTTGTTAACAATAGTAATACTTGTTAACAATAGTAATACCGCGGTCGTATTTTACATCACATAATGATCTCTGCCACTCGGAGCAATGCTAACCTTTTCACTGTCGGCTGTCGCTCAGGTGTTCTTCCGTGCTGGTCTCCTGGGTACCCTGGAAGAGATGAGAGACGACCGTCTGTCTCTGCTGCTCACCCGCACTCAGGCCCTCGGTCGAGGCTACCTGAGCCGCGTCGAGTTCAAGAAGATGCTGGAGAGACGGTAATTCCGGGTTTTCTTTTTTCAATGCTTCTCTCAACGCACACCTTTGAACGTAAACAGGGAAGCCACCACGGCTTCATGCTCAGAAAACTCATCTCATTGTCAGAGACCGCTGAGTCCTGTACAGGGTCGCGGTGAGCCGGAGCCTATCCCGGCAGACACAGGGCGCAAGGCAGGGATATACCCACGATGGGACGTCAGTCCATCACCGGGCACTGAGGGCGATTTAGTGTGCGAGCCAATTAAACTTATGCAGCAGCACGTTTTTTTTGGACTGTGGGAGGAAACCGGAGTGCCCGGCGAAAACCCACGCGGACACGAGGAGAGAACTCGCAAACTCCCACACAGAAAGGCACCCGAGTCGAGATTCGAACCCGGGACCTTCGTGCTGTGAGGAGCGACAGCGCTACCCACTGGGCCACCGTGCGGCCCGCTTAGAAAACTGAGTTTCCGATACTGGGTCATGTTTTTTCTCTTGGCCCTGAACCAGAGAGCAAGTACCTTTTAATCCCCCTATGAGCATCATTATTGAGTAAAGCACACAAAGTTGAGAATAGGTCTTGTGTGGAAAGATGAAGTTCTGGAATGGTTCTTAAAATCTACTTTTTGGGTAAGGTCACGGATATTGTGTTTATTTATAATAATACATTGTATTTATTCGAGATAAATTGCATTTATTTAATTCCCACCTCTTTTAAGATGCCTGATCAACATGGAAGAATAGGCTAAAGGTTCCTTAGAGGAGCTCTCTAAAGTTCCTTGTTGTCTAGGTCCTTCCACCATTAGTGGCATGAGCCAGTATTTGCAGGGCTGCACCTGCACCCAGTTTAACGCCCACACGCAAGCAACTCGATGTGCAGAAATGTGTGATCAAAGACACTGTCGTTGCACCTTTCTGGTTTTGTCGTTTCGTCCTGCAGTGAGTCTCTGATCATCATCCAGTACAATATCAGAGCCTTCATGGGCGTGAAGAACTGGCCATGGATGAACCTGTACTTCAAGATCAAGCCTCTGCTCAAGTCCGCGGAAGCCGAGAAGGAGATGGCGAACATGAAGGAGGAGTTCATTAAGACCAAGGAGGCTCTCGCGAAGTCGGAGGCTCGTCGTAAGGAGCTCGAGGAGAAGATGATCTCAATTGTGCAGGAGAAGAATGACCTCCTCCTGCAAGTCCAGAGTGTAAGTTTGTGCCAACCAATTGTTTGCCTGGTTGTGATATTAAAGCTAAGACATAACTTTTAATAGTTTGATGTTTTAAAGAACATTAAAAGGACAACATAACATGCATATATTTGGAATGCATTAATATTCCTACGATTGAACCTTAAAACAGTAGTCATATTCCTGTAGTCTAAATTCTGCCACAGGCTGCTATAATAATTTGCCATCCACTGTCACACAATATCTACCATCACCGCGTCGTGATGCGACACGAATTAAATAAAACTGTTGTTGCGCCACAGAGCGAGGAAAGTATAAACGACGCAGAGGAGAGGTGCGACCAGCTGATCAAGAGCAAAATCCAGCTGGAAGGCAAGATCAAGGAAATTCAGGAGAGAGTTGAGGAGGAGGAAGAGATGAATGCAGAGATAACCACGAAGAAGAGAAAGCTGGAGGACGAGTGCTCTGAGCTGAAAAAGGACATCGATGACCTTGAGCTGACTCTGGCCAAAGTCGAGAAGGAAAAACATGCCACTGAGAACAAGGTGAGTGTGTCGTGGGTTTATTTATTTTGTCCCGCAGACGCGGTGAATATTGAATTCTGTTAAGTGCAAAACTAACGTCGCAGGCGGCACGGTGGCCCAGTGGTTAGCGCTGTCGCCTCACAGCAAGAAGGTCCCCGGTTCGAATCTCTCGGCTCGGGTGCCTTTCTGTGTGGAGTTTGCATGCTCTCCGCGTGTCCGCGTGGGTTTTCGCCGGGCACTCCGGTTTCCTCCCACAGTCCAAAAAGCATGCTGCTACATAGGTTAATTGGCTCGCAGGCTAAATTGCCCCGCAGTGCCCGGCGATGGACTGGCGTTCCATCGTCGGTATATCCTTGCCTTGCGCCCTGTGTCTGCCGGGATAGGCTCCAGCTTCACCGTGACCTTGTATAGGACTAAGCGGTTTCAGACAATGAGATGAGACTAACGTCGCAATTGCTAAGCTGAAGCGCCCTGTCCCCCGGAGTCCAACTCATCATTTTGCTGTTTTTTTTTTTTGCCCAGGTGAAAAACCTGACTGAGGAAATGGCTGTGCTGGATGAGAACGTATCCAAGCTGACGAAGGAGAAGAAGGCGCTCCAGGAGGCTCACCAGCAAACCCTGGATGACCTCCAGGCCGAGGAGGACAAAGTCAACTCCCTGACCAAAGCCAAAGCTAAGCTTGAGCAGCAAGTGGATGACGTAAGTCCTTTAAGACATTCTATGCTTGACGTTTTGTTTTGGTGGTACAGCATTGACCACTAATATCAAATACTCGAGGCATAAGTCTATAATACGGCCTCAAATTAAAAACAAGTACATGTATCCCTCAATGTATGAAATACATTCCGGAAACATTGATCCGTCAAGCAAAATTCTACGTACGGAGTTGCCGTATTGGGAGGGATGACCAGTGATAGGTGACAATTCCGGCAACGTCCCTTCTTCATTGCAGAGAGAAGTACTTGGTAATACTATTAGACACGTGTTGGTTTGTGACGCTACTAACACCGCTGTTTGTTCCCTCGAAAACCACTCCGTTGCCCAGCTCGAGGGATCATTGGAGCAAGAGAAGAAGATCCGCATGGATGTGGAAAGAGCCAAGAGAAAGATGGAAGGCGACCTGAAACTGTCTCAGGAGTCGCTCATGGACTTGGAGAACGACAAGCAGCAGCTGGATGAGAAGCTGAAGAAGTAGGCACCCCTGCTGCGCCTCTGCTTTGCCGACACGCGCTCACGCTGCTCCGTCTCGCCAACTGCACGTTTACGCGTTCGGTGGTGGTGATCGACGCTTGTTTTTGTCCGCCAGGAAAGACTTTGAGATGAGCCAGCTCAATAGCAGGATTGAAGACGAAGTCAGTCTCTCGGCTCAGCTGCAGAAGAAGATCAAGGAGCTGCAGGTGAATTTGAACGGGCTGCGCTGGCGCATGGGTCACGGTGTCGCGCCAACGCCGTGAGCGCCTGAAATTCTCTGGATGAAAACATTTTGCCGCGGGTTTGTGTTTTGTTGAGCCGCGGTGACAATGGTCGGTCTTCTGCTCCAGGCCCGCATCGAGGAGCTGGAGGAGGAGATCGAGGCGGAGCGCGCGGCGCGCGCCAAGGTGGAGAAGCAGAGGTCTGACCTCTCTCGGGAGCTCGAAGAGATCAGCGAGCGGCTGGAGGAGGCCGGCGGAGCCACCTCTGCTCAGATCGAGATGAACAAGAAGAGGGAGGCCGAGTTCCAGAAGCTCAGGCGAGACCTGGAGGAGTCCACCCTGCAACATGAAGCCACGGCCGCCGCCCTGAGGAAGAAGCAGGCCGACTCCGTGGCCGAGCTCGGGGAGCAGATCGACAACTTGCAGCGCGTGAAGCAGAAGCTCGAGAAGGAGAAGAGCGAGTTCAAGATGGAAGTCGACGACCTCAGCAGCAACTTGGAACAAGTCACAAAATCTAAGGTGACCTTTTCAAGTCCAAACTTCTGAGCCGGGTGGCTCAGATATGACTGCGCTAAGCTGAGGACTTTGGTTGGAATCCAGCGATTCATACCGCGTTACCAAGCACAGTGAGACGATGATCTCACCCCAGTTGTTAGTGACTTTTAAACAACAACATAAAATACCATAGCGTCCAATTTGGTTCCTAATTGAAATTTAGATTCATTGCAGCTTTTATATGTTGAACCTAACAATGCTTTCACATATATTTCAATGTACAGGTGAATCTTGAAAAGCTCGCCAGGACACTTGAAGACCAGCTTGCTGAAGTGAAGACCAAGGAAGAGGAACAGATGCGTTCCATTAACGACATCAACACTCAGAGGGCTCGACTGTTGGCAGAAAATGGTATGCACGTTCTTTCTCTGCCTGAAGGCAGTGTCATGACTAAAGCTCTTTCCGCCGAGCTTTCCGTTACGTTTATGAACATTTACTCCCGTTTATCAAGTCGACTTGCAGCCTCTTATTCTTCTCTAGTTGTCTTGTTAAATTTTCCCAGCATTCTTAACTTCAGCGGTTCATTGAGAAAGCCTTCCTGTCTGACAATAGGCCTTCTCCAGATTTGCAGGCATCCTGTAAGGGCCAAGGATCCGATTTCCTTCTTGCTCAACTTGTAAATGTCACGCCGCCCTTTTTCTGCAGGTGAGCTGGCCAGGAAACTGGAAGAGAAGGAAGTTCTTGTGGTTCAACTTTCCCGAGGGAAGCTGTCCTACACGCAGCAAGTTGAAGATCTGAAGAGACAGCTGGAAGAGGAGATTAAGGTTCGTGCAAAGCTCTCTTCAGGCAAAGAGATGTGTCATACATGCATTCGATCTTGATTAATTGTACGTTTGGTAACAGCTATAAGCGTAGTTCCGTAATTGCTTGCTGATGCCACTGGCCGGCAGAACAGCCTCCAAAATAAAGTAATCTTGAGAGGCCCTCTAGAGGTTACGTGGCCTATGCTAGTGAGATGTCTTGGGAGAGGTGGCACTCCCCACAACTCTACCCACATCTATGGGGTATCCATTTACATTTTACCGTTAATAGAGACTGGGGAATTCAGTGCCATGCCAGGAGATCAAACTGGTGACCTCTGGGGAGCAAAGTGTGTTAACCATTACAATTTGGCAGTACACACGTAAACAACAAAATAACAATAGCCACATGCACAGGCCTCGAATATATAAAAAAAAATCACCGTAGCAGTGATGTAACTGTGAGTCTCTGTGAATGAAATGGCTGTTCCAAGCTGACATTCTAATGTCATCACTTCAGGCCAAGAATGCCCTGGCGCACGCAGTGCAGTCAGCGAGGCACGACTGCGACCTCCTCCGTGAGCAGTTCGACGAGGAACAGGAGGCCAAGGGTGAGCTGCAGAGAGCAATGTCCAAGGCTAACGCTGAGGTGGCCCAATGGAGGACCAAGTACGAGACCGATGCCATCCAGAAGACCGAGGAGCTGGAGGAAGCCAAGTGAGTTTTGATATCGTATTTACAAACTCTCAGTGAGTCTTTGCCACGCTCTAACGGCTGCACTGCACCGGCTATGCTCCCCACCTTCTACAACCTGCATTCACCAGCCTGGTGAAATCTGGTTCAATAACATTTACAGTCTGCACAGGCATGGGGAGACCCTCATCCAACAGTGGAGTGACAAAAGGGCTATAATGTATTTGCGTCACGGCAGGTGTTACAGATCCCCCTTGCGTTGTTTGGCATCATAGTCCAAATGTTATCATTAAAAACGTAACCCAAAAAAAACATCATTGCGTAAAATTAAACGTCAACATTACCACCTTAGGGCGGCGTGGTGGCCCAGTGATTAGCGCTGACGCCTCACAGCAAGACGGTCCCGGGTTCGAATCTCTCGGCTCGGGTGCCTTTCTGTGTGGAGTTTGCATGCTCTCCCTGTGTCCGCGTGGGTTTTCGCCGGGTACTCCGGTTTCCTCCCACAGTCCAAAAGCATGCTCCTCGATAGGTTGATTGGCTCGCAGACTAAAATTGTCCCGCAATGCCCGGCGATGGACTGGCGTCCCGTCGTCGGGTGTATTCCTGCCTTACGCCCTGTGTTTCCGGGATAGGCTCCGGCTCACCGTGACCCTATATAGGATTAAGCGGTTTCAGATAATGAGATGAGAGATGAGATTACCACCTTATCAGCAGACTAGTTTTGTACAATAAGGCCCCTTTGTGCGATCCTACAAGAACACCGGGCCCACTGACATATAAATCGGTACGGACGCTGACACGGCGTGGTTGACCTTCGTGACCGCGCAGGAAGAAGCTGGCAGCCCGTCTCCAGGAGGCAGAAGAACAGGTGGAGGCCTCAAACTCCAAGTGTGCCTCCCTCGAGAAGACCAAGCAGCGCCTGCTCGGTGAGGTGGAGGATCTCATGATTGATGTGGAGAGGGCCCACGCTGCAGCGGCCGCTCTTGATAAGAAGCAGAAGGCATTTGACAAGGTGATGGCCCCTAGTGTCAGCCGCATGCTGCAGCACAGCTTGATCGTTGCTTGCGCAGAAGGGAACCGCATTCAATACATTCATCTTTGCACACTTAACCGACGCTTGTTTTTTATTTAATCTCGTCCACAGGTTCTGTCAGAATGGAAGCAGAAGTTCGAGGAGAGCCAGTCAGAGCTGGAGGCTTCTCAGAAAGAATCACGATCGCTCAGCACAGAAGTGTTCAAGCTTAAGAATTCCTACGAGGAGGCGTTGGATCATCTGGAGACACTGAAAAGAGAAAACAAGAACCTCCAGGGTAATACAGATGTCATAAAACGTTTCTCTGCACAAGACAAATACACTTGGAAATTGATCGTCAGTGGGGTACAGAGAGAGACCAGAGTGACCAGTGAGATGATGCATAATGGTTTACTGCCATTGGCGATGATTGACTGTGCGTTTCCATATTTCGTTCCAGAGGAGATTGGTGACCTTACTGAACAGCTTGGCGAGAGTGGAAAGGCCCTGCATGAGGTGGAGAAGAGCCGGAAGCAGCTTGAACAAGAGAAACTTGAAATCCAGGGAGCTCTTGAGGAGGCAGAGGTAAATGTTCTGACAGCAATAGGATAAAAATTGGCATTAATGCAGGAGATCTGCTTTCAAATCACCAGTCGGTAAATCGTTTCCTCATCGGGGGAAATTAATGAATTTTCTTTTTTGTTTGTTCGTGAAAGGCATCTCTTGAGCATGAAGAAGGAAAGATTCTTCGTATCCAGCTTGAGCTCAACCAAATCAAGGCAGAAATCGACAGGAAGCTTGCTGAGAAGGACGAAGAACTGGACCAAGTCAAGAGGGCTAACCAGAGGATCGTGGAGTCCATGCAGGCGTCGCTGGACGCAGAGACCAAGAGCAGGAACGAGGCCCTCAGGCTGAAGAAGAAGATGGAGGGAGACCTCAACGAGATGGAAATTCAG
>JAZEWT010000002.1:42069536-42081019 GCA_036362905.1 Mordacia mordax
TGACCCAATATGAAGTGCTTTAAGTCGAACAGGTTTTTTTTTACCATTTCTGGCAATTATACAGGCGTTAAGATCTTAAAACACCAAAATGGACACATTTAACAATGTGTCTAGTTTGCAAAAGCCACGCATACTTGTGGCAAAGTATGCAAACAGGAAGCTCTGATAACATATGCATTGTCCTTCAAACTGATTGGCCTACACCAGACATGGCTTTCTTTTGAGTCTGATTGTCAGTGTCAGCCAGATGATGCCAAAAGGCAGTCAGCTCAGGACACTGCAATATCAATGCTTAGTAGCTCAGGTGGAGCTGTTCACGCTATGGGTACATATGTACACTGGCAAAAAGTACCCATAGCGTAAATATGAAGTGCTTGATATTTATGTTAACAATAAAGAAAATATATATATATATATATTTTTTAAATATATTGAATTCAAGTAATAACACTTCCAGTTGTCAAATGTCCTGCTCAATCCATGGTCTTACCCTGGCCTCGAGCTTCTGCAGCTGCTTCTTGCCGCCCTTCATCGCGATCTGCTCGGCCTCGTCCAGCCTGTGCTGCAGATCCTTCACCGTCTGCTCCATGTTCTTCTTCATCCTCTCAAGGTGGGCGCTCGTGTCCTGCTCCTTCTTCAGCTCCTCTGCCATCATGGCAGCCTGGACGCAAAAAGCCACAGTCGCGGTTTGTTAGTGAAATTGCTATTGCATTCAACGTCAACGGGCAATTGAATATGTCGGCGGATTTAAAATATAAATTGTTCCTTACATCGGTAATAGCTTTCTTCGCTTTTTCGTCAGCATTTCTCGACTCCTGAATACTCTCCTCCACTTCGGCCTGAAGTTGGGAGAGATCGCCTTCCAACTTCCTCTTGGTGTTGATCAGACTTGTGTTCTGTAAAGGAAAAAGAAGTACATTTGTAGCAGCAACAATTTCATTGATGTAAAGATTACGTAACGATGTCGGTTTTCACAGCTCGACGCATGATTGCTTCGAAAAGCCGCTGTCTCGGGACAGCCGCGTCGATCGCTTCCTCTCTCCACCTCGCGACGTTTCGCCTCCTCGCACGTTAGAGGCATCCTCAGGTGCCTGAGGATGTCTCCAATGTGTTCCCGAGAGAGCTTTTCGAAGCAATCGTCAGCTTAATTGACGTTAACATTGCTGTGACGTTTCACGTGAATGGCTCCTCCAACCACTATTTGTCACCTGAGAATGCAGCAGCTGCACTCTCTCAGTGGCTCCCAGCAATTCCTGCTCCGCCAGCTTGCGGGCCTTTTCTGTCTGTTCAAGAGCCGATCGCATCTCTTCGACCTCGGCAAGCAAGAGGTTGTTGCGGCGTTCAAGCATGGCGGCCTGTTCCTTGTGGTCTTCGTTTGCGCGCAGTGCATCGTCCAAATGAATTTGGAGGTCCTGCAATGCAAAGCAGCGCAATTAATGTATTGTAAAACAAATGACGTGGATACTACGTTAAAACGCGTAAGATATTGGAGGTTAAACGTATGGAAAAGAATATATTTTCGTTGCATATTTAGGAATACATTATTTAGTTTGACTATCATGTAGGTGATTCATATTTACCTTGATCTGTCCCTGCACGTTGCGCAGGTGCTTCTGAGACTCCGCTGCCTGCCTGTTGGCGTGGTTGAGCTGAATTTCCATCTCGTTGAGGTCTCCCTCCATCTTCTTCTTCAGCCTGAGGGCCTCGTTCCTGCTCTTGGTCTCTGCGTCCAGCGACGCCTGCATGGACTCAATGGTTCTCTGGAAGCCCCTCTTAATCTGGTCGATTTCCTCATCCTTCTCTGCAATCTTGCGGTCGACCTCTGCCTTTATCTGGCTCAACTCGAGCTGCACCCGGAGAATCTTGCCTTCCTCGTGCTCCAGAGAAGCCTGCAATCCAGATTGTGGGTTTGTTGAAATGTGTTCACTTTGCCAACGTGAAATATGTAAAGTTTATAATGTGTACAATGCGTGAAACTATTTTCAGACATTTTATATTAATACTACATCAGTTTGTGTCCCCATGCCTGCAATGCATTACCTCAGCCTCTTCAAGGGCAGCTTGGATGTCACTCTTTTCCTGTTCAAGAGTCTTCCTGTGCTTTTCAAGCTCATGCAAGCTCTTGCCACTCTCACCAAGCTGTTCAGTGAGGTCTGAAATTTCGTCTGTTCAGAAACATATAATTGGGCCATTATGTTGAACATAGTCCGTACTTTTCTTCGTCTGAACAATTCACTTATGAATGCTGAGATTTGATTTACATTAAAATATGCTTGCTTTATTAAAGCTGCCTGAATTGAGGACATTAAAACATTGAACGACATACTCTATCAAAATAATCTGCTGGTTTAACAACAAATGATTCCAATATGCTATTTTGTACAGATTGGTAAATGCGATAAAGTTCAGTGATTGTTAATATACGTTTATTATTTTTGTGTGTTTATTAAACTTACCCTGGAGGTTCTTATTCTCCCTCTTGAATGTTTCCAGGTGGTCCAGTGTCTCTTCATAAGCATTCTTGAGCTTAAACAGCTCTGTGCTCAGTGACCTGGATTCCTTCTGTGAGGCCTCCAGCTCAGCCTGGCTTTCTTCAAACTTCTGTTTCCATTCTGACAGAACCTGGTCAAGGGTTACAACAGTTATTGTTTTTTTTTCTCTTCCCTTTCACACAATCCATCACAATAATTTTTTTTTAAAGTATATTACTGTAATGATGTAGGTTTTTCACGGCTCGATGCATGATGATTGCTTCGAAAAGCTGCTCTCTCGGGACAGCCGCGTCGATCGCTCCCCCTCTCCTCTCCTCGCGACGTTCCGCCTCCTCACATGTTAGAGGCATCCTCAGGCGCATCTAACATGTGAGGAGGCGGAACGTCGCGAGGAGAAGAGAGGGAGCCATCGACGCGGCTGTCCCGAGAGAGCAGCTTTTCGAAGCAATCATCAAGTATATTACTGACAAAATTACGCAACGATAGATATGATGCAATTCAAGTACCTTATCAAATGCCTTCTGCTTCTTGTCAAGAGCAGCAGCAGCTGAGTGGGCCCTCTCCACATCGATCATGAGATCCTCCACCTCACCCTGCAGCCGCTGCTTGGTCTTCTCCAGAGAAGCACACTTGGAGTTTGCTGCTTCCACCTGTTCTTCTGCCTCCTGGAGACGGGCTGCCAGTTTCTTCCTGCAGAGCGTTAAAAGGCAGATGTATGTTTAGTGCCTAAGACCTCTGATCGCAGTCACCTTTTGTTTGATTAAGATTCATTTCAATGTTCATTGTGCAAGGTTATGTGAACTTATGTTAAAGGCCCAAGTTTCAAACAACACACAGATACATGTGCAAAAAAAAAATGATCTCATGCATTATGCAAAAAGCATCTAAAGTTCCTGAAAAATGCATTTTCCTCTTATCATAGAATCTCAGGGTGGCACGGTGGCCCAGTGGGTAGCGCTGTCGCCTCCTCACAGCAAGAAGGTCCCGGGTTCGAATCTCGGCTCGGGTGCCTTTCTGTGTGGAGTTTGCATATACTCTCCCCGTGTCTACGTGGGTTTTCGCCGGGCACTCCGGTTTCCTCCCACAGTTCAAAAAACATGCGGCTGCATAGGTTAATTGGCTCGCAGACTAAATTGCCCTAAGTGCCTGGTGATGGACTAGCGCCCGATCGTGGGTATATCCCTGCCTTTCGCCCTGTGTCTGCCGGGATAGGCTCTGGCCCACCGCGACCCTGTGCGAGATGAGACGAGCTGAGCTCTGAGTGCTGGTCTCACTTGGCTTCCTCCAGCTCCTCGGTCTTCTGGATGGCATCGGTCTCGTACTTGGTCCTCCATTGGGCCACCTCAGCGTTAGCCTTGGACATTGCTCTCTGCAGCTCACCCTTGGCCTCCTGTTCCTCGTCGAACTGCTCACGGAGGAGGTCGCAGTCGTGCCTCGATGACTGCACGGCGTGCGCCAGGGCATTCTTGGCCTGAACATTGCAAAGACATAGTTTATTAGCTCAGTCGGTAGAGGACAATGACATTTCTATCCAAGTCAATTTTGATGTAACTTTCCTACATGTAAATCAAATTGGAGTTAAGGTACGGCATTGTATTTTATACATGTACAGCATTTATGATCCCCATAAATATGGTCTGTATTGAAATATGCAGGAACATACATAAGGAGATCTCTCTGTGAGAAGAAATTCTCGTAAATATTTTAATGCTAATATTTGCATTTTAAAAAATATGTTGATATACTGTTCAGATGTTGTTGAAATGTCATTCTCTCCACAGCTCTGTGCAGCGCTTTGTGACCCTCGGATGAGCACTCTGGCAGCGCTAAATATTATCTCATCTCATCTCATTATCTGAAACCGATTAATCTTATATAGGGTCACGGTGAGCCGGAGCCTATCCCGGAAACACAGGGCGCAAGGCAGAGATACACCCGGGCATTGCGGGACAATTTTAGTCTGCGAGCCAATCAACCTATCCAGGAGCATGCTTTTGGACTGTGGGAGGAAACCGGAGTGCCCGGCGAAAACCCACGCGGACACGGGGAGAGCATGCAAACTCCACACAGAAAGGCACCCGAGCCGAGAGATTCGAACCCGGGACCTTCTTGCTGTGAGGCGTCAGCGCTAACCACCGGGCCACCGCGCTGCCCCGCGCTAAATATTATTATTATTCTAAAAGTGCCTTACCTTCACTTCTTCCTCAAGCTGTCTCTTCAGGTCCTCGATTTGCTGGGTGTAGGACTGCTTTCCTCTGGAGAGCTGAACAACCAGGACCTCCTTCTCTTCAAGCTTCCTCGCCAATTCACCTGTTGGATAATGGGGCGAGCAACGCGCTGAGTCGACCGCATCTCTCATTGACAGCCACAGCGTGAAGGCGTGCATGAAATGAGTGACTGTGAGCCCATTGCTGTGGGACACTTGCCAGCTTCAGCCTGGAGCCTTGCTCGCTGTGCTGAGATGTCATTGATGGTGCGAAGGTTTTCATCATCCTTGGTTTTGAGTTCGGAGAGCTGATCCTCCAGTGACCGAGAGAGTTTCTCAAGATTCACCTGCAAGTGAGAAACAGTGCCCAGGTTATCAATGTATTGATGTATGCTAAAAACGAATGAAAGTAAAATGATATTGACATCAAAGTATTAATCATTTCATTATCATCATCTCATTGTCTGAAACAGCTTAGTCCTGTACAGGGCCGTGGTGAGCCAGAGCCTATCCCGGTAAACACAGGGTGCAAGGCAGGGATATGTCCACGATGGGACGCCAATCCATCACCAGGCACTGAGGGCAATTTAGTCTGCAAGCCAATTAACCTATGCAGCATATTTTTGGACTGTGGGAGGAAAACGGAGTACCCGGCGAAAGCCCACGCGGACACGGGGAGAATATACAAACTCCACACAGAAAGGCACCCGAGCCGAGATTCGAACCCGGGTCCTTCTTGCTGTGAGGCGACAGCGCTACCCTCTGGGCCACCGTGCCGGCCATTAATAATTTCAGAAGTACATGACATATGGTCAGTAGGCAGAGTAGAGCTTACTTTAACGGGGTTTTTTTTTTCTGTGCGTATAATCAATAATGAGAAGTATAGTGTGTTAGCGAGGCAGTTTTTGTTTCTTCAGAAGTCAGTCATGAGAAAACGTTGACTCTGCTTATCTACCATTTAGAAACCATATATGAAGTAAGTGGTGTCAACAGCTGATTTGAGACAAGCTGGTTTCATGAAACGTATTGCCCAATGTATCCGTGCATCCGTAGTGATTAAAGCACCTTGGACTTGGTGATTTGCTCCATGTTGCTGCTGAGGTCATCGACTTCCATCTTGAACTCGCTCTTCTCCTTCTCGAGCTTCTGCTTCACGCGCTGCAAGTTGTCGATCTGCTCCCCGAGCTCGGCCACGGAGTCGGCCTGCTTCTTCCTCAGGGCGGCGGCCGTGGCTTCATGTTGCAGGGTGGACTCCTCCAGGTCTCGCCTGAGCTTCTGGAACTCGGCCTCCCTCTTCTTGTTCATCTCGATCTGAGCAGAGGTGGCTCCGCCGGCCTCCTCCAGCCGCTCGCTGATCTCTTCGAGCTCCCGAGAGAGGTCAGACCTCTGCTTCTCCACCTTGGCGCGCGCCGCGCGCTCCGCCTCGATCTCCTCCTCCAGCTCCTCGATGCGGGCCTGGAGTTCGCATCCAGAACGTAGTGCATTTGTCAAAGAGAGGCTCTCATGGAAAATACAGTTAAAGTGCAGACGGATTTCAAGACGGTATTTTTTGCGATCTGTGTTTGTTTTAAGGTGGAGGGAATTTCACTGACCTGAAGCTCCTTGATTTTCTTCTGCAGTTGAGCGGACAAGGCGAGCTCATCCTCGATCTTACCGTTGAGCTGGCTAATTTCAAAGTCCTTCCTGAAAAACGAATGCGCGCAAACGAATTATTTGCAAACAAATACACGTGTTAGCATGACGTTGTTTTCATGTTGCTGTGAACTGAACTGAGTGTCAGAGAATTGCAGCTCTTACTTCTTTGTCTTCTCATCAATCTGCTGCTTATCGTTCTCCAAATCCATGATGGACTCCTGGGCCATCTTGAAGTCACCCTCAAGCTTTCTCTTCGCTCTCTCAATGTCCATACGTACTTTTTTCTCCTGCTCCAGTGATCCTTCCAACTGCACAGAGTGTCGCAATACCAACACGAGACACACGCCACCGTTTTACAAAATGCATTTAAAAAGTGACATCTCGGATCAAAAATCCACGGCAGCAAAACGCAACGGCCAAAAGTAGGCGTAACATTCATTCTTGTACTTTTTTTTTAATTTATAAGTGCTTTAAATTAGTTTTTCTATAAGTTTCGGTCAAATAATGAGAGTGTAACACAACAAATATGTGAAGGCACTTTATGCAATGGAGTAAAGAAAAGAAGGCCTTGAGCCATGATTTTAAAAGAGAGGGAGCATCAGTCAAGGTGACTGCTCGTGAGATGGAATTCCAGATACGAGGGCACCATGTTTGTGATTCTATTTAATAATATTCGAGTTTTCATGCTGGAGCTCATTTTTCATTGAAGGACTTACGTCATCCACTTGCTGCTCAAGCTTAGCCTTGGCTTTGGTCAGGGAGTTGACTTTGTCCTCCTCGGCCTGGAGGTCATCCAGGGTTTGCTGGTGAGCCTCCTGGAGCGCCTTCTTCTCCTTCGTCAGCTTGGATACGTTCTCATCCAGCACAGCCATTTCCTCAGTCAGGTTTTTCACCTGGGAAAAACAAATGCACGACAAGTTAATAAGGTCGGCGATGGACTGGCGTCCCGTCGTCGGGTGTATTCCTGCCTTACGCCCTGTGTTTCCGGGATAGGCTCCGGCTCACCGTGACCCTATATAGGATTAAGCGGTTTCAGATAATGAGATGAGAAGTTAATAAGGCACGAAGCGCATAGCGAGCGGGTATTGAGAATGGTGACGTTAACATGGCTAAACGGAGGCACGTTTGTCACTTGTTGCAGATGTTCCTAGTTTGGGCCTGAGGGCCATCCTGGTTATTATTCAGTTCATTTCACTATCAGTACCCACTTAATGCTGTACAGGGTCACGGAGGGCTGGAGCCTATCCCGCAGATACAGGGCACAATGTGGGGCTGTACCCATGATGTGATGCTAGTGCATCGTGTGTGGGTCCTCTGGCTGTATTGTAGCAGGACATTGCAAAAGGTTCAGGTGATTTGTGCTATAACAATTCTCTAAATGCAAATGCTTACACTCAACTTTTAAATACTGTGTGCGCCACGGTATGCAAACCTTAGCAATCAAACACATTTCATTTTTGTGGCGTTAGTGTTGCACTCAGCATAATTATATATTTACCGCGTCTGCGACAAAATAAAACCCCACGACACACTCACCTTGTTCTCCGTTGCGTGCTTCTCCTTCTCCACCTTGGCCAGAGTCAGCTCAAGGTCATCAATATCCTTTTTAAGCTCAGAGCACTCGTCCTCCAGCTTTCTCTTCTTGGTCGTCACCTCGGCATTCATCTCTTCCTCCTCCTCAATGCGCTCCTGCATTTCCTTGAGCTTGCCCTCGAGCTGAATCTTGGCCTTAATCAGCTGGTCGCATCTCTCTTCAGAGTCGTTGATGGAATCTTCGGCCTTTTGGAGACGCAAAACAATTCGAGCGTGTGGTCGTGTGAATATCAAAACGGAACGTGTATCTGTTTCAAAGAACGTTTTTGTTTAATGTGTTTACTTAGTGGTAAATGAATTTGGAGCACAAGCTTACACTCTGGACTTGCAGGAGGAGATCGTTCTTCTCCTGCACAATTGAGACCATCTTCTCCTCGAGCTCCTTACGACGAGCCTCCGACTTCGCGAGAGCCTCCTTGGTCTTAATGAACTCCTCCTTCATGTTCGCCATCTCCTTCTCGGCTTCCGCGGACTTGAGCAGAGGCTTGATCTTGAAGTACAGGTTCATCCATGGCCAGTTCTTCACGCCCATGAAGGCTCTGATATTGTACTGGATAACAATCAGAGACTCCCTACAGAAGAAGAATGTGTTGTTGTCAATAAAGCGGTGGTACTCTCAATCTTTATTCGACCAGTGAAATGACTCAACGGCTGCGAATTAGCTGGTTTGTATACAAGGAGAGATGCGTGCGTACCGTCTCTCCAGCATCTTCTTGAACTCGACGCGGCTCAGGTAGCCGCGACCGAGGGCCTGAGTGCGGGTGAGCAGCAGAGACAGACGGTCGTCTCTCATCTCTTCCAGGGTACCCAGGAGACCAGCACGGAAGAACACCTGAGCGATAAAATAAGAGAAAGGGCAATAAGAATTCGCTCTGTTCTTTTAGAATAATTTTTGTTTTCACTGTGTTTCTTGTTATGGTTATTCAGACAGTCTCGCTTTAATCTCCCAGAAAATATGCATCAACTGCCTGACAGAACATATCTCCCAAAAAGGTGTCACAGAACTACAGTACTTCTGATATTCCTTCAATACGTGTCTTATTTGCAATCTCGTGGCTTTTCCATTAACGTAAATGTTTTACATTAAATATTTTCACATCAATCAAATTAGCTGATGAGCAAAAGGCAGATGAGTTTTCTATCGCGAGACGATGAGTCATAGCAAGAGCTGGGAAAGTCTGTATTCGCCATTGGTTACAGAATGGCAAAAAATGACAATGATGATGATGTGGTCTACCTTGGTGTGTCCAAATTTGTACTGCTCCTCATCCAGCTGCAGGGAGGCCATGAGTTTCTCACAGGCCTTCTTGCTGTCAACGAACTGCCCCTCAGGCATGGCATTGGGGTTCAGCACACGGTACCTGTGAGGCATAAGAAAACACGCAAGAGATGTGTGACAATAGCTTCACAGTTTGCGTGCACAGCCTTAAACAATGGACTGCTGACAGATTTTGAAAAGGCCACTCGTAGCCTTGTCAAAACAGCCTCTTAAAATGCCTTCTCTGTCACCATTATTTCAAGATTTCTGAAAGATTGTTTGCCTCGTGACATGATACTAAGAGCACAATTGGAAACATTTGTTGGAAAAGAGAGCCTATAAATATCTATTTAAAGAAAGAAATAGGCTTTTGAGGGCTGCAATCATGTACAAAAGTTACCATTTGTATGGAGGATAGCAGTAGACTCCTCAACTTCACCCTTATTGCTGCCACACCCTTCTATAATCCATGACTTGTACTCCATTATATTTTGTCATTGATAATAATGATGGTGCATTTGCATTTTAGACAATGCAGCACCAGTCCGTTTGCACTCACCGCTGCTTGAAGTCACCGTAGAGGATCCTGTTGGGGAAACCTTTCCTGCAGATCCTGATGCCCTCAAGCACGCCGTTACAACGCAGCTGGTGCATCACAAGAGTGTTGTCCATGGTACCTAATCGAAATACACGGAAATAATCACGGTCACTAAGCAAGTACATTTCACAACGTTTTTCTAACATCATAGTTCGTTGGGAATTTGTCATAGTTTGGGTTGCCCTGATGACCATTCCCAGGATAATCTTACGTAAAATATCATGGTCTGATAATTATCGTGATATTAGTCTCCCACAGCTTAGTAAACTGTGTTTCTAAAATTCGGTTCTTCTTTGTACTTTGTTGTACGCTTCTAGGATTAATACTTACTTAAAAGTAACTTAACTGCAGCTCATTGAACGTAATCATACTTTGTCTTCTAATTACTTCAACATAAAATCTATTGTGCAAAATAATAAACGGTTTGTAAGTTTAATTCAAACTAGTTAACTAAAGAAATGAATTATGAAATGTTGACATCATATAATCACCATCAATTATTCCAGCAAACATTTTTAAAAGGCATTAATTTAGAGGGGCATAGATATTTATTTACAACTGTAATGATTGAGTTTCCTTATTCGCAATTTTTAGTCAATAATAATAATTTTATGGAAAAAACCCCCACAATGATCACGCATAGCCACTGTACAATATGTTTATCAAAGTGTACACAATTCTAGGTTTAACGGAGAAACTCAACACATTGTAAATGTACCTTTTTTTTATAATATATTAAGGATAATAGCATTCGAAGAAAAATATGTGCCACATGGGTTATAGCAAAATAGTTTTCCTTTATTGCTTATACATAGATATATGTTAATGTATATATAAATGTAAATATAGGTTAATGTAATTTAAGTTCTGGGGCATTTTAAACCGTTTATATCCCAGCACTGCAACACATACCGGGGGTCTTGGTCTCATTGGGGATCAAGCAACGCACAAAGTGGGGGTGAGTTGTTTTCAAGTTGGCCATCAACTTATTCAGATTTTCCTGTGCGCAGATTAAAAAAAAGATTTCATGTTACCAAATTTGCTCTTGAAACCGTACGAGAAATGTTATGTGACTGATTTAAAGCAAAGCATCAAAATCGCCCCCCTCCGGATTACTCACCCTGTGCAGGGCAGACACGGTCTGGAAAGACGAACCCTTCTTTTTGCCCTTCTTTGTGCCACCGTCTGTGGGAGTTAAACAGAGGTGATGATGGCTGGTGGCGACGAGGGCAGAGCAGTTAAGTAAAATATCGACTTGAGTGCGATGATTGCTTCGCGAGGTGGAGAGAAGAAGCGGGCAGCTTTTTGAAGCAATCATCACGCATCGAGCCGTGAAAACCTACATCGTTACAGCATCAGTGTTACGGATGACAACAGCAAACGGCACATATTTCATAGCGAGATAATTCCAATCACTTACCATCTGCACCAGCAAAGGTGGCAAAGAGAGTAGCGAGCACTTTAAGGCTGGCCTTCTGGTAAACCTGGACCACAGACTCGTTCAGTGGATCCTTATTCTTCTCCAGCCAGCCGCTGATGTTGTAATCCACGTTGCCGGCATAGTGGCCAAGGGTGAAGTGAGCCTCGTGCTTTCCCTTTGCTGGTTTGGGCTTCAGGAAGTATTTGTTCTTGCCGAGATGCTGGTCATAGAGCTTCTCCTTGAAGGTCTGATCATTGGCTTTGGGGAACATGCACTGTTCC
>JAZEWT010000002.1:42081090-42091850 GCA_036362905.1 Mordacia mordax
CTGCAGCTTCTCGTTGGTGAAGTTGATGCAGAGCTGCTCGAAGGTGTTGAACTGCGGAGCGAACAGAGACTCCGTTGTCAAACACGGACGAGGCCACGCATGATCTTTGTTGCATGCAACACACATTTTGCGTAAAAATGACGTAACAATTTTTAAAAGCGCTTACATCGAAAATTTCAAACCCAGCGATGTCCAGGACACCAATGAAGTGCTGTCTGGCTTGTTTGGTGTCCAGTGACTGGTTAATGCGAATAACCATCCACAAAAACAGCCTCTCAAAGGCTGCCTTTCCTAAAGCACCCATGTTGTTGTACACCTGTCGGAGAGATTCATTGAGAATACGTCAAACAATAAAATATAGGTTCCAATAATTTCTTAAAACGATGAGAGGTTACTGTTTAACACAACTTCAATGAAAAAAAATAAACTGAAATTTCATAAGTACCTGCTGAACTGTCTGGCCTTTGGTGACAAATTCATTTCCGACTTTGACCCTGGGCAAGCAGAGGGCTTTGAGAAGATCAGCGGAGTTGATTCCCATCAGGAAGCAAGCCTTGTCTGCGTCTGTAAAACGCAGATGCATACATGCATTGAACCTCTCTGACTATTTAAAGGAGCCCAATATTCACACGGACACTTGCATGGTGTAATGGTTAGTACACTGGACTGGAAATCCAGAGGATGCCCGTTCGATTCGATCTTCCAGTCCAGCATTTAAAACAATGAATCAAGTTTCCTTAAAAAAATCTATCCGCTCAGTTCGTTCGATCGGCAAACTCGCGTGGGGTGGGGTAAGATGTGGGTACTCGCATCACTTCCATGTCTTGACTAGCATGCAAGAGTAGGCCATATACCCTCCACAGGGGGTCAGTATGGCTCTCTATCTCCAGTGGAGACCCTTCTGCCAGCAGTGGCATGAGTAAGGAAATTACAGGGCCATAGGTCTACCGTTTCTCGTTACATTTACACTGGCAGACTAAATAACAATATTAAGCTCTTGAATGAATATCTCATCTCATTGTCAGAAACCTGTACAGGGTCGCGGTGAGCCGGAGCCTATCCCGGTAGACACGGCGCAAGGCAGGGATATACCCACGATGGGACGCCAGTCCATCACCGGGCACTGCGGGTAATTTAGTCTGCAAGCCAATTCACCTATGCAGCAGCACGTTTTTTTGGACTGTGGGAGGAAAACGGAGTGCCCAGCGAAAACGCACGCGACCACGGGGAGAGAACAAGCAAACTCCACCACACAAAAAGGTACCCGGTTCGAGATTCGAACCCGGGACCTTCTTGCTGTGAGGCGACAGCGCTACCCACTGGGCCACAGTGCCACCCTGAAAATATATTAGCAAATCACAAAATATCAAAGGAGATGGGCAATTTCACTATGTTCGTTGGAGTTTTGTTAAACTTGATAATATAACACTGGAAAGTCTCGTTTGCAGATTGAGATTTACTTTTGACATTGCACGTGTTCGCGTTAATTGATGCCATCAAGGTGAGTGTGTCTTGTACCCTCTGTGCCATCGGGCTCAGCCTGCTCCTCTCGCTGCTTCTGCTTGAACTTCATGTTGCCGTAGTGCATGATGGACCCAGTCAGCTTGTAGATACTCATTTTCTCTTCGTTCGTGAAGCCCAGGACTTCAATGGCATTCTGACAATGAACGTGAAACAATGCCAATGCACAGTCACCTTAACTTTACGCACCCGTTTGATGTATGAGTGCCTCTACATTTAAACGACATTACCACCGTTCTAACCACTGGGTAAAAACACTGCTGTGGTTTCACAAGCCCACGGTGGCTGGTGTACATGTGTGGAAAGGGAGGAGTGTCGGAGAGATGATCTATGCAGTTTACAATCTTTATTATGGAAAATCTCTCATCTCATCTCATTATCTGAAACCGCTTAATCCTATATAGGGTCACGGTGAGCCGGAGCCTATCCCGGAAACACAGGGCGTAAGGCAGGAATACACCCGACGACGGGACGCCAGTCCACCGCCGGGCATTTCGGGACAATTTTAGTCTGCGAGCCAATCAACCTATCCAGGAGCATGCTTTTGGACTGTGGGAGGAAACCGGAGTACCCGGCGAAAACCCACGCGGACACGGGGAGAGCATGCAAACTCCACACAGAAAGGCACCCGAGCCGAGAGATTCGAACCCGGGACCTTCTTGCTGTGAGGCGTCAGCGCTAACCACTGGGCCACCGCGCCGCCCCTATTATGGAAAATAAGTATTGTAATGATGTAGGTTTTCACGGCTCGATGCATGATAAGTATTCTTAATATTAATGTGTTTTCTTTCGATCTTCTTAATCCAATAGTGAAAGCGTTTCCTCAGTGATATGCAGTCACTCAACATAACTTTGTGACCTTCAGGTGAAAGGCGATTTAGAAATGTAAATATTATGATTATACATCTATCACTTAAATATCTCATCTCATTGTCAGAAACCGCTTGGTCCTGTACAGGGTCGCGGTGAGCCGGAGCCTATCCCGGCAGACACAGGGCGTAAGGCAGGGATACACCCACGACGGGACGTCAGTCCATCACCGGGCACTGCAGACAATTTAGTCTGCAAGCCAATTAACCTATACAGGAGCATGTTTTTTTGGACTGTGGGAGGAAGCCGGAGTGCCCGGCGAAAACCCACGCGGACACGGGGAGAGAACTCGCAAACACAGAAAGGTACCGGAGCCGAGATTCGAACTCGGGACCTTCTCACTGTGAGGCAACATCGCTACCCACTCAGCCACCGTGCCGCCCCACTTAAGTATTATTGTCTTAATTATATACCAAAGTACTTACATCAGTTGCCATAAGTTCTTCTTTGTCATCGATGGAGGCGACAGTAATTTCACCCTGGCTGATGAATGGGTAGTCGTAGGGGTTGTTGGTCACGAGCAGCATATCTGTCCGTGCACAATCACATCAACAGAGGTTGTCAAACGCGACATGAAAGGGTGATCTGTCAGGAATGTATGAACTGCACATTCACTTACACTTTATCCTGGCCATGGAAAATAGACATGGTTCATTTGTTTAATTGTGCGGAAGTCCTACCATACATACCGTGGAACATTGTCATATAAGCGTCAACTGACAAAAGACACATGTTCATTCAGTTTATTACTCAGTTTTATTTAACTTCCCCTAATATATAGTTATATATTAGTGTCTTTTTATGTTTTAAAAGTTTCACCTTTATATCTCTGCCCACAGGCGAGCTACAGAGCTCACATTTTGCAAGTTGACTTTTCATGCTGGACAATTTCACCGATTATATTTTGGGATCCGTCGGGATTCTGGATCAGGTTGATCCAGATGCGAGGGTCAGATCAGCAATTTTTTACGGACCTTGATAAAAGTGTGGCACCCTGCTTGTGTTGCGTCTTACTTGTTATAGTTTTTCTTAGGTGAAATTCTGACTGAATTGGGTCAAATGCACTGGACAATGCAGACGATCACTCTGGAGAAGATGATGTCGCTGTTAACATACCCAGGAGCTCAGGCTTTTGCTGAGACAGGATTTGGAAGAAGATGTGGTAGTTTCTCTCCGTTGGGAGCTGGAAGGTGACACGGGATTTCTCCAGCAGATCTGTAAAATATTGTAACATGAAATATTATTTTTTATAAATATTTGTTCTGTTTGTTAATTTTTTTTTTTGCTATGCCACCACAGTGTAAGGTATTGGTAAGACGTTGATTAATACTCACACGTTTCAATATCCGCAGAGGCAAGCTTTCCGGTGGCACCAAAGTGAATTCGGATGAATTTACCCTGGAGAATGAGAGGACATTTGTCGTTCCATTATTGTATCGGCTGAGAAACCCGTGAAATAGTGTTAGATCCTTGTCGATAAAGGGTGTGAAGCAAAGACTAAATGACGAACTCGGACTTACGAAACGTGACGAGTTGTCGTTTCTCACGGTTTTGGCATTACCGAAAGCCTCCATCAGAGGGTTAGCCTCGACGATTTGATCCTCAAGAGTGCCCTGTTCAAGAGAGCAGACAGCAGCACCACATTAACCGCTTGCTCGCGCTCGCCAAGAGCTTGCGGTGACATCACCAGTGAAAACAGTAGGTTCCATGACATATGCCAGCTTGCAAAAACGTCGACGTTATATTCCGACGCGTTGAAAGTAACATTAGGCGTTGATGTAAATATTAAGACAGCTCGCATATCCAAAGCGACAACTGCATCATTACATTTCAATATAAGCTCTGACATTTAGCCAATGAAAAAGAGTATCTCATCTCATCTCATTGTCTGAAACCGCTTAGTCCTATACAGGGTCACGGTGAAGCCGGAGCCTATCCCGGCAGACACAGGGCGCAAGGCAAGGATATATCGAAGAAGGGAAGCCAGTCCATCGCCGGGCACCGCGGGGCAATTTAGCCTGCGAGCCAATCAACCTATGCAGCAGCATGCTTTTTTTTTTGGACTGTGGGAGGAAACCGGAGTGCCCGGCGAAAACCCACGCGGACACGGGGAGAGCATGCAAACTCCACACAGAAAGGCACCCGAGAAAGAGTATTGACTTGCATATTAAGAAGGAACCGACATGACGCTAGTATTTAATGACGCTAATGCAAGTATTCTAAGCTTTCCCTCTACGTAGATCGCAAGGCAACTTAAGCTTAAATCATTCATGTCTATATGAAGCGTCTGTTTGCAGTAGGTACCTTGATTTTTCCCTCCTGCTTCTTCTTGGCAGAGTCACCCAGAGCCGCAATTGTTGCGAAGTACTGGATGACTCTCTTCGTGTTGACAGTCTTCCCTGCACCAGATTCTCCGCTGTGGAATATAATGACAACGGTGGTACATTCATCACTTTTCACCACACTGTGTGCCATTCAACCAGCAAAGCTGAGAAAGTTTGATGAGTAACCGACACTGCGGGGTTCGTGTTCTGCACAAATGATGCACTGCTGTGAGATGGGGAATGAGTGATGCTTACGTGATCAAGATCGACTGATTCTCTCTGTCTGCATGGGGAGGAGACACAAGACAAGGTAATTAAAAGCACTGTGACACAATGTGCCGTTCTCTCCGCGGCTCTGTGCTGCGCTTTGTGGTCCTTGGGTGATGAGCGCTCGAGAAATGCTGCCATTATTGTAATACGATAAATGTTAATTTAAACCTCATCTCATTATCTGAAACCGCTTAATCCTATATAGGGTCACGGTGAGCCGGAGCCTATCCCGGAAACACAGGGCGTAAGGCAGGAATACACCCGACGACGGGACGCCAGTCCATCGCCAGGTTAATTTAAACCATTTCCCAAAATATGTATTATTAACACTGATCATTTTACATTTAAAATTCATAGATGAACGTCTGATCATATTTTACTTGTTCTGCAACGATCTGTATAATTAAAAAAAAACCCCAAAAAATGTTATTACCGCAGTTCTGTGAAGCACTTTGTGACCCTCGGGTGAAAATCGCTCTATAAATGCAATTATTTTTTATTAATACATCTCATTTCATTGTCAGAACCGCTTAATCCTGTACAAGGTCGCGGTGAGCTGCAGCCTATCCCGGCAGACATAGGGCGAAAGGCAGGGATATACCCACGACGGGACGCAAGTCCATCACCAGGCGCTGCGGGCAATTTCGTCTGCAAGCCAATTAACCTATGCGGCGGCATGTTTTTTGGACTGTGGGAGGAAACCGGAGTGCTCGGCGAAAACCCACGCGGACACGGGGAGAACATTCAAACTCCGCATAGAAAGGCACCCGAGCCGAGATTCGAACCCGGGCGCTTCTTGCTGTGAGGAGGCGACAGCGCTACCCACTGGGCCACCGTGCCGTCCGATTATTAATATCGCAAACATGATAATTGCAGTCGGGCCAAAACAAAGTTTAATTTCTAATTGTTAAAGCCTCCATAATATGAGGATGTACATACCGCTCAACATGAACTGATAAGCGTTGTCAGAGATGGAGAAGATGTGAGGAGGAGCCTCCTGCCGCTTCTTCCCTCTGTACCCCGCCACAACGATCGGATCGTACACCGGCAACCATTTGTATGGATTGACGGTGACGCAGAAGAGGCCGGAGTAGGTCTGCACGCGGAACGACGCTCAGGGTTACACGGCTCCAACGCCGTGTGTTGTTTCACCACACAACAGCGATCATCCAAACTCTTAACAAAGTCGGTTTGCCACCTCTGAGCCACAAAACCGGTGCACGGTTTGGGAAGAACACTATCTCACAACAGCTGTAGTGGGGAGCAGTAGATGTTGCTGACAAACAGCAGAACTATTCACGTTTAATGCTCACAGCAAGCTTGCAGATTTTTCTAGGGCGGCTACTTTAACATGAGCATAATCCTATGCATACCGAGATAGGGGGCAACCCATAGTACAAGTAACAATACCGTACATGAATCATGGAACGCGGTGGCTTACGTAAATCATCCAGGCTGCGTATCTCTCCTTGAGGTTAAACAGCACAGACGGTTCGTTCAAAAAGGTCAACATGGCCATGTCCTCAATTTTGTCGAACTTGGGTGGATTCATCTGGTGGACTTGGTCCTCCTTCACCGTCACGGACTGCAGAGCAGAGAATCACACGGTGGAAACATTAACTGTTGCAACGTTGGGCTAATTGGACAATCATTGCACTGCTTGCGCATATATATATATAATATAAATATATACATTGCAATAAAAAATGCTCGAATTTGTGGCCATTGCAAACTTGTGAAACACCTTGTAATACATACCTCGCCTTTTTCTGTTTCAACGGTGACTTTGCCACCCTCGCTGCTCTTGATTGTTCCCTTTACGAACTCGACCTTGGGGTCATCCACAAAGCATTGCGTCTTCATGTCGAAGGGACGAGTTTGGGCCTCCAGACGCTCCTTCTCAGACTTGCGCAGGAAGGGCGCGGCCTTCCCGAATTCACCCAGGTCTCCCATCTTGCCTGGTCTTTAGGCGTGCTAAGGACACACACACACACATATAGCAATATAATATATTAGTCTGGCGTGTACTCATCTCGTGTCATTGTCAGAAACCGCCTAGTCCTGTACAGGGTGGCGGGGAGTCGTAGCCTATCCCGGCAGACACAGGGCGCAAGGCAGGGATATACCCACGACGGGAAGCCAGTCCATCACCGGGCACTGCGGGCAATTTAGTGTGCGAGCCAATTAACCTATGTAGCAGCATGTTTTTTGGACATGGGGAGAACATGCAAACTCCACACAGAAAGGCACCCGAGCCGAAATTCGAAGCTGGGACCTTCTTGCTGTGAGGCGACAGCGCTACCCACTGGACCACCATGCCGCCCAATTTTGAAAGTGACCTACAATAAATTAATATTTATAATAACCCATTTGTATAAATGACATTTCATTAAATGTATTGTTCTTATCGAACACGATTACAGTTGCAGTGTCTCATCCACCTGTGTTTAGTTGCATTTACGTTTGATACAACATAGCACTTTCTTTTTTCATTCCAGTTAGAACTCCCTCCCAAAGTGTCTATCCAAAAATGTCTAGTTCTTATATGATGCCATGATTTGTGCTCTTGATATCTGGCTACTTTATGTTTAAGACTATTAGTCCTGTGCTGAGCATCCATGATTTTAAAAAGTAAAATAATTAATGCGATATAGCCTTCGTATTAATTTTTTATTTGTAACTTGTCGGCTGATGTGCAGTGTGGTAGCACTTGAGTGAAATGTTGAATTCTACAAGAGAAGTTGAATTCTACAACAGGAGGTTTAAACGTTTAAAGTTTTCCCAGACAAGTATTACATATGTAACACTGAAATGTGATTCGTGGAAAATATTGTAGGTCTCGAAATTCTTAATACATTTTTTAAAATGATTTCATGACAGCCGGTGATGGACCGGCGTCCCGTCGTCGGGTGTATTCCTGCCTTACGCCCTGTGTTTCCGGGATAGGCTCCGGCTTCACCGTGACCCTATATAGGATTAAGCGGTTTCAGATAATGAGAATGAGAGATTTCATGACAGACCATAAACATTTGTTGTCTTAACGTTTCCATTTAGAGCGCCTGTGTAATGCTACTGTCGATTCTTGCTACTTTAACGATTTTATGTACAACCCTGAGTCAATATGCTGCCAGATGAAGGCCCTCCCCTTCCCTTCCACACATCTTTCATTCAAGGGACTTGTTTGGCCATTCTTCACCGCACTGCTTCGTACGGATTCACGAAGGGTGTGCAGGGGGCATGGGATGTGTCGAAGTGGCACCAGTGCCACTGCAGATGTCACTCACATAGATTATAACCATGGCCAGTAACGAACGGTGGAAATATGTTAATATCCACTTCCCCACCCTTACTACTTCAATATAAATCTGCCATTCTCATCTCATCTCATTGTCAGAAAACGCTTAGTCCTTACAGGGTCGCGGTGAGCCGGAGCCTATCCCGGCAGACACAGGGCGCAAGGCAGGGATATACCCACGATGGGACGCCAGTCCGTCACCGGGCACTGCGGGAAATATGGTCTGCAAGCCAATTAACCTATGCAGCAGCATGTTTTTTGGACTGTGGAAGGAAACGGGAGTGCCCGGTGAAAACCCACGCGGACACGGGGAGAGAGCATGCAAACTCCACAGAGAAAGGCACCCGAGCCGAGATTCGAACCCGGGCCCTTCTTGCTGTGAGGCGACAGCGCTACCCACTGGGCCACCGTGCCGCCCAAAAATCTGCTATTTAAATAATTTAATTTCAACTGTTACATGTGTCCATTTGGCAGTGAGATATTTATGCAGTCCTTTCAATGTTTAATGTAATATATCCTGTTTTATTATGTGATATATTACAACCAGTTGAATCACACGTGTGGATCAGTTGGTTTTGAGCCACAGAAAGACATCTCTTTATAATATGACAATTTGCTGGACGTAATAGAATTCGCTGAAAGCATATTTGTTTTTAAACATGCACACTCACAAGGCTTTAAAATACAATTACGTAGTAAAACTCACCTGTTTATGCAACTCGAAAGTGAGAGCAGCAGCTGACCCTTAAGGAACAAAAAATATTTTCAATTATTACAAACGCTCACCAAAAATCATTCAAAATCGTGGTTTTTTTTTACGTGCGATGCACGCTTGAATGACATTTCCTGTTCAAATTAACCAATCACTATTTCAATAACTCTTTGTAATCCGTTCGTTTTTCACGACTGCAAATAAAACGAGGTGATTCAAGCTGACGGAGAGACGCGAACCCACGCCACGGGTGTCCGTGACCTGCGCACGTACCTCTGCTCACAATCCCAGGGTCTGATCTCTCTGAGAGCCCTCGCCGAAATTTATAGTTCCCGTTCCCCTGCGCACAGCACAAAGTTAAGCACGTGTCCGGCCTCATTTACATCGGGAGGCGCCACTATTGTCACCACGCTACGCCCACAAGTGGCAGCGCCTTACCTTGAATGGACGTTAGCACGCTTTTTTTTCATTTTGATTTTTTTTAAAAATAGATATTTCTGATTCAGCGACATCGGTGCGTCGGCGCCCGTCGAGTGTGCGAGGCGCGCTCTGTTTAATTCTGCAGACGTTTGCGCGACTTAAGGGGATGACGCTCCCGCCGCGTTGAAATGATAATTTTGGTTGGCTGCGACGTCTCACATTCTCTGACCCATATCCAGCGTGCGCACGTCAAGGAGCCGATGTACGTGATCGATTTATGGACAGCGTGTAGCTGCATACACTCGAAAGAGTAATTCGATAATGTGTTATGCAATGTCTTGCGGGCAAGGGACCAAGCGACACCTGCTGCTGCCAAGCTCAGCGCTCGCTTGCCGAGACAACGGCGTGCCCCAATGTTACATTAAAACTTTTCTACCGAAGGTGCGGGCGGCACGGTGGTGGCCCGGTGGGTAGCGCTGTCGCCTCCTCACAGCGAGGAGGTCCCGGGTTCGAATCTCGGCTCGGGCGCTGCTTTCTCTGTGTGGTGGAGTTTGCGAGCTTCTCTCTCCCCGTGTCGGCGTGGGTTTTCGCCGGGCTCTCCGGTTTCCTCCCACAGTCCAAAAAGACCACATGCTGCTCCACAGGTTAACTGGCTTGCAGACTAAATTGCCCTCAGTGCCGGGTGATGGACTGGCGTCCCATCGTGGGGTGCATGTGCCCTGTGTATGCCGGGATAGGCTCCGGCTCACCGCGACCCTGTACAGGACTAAGCGGTTTCTGACAATGAGATGAGATTCTGAGATGGCTCGATTGGATGTACTTGAAGACCCTTCATGTTGTTCTTCAGCCGCAAATATTTTAAATCGCAGATGTCATCACTCTTCCACAATGGTAATTCTGTTTTGTCTCAAACAGTTGCCTGTTATTTAGACTCTTCCTTAATATTCTTGTAAACACTGTGTTGTTAGATTTACAATGAACTTGGTGACAACTAAATATTTCATTAAAATGTTTACGTGTTAAGTTTATCCTAACATACCCACACATAAAGTGTAAATGTGATCATGACATTTTCAAGAATATGCTTTATATATATTGGTAGTGTACAGTTAATAAACAGTCTGTAATACGTTTATGTAAATACATTTAGCGTCTGCAAGAAATTGTAAATAAATTTGTATTATTTTGTTACGAATTAAATGATATACATTTACGATCTTTTCTCTCATTTCAGCCATTTATAACTTAACATAAGGGCGGCGCGGTGGCGCAGTGGTTAGCGCTGACGCCTCACAGCAAGAAGGTCCCGGGTTCGAGTCTCTCGGCTCCGGTGCCTTTCTGTGTGGAG
>JAZEWT010000002.1:42217263-42227292 GCA_036362905.1 Mordacia mordax
TCTTGCTGTGAGGCGACAGCGCTAACCACTGGGCCACCGTGCCGCCCACACAAAAGATTTAACCAAGAAATGCCATAAAGATTCTTTTTTTTTTACACTCACGCGCCTGAAAACTATCTCTTAATAATAATAATTGCATTTCCAGAGCGCTCTTCACCCGAGGGTCACAAAGCGCTGCACAGAGCTGCGGAGAGAGCGGCGCGCCAACAACAACGAAGGCATCAGAACGGCAAATCAGCGACAACAACCTTTTTTTGGGGGGGAGACGGGATGAAATACTAAGTGAATGATGACAAGTGGCGGAAAGTGACAAGTGAAGGCACGGGGAGGTTTGAATGGCGCATGAGAATATTTGCCACACACTTTAAGTCCCTTGCATTATCGCCTCCAATGGAGTCTTCTATCTCCTAAGCCACGAGACACAACAAGTGTTCAGCGCAAAATCTGCTCTCCACAGCGGGAGGGTGCAAAGCATGATTTATCTCATCTCTCATCTCATTATCTGAAACCGCTTAATCCTATATAGCGTCACGGTGAGCCGGAACCTATCCCGGAAACACAGGGCGAAAGGCAGGAATACACCCGACGACGGGACGCCAGTCCATCGCCGGGCATTGCGGGACAATTTTAGTCTGCGAGCCAATCAACCTATCCAGGAGAATGCTTTTGGACTGTGGGAGGAAACCGGAGTGCCGGGCGAAAACCCACGCGGACACGGGGAGAGCATGCAAACTCCCCTACACAGAAAGGCACTCGAGCCGAGAGATTCGAACCCGGGACCTAAGCATGATTTATCAGAAGCCTAATTGGGATTTGTTGCGGCGCTGAGCAAGGTTTGCGCCATCTGGAAGTCGAGGCACACAGCGCTCGGAGAGTGTGCGATGTGCACACTCGGATTTCATCAACAGCCTGGTGACGGTGGCCCAGTGGGGTAGCGCTGTCGCCTCCTCCTCACAGCAAGAAGGTCCCGGGTTCGAATTTCGGCTCGGGTGCTGCTTTCTGCGTGGAAGTTTGCGAGTTCTCTCCCCGTATCCGCGTGGGTTTTCGCCGGGCACTCCGGTTTCTTCCCACGGTCCAAAAAACATGCCGCTGCGTAGGATAATTGTCTTGCAGACTATAATTGCCCGCAGTGCCCGGTGATGGACTGGCGCCCTATCGTGGGTAAATCCCTGCCTTGTGCCCTGCGTCCCTCTGCAGGACTAAGCGGTTTCTGACAATGAGATAAGATCAGAACATCCTGGCGTACTCTCCAAAACGTTATTCAATAGGAATCACTTCCAAGGGCGGCGCGGTGGCCCAGTGGTTAGCGCTGACGCCTCACAGCAAGAAGGTCCCGGGTTCGAATCTCTCGGCTCGGGTGCCTTTCTGTGTGGAGTTTGCATGCTCTCCCCGTGTCCGCGTGGGTTTTCGCCGGGTACTCCGGTTTCCTCCCACAGTCCAAAAGCATGCTCCTGGATAGGTTGATTGGCTCGCAGACTAAAATTGTCCCGCAATGCCCGGCGATGGACTGGCGTCCCGTCGTCGGGTGTATTCCTGCCTTACGCCCTGTGTTTCCGGGATAGGCTCCGGCTCACCGTGACCCTATATAGGATTCAGCGGTTTCAGATAATGAGATGAGAT
The DNA here is from genome assembly GCA_036362905.1 of Mordacia mordax. NCBI lineage: Eukaryota > Metazoa > Chordata > Hyperoartia > Petromyzontiformes > Petromyzontidae > Mordacia > Mordacia mordax. The sequence continues at coordinate 42,218,884 of JAZEWT010000002.1, forward strand.
GAGAATCACTTCCAAGTTTACTTTCAGTCTGAGTTCTCAACGTGGCCTTTGAAATAACAAGGCAGCTTCTATGACCTTAAAACCACGTACGCATACCTCAAAGATACGTTTGCTGATATTTTCAGTTGACAAAAAAAACACAGCATGTGGAACACTGTACAGTACAAGTATTCAAACAAAAGTCAATGTAAATCATCTCATCTCATCTCATTGTCTGAAACCGCTTAGTCCTATACAGGGTCACGGTGAAGCCGGAGCCTATCCCGGCAGACACAGGGCGCAAGACAAGGATATACCGACGATGGGACGCCAGTCCATCGCCGGGCACTGCGGGGCAATTTAGCCTGCAAGCCAATCAACCTATGTAGCAGCATGCTTTATGGACTGTGGGAGGAAACCGGAGTGCCCGGCGAAAACCCACGCGGACACGGGGAGAGCATGCAAACTCCACACAGAAAGGCACCCGAGCCGAGAGATTCGAACCCGGGACCTTCTTGCTGTGAGGCGACAGCGCTAACCACTGGGCTCTCTTTGATGTGATTATGCTCCCAGATTTGCTGACTCTCACTGTGTGATACCTATTGTACTGCCGTTATACACATGATGCGGAAAGCGTTACATCTCATATCTCATTGTCAGAAACCGCTTAGTCCTGTACAGGGTCGCGGTGAGCGAGCGCCTATCCCGGCAGACACCGGGTGCAAAGCAGGGATATACCCACGATGGGACGCCAGTCCATCACCGGGCACTGCGGGCAATTTAGTCTGCAAGTCAATAAACTTACGCAGCAGCATGTTTTTTTTGGACTGTGGGAGGAAACCGGAGTGCCCGGGGAAAACCCACGCGGACACGGGGAGAGAGAACATGCAAACTCCCACACAGAAAGCAGCACCCGAGACGAGATTCGAACCCGGGACCTTCTTGCTGTGAGGAAGCGACAGCGCTACCCACTGGGCCACCACAGTGCCGCCCATGCCTCGCGCTTGCTTCTCTGTCAGCACGGGCCACCGACATCACCACTCTTACGTGGCTTCCTTTCCATGTTAACCGGCGAGACGACATTAAAACAGAATAATACCTCCTGGGGTTCCAAATACCTTCCAGCTGTGCTTCCCTGTCTCACACCTGACCCGTTCCTCTTCTGATGATATTGGCAGTAATAGAGCTCAATATTTCTACTTTCCACAGAGGGCAAGAAGTAATTCTGGGCACGACAAAGGAGACCACATACTGCACAGCCCTGCCGCTAGCCACCGTCACACTGTTGAGTGAAGGGACAACAAGGGACCCTTTAAATGAGGGCACGGAGGTCATGGTGTGGTCAAACAAGCTCATCGCTACGGTTTGCCCCAGTCCTTCATTTCGTTAGAAAGGGTAGTGATCACCATGGGAGCTGCCTCCCTATTAACTTTAGCCTCAGGATCTGGCTTGTCACTTATATTAGCACATCAAACCATCATGTCTGGGACAGCTGGGATTTCGAACAAGATACGTCACTATTTACAAGCGCATTATCATATACTGTACTTGTTTCATGTACCTCCGGACGCAGTTAATAATTGTGCCTTGACTTCCCGGGAAACACAGTGATTAGATGGGAAGGTCATGAATTAGCAATGAAATTATCTCTCATCAAAACACATGTGTACATACACAGACACACTCACAAGCCATGTGCAGCAGATCCCAAATGAGCAGCTCTTAGGAGCAATTCTCATACATCGAACCATGAAAACCTGCATCAGTACAAACATATACCATAAAGACACAGCTGTTGGCATGCAGCAGTAGATCACGTATGATTGCACAGCAGCTGTTTTCCCTTAGTGTGCCACAGCTGCTGTTTACACACAGCACCAGGTACTTATTGTATGCTGAGCTGACCTGGCGACAACTCAGGATCAGGTGAGAGATATCGCAAACCACGATTTTTTCTTTTTTGGGGTGGGGTCAGAAATTAAACTCGGGTCAATATGTCTCATCTCATCTCATTATCTGAAACCGCTTAATCCTATATAGGGTCACGGTGAGCCAGAGCCTATCCCGGAAACACAGGGCGTAAGGCAGGAATACACCCGACGACGGGACGCCAGTCCATCGCCGGGCATTGCGGGACAATTTTAGTCTGCGAGCCAATCAACCTATCCAGGAGCATGCTTTTGGACTGTGGGAGGAAACCGGAGTACCCGGCGAAAACCCACGCGGACACGGGGAGAGCATGCAAACTCCACACAGAAAGGCACCCGAGCCGAGAGATTCGAACCCGGGACCTTCTTGCTGTGGGGTCAATATGTTTACAACGCAATGCGCTAACCGTCGCACCGCTGGTCTCTCTGTACACATACCTGCGTGTGCGTGTACACTTACGAGCCCGCACCTGCTTTCACGCGCACGTACGCGGGAGTCGCTGCCACGCAAGCGCTTGCGGACACGCTTACACACCTGCAGTTCCTTCAGCTTGCGCTGCAAGTTCACCGAGAGATGTTGCTCATCCTCCAGCCGGGCGTTCATGACATTTATCTCGTAATCACGCCTGAAGAGAAACCAGGAAAAAACGTAGTCGGATCAGAGCGAATTACGCCGGCATGGGATTTCTAAACACACAGCCTACAAAACCTTAAATGAGACATTACATTTGTGACTTTTTGTGCGCGGATAGTGTTCCGTGAGTGACCTAATAAAGTTCTTAACCTTGATTGAAGTGAAATATTATTTACACTCAATATATACGAATAGCAGGTAAGTGTAACAAATTGCATCCGTTAGCAAGGACAAATGCCATTTTAAACGTAATTCTACCCTTACAGTCTTTATTAATACAATAAGCTGCCTTTTGTCAATGCTAAAGGTCTTTATTAATACAATAAGCTGCCTTTTATCAACTCAAATGACCCTTGAAAGAGAAGCTATACATCAATTGCTTTATCTGGCAATTATTACCGGCTCAATAACTATGAAAATTATATCAGATAAAAAATATCGCGCTGTTATTTCAACATTTTCCACTGCCATTCTATGGGTCTGCTCGAATCACAGGCACGAAACCAGGAGTTCATATGACACCAGGGATAATAAAACCATCAACCACACAGCTCCTGTCACCCAGCCACTGTCAAAACATCCTTCTTCCGCTGCACCTGCACTTAAGCGTGGAGCAACCGGGCCCAATGTCAAGAAAGTTCAGGCCCTTTCTTGAAAGGTACTTGTGCCATCCTTTAACACAGCCTCCGACAGAATTTCAACAAGGACGATCTCCGGAGATATCATCTCACCTCGGCTTATCTCATTGTCAGAAAACGCTTAGTCCTGTACAGGGTCGCGGCGAGCCGGAGCCTATGCCGGCAGACACAGGGCGCAAAGCAGGGGATACACCCACGATGGGACGCCAGTCCATCACCGGGCACTGCGAGCAATTTAGCTTGCAAGCCAATTAACCTATGCAGCAGCATGTTTTTGGACTGTGGGAAGAAACCGGAGTGCCCGGCGAAAACCCACGTGGACACGGGGGAGAGAGAACATGCAAACTCCCACACAGAAAGCAGCGCCCGTGCTGAGATTCGAACCCGGGAACCTTCTTGCTGTGAGGAGGCGACAGCGCTCACCCACTGGGGCCACCACCGCGCCGCCCATCTCTGGGATCATCAAAAGCAAACAGGATTCTTCCTCGCCATCGCGTGCTCACATTGACCCGACAAACGGGTTGCACCACTGCTGAGGTGAGATAAGTCCTCCCTGGAATTACCGTGGACAAAGGGCACGTGTCTGGCGGTGTCTGGCCGAGGACCTATCAGCACAACAGCACAATTATCCAGCGGCACCACGATTATCCCCAACATCTACGACATACGCCTGCGTGGCGGCGGCTAGAACTTGTCCACAGCACGCTGTTCATTCGAGGGGGAGTCTGTGTTTATCGCGCAACATCTGTCAATTAATCTGGTCTCATTATCTCATCCGTGTAAAGTAACGGAGTCAACTGCAGTCTCTAAAATACTGCCACTGTTTTGCACGCTTGCTTGAGAACGTAAAATAAGTTTGAACGTTTTTTCGTGTGTTTATGCCTTAATGAAGAGACAATGTGTGCTTATTCAATCACGTCAATATTTCGATAAGAGCAAGAAATGTGTACATATAAAATGTAATAGTAATAATAATAATTCCACTCCTGGAGCGTAATTTCGTTCAACACAGATAAAATGGTCAGAAATAAAGGTACACAGTCGGTTGCAGGTAACGTGTGGTGGGGTAAAACGTGGGCAATCCCATATCTGGCCAGTATCGAAGGACAAACACCTTCTCGGGCCTTCCACCAGCAGTGGCGTGAGGAGGGCATTTCATGGCTGCACCTTCACCCTAACTTTTTTTTTTTAAAACAACGAAGGCACAGCGAGCTAAGCCACCGCATTCCTATGGGAGCCTTTTTTTTGCTTCTCTGCGAGGGAATTCTGGAGCAAATTGAGTTCTGCAGGAATGTGGCCCATCGACCTGACTGGCACCAGACGCTCCCTGCACAAGACTCGACTAGCTGCTATTGTACAATTTTAGTGGGTGCATTACTGCCTAATGTTCTTCCCATTGTCTCGTCAGGCTTGTGTGGGGTGAGATACAGTGTTCATTCACAGCTCTTCATGGGGGCAGAAAATTCGCTCGAGAAGCAGATATCATGGAACTACTTTCATCTCTCATCTCATCTCATTGTCTGAAACCGCTTAGTCCGATACAGGGTCACGATGAAGCCAGAGCCTATCCCAGCAGACACAGGGCGCAAGGCAAGGATATACCGACGATAGGACGCCAGTCCATCGCCGTGGAACTACTTTGGAGGCCTTTAATTCACAAATTAGAAGGCTAACGCTCCCGATGCTAGACAGAAAGGCATTCGATGGCAGACAAATCAATTATTTTTTTTTATTCGAGAGGTGGGATTTAGGCAAACAAAGTGACAAACGAAGCTTCTGCGATGGGATTTTAATGATGTAATCGGTATCTTGGCAGAGAGCATGAACACATCATAATTGAAATGTAATGATGTAGGTGTTCACGGCTCGATGCGTGATGGTAGCTTCGAAAAGCTGCTCTCTCTCTCTCGATCGCTCCCTCTCTCCCAATCGCGACAAAGCGCCTGAGGATGCCTCTAACGTGTGAGGAGGCGAAACGTCGCGATGGAGAGAGAGGGAGAGCCATCGACGCGGCTGTCCCGAGAGAGCAGCTTTAGCGAAGCAATCATCAAGCTAGTTTCAACCCCGGTTGGTTGGAACTCAGGACCACAGTAGTGCTGACTCAGTGCTCAGATCTTTGATCCACCTGGTCCCTAGGTCACTCACTTTTTGATGACTTCCTCCATCTCCAGCTTGTGCCTCTCCATTTCGTTGAGCGAGTCTGCGGTACACTTGAGGTCCGACTCCAACTTACGTTTCACTTTCTCGACCTCGACTCGAAGTTTCTTCTCCTGGTCAAGTAGATCTTCCAGCTGCACGCGACGTCAGGACAAGTATCGGGGTCATGGTTTCCAATAGCCTCTGTTAATGGTCACTGTGCACTGTATCATGAAAACATTATACGTGTAATTTGTGTGCACAAGAACAAAGTTTTCGCTATTAAAACTATTACAAATTGCACATGGTTGATAATAATTCCAACGCACAATAAGGCTGCCACATTAAAATACGTGCATGGAAATGCAATACAGCATTACCTAAAGCAATGCATATCCTCACAATGCGCTGTCTTATGCTGGCCATATACAATTGTCTAAAAGAGATGTGGGAACATGAAGGTTTTGTGCTTGTTAAACACCGCGTGCTTCACACTTAATTTAATCTAAAAGCCCCGTGGCTATCGGCACAGGGCAATATCAAATAAATTTCCAGACCTTTGATCAAAGAGAAATAAAACCTACCCGAGCTGTAAACCATGAAACACTCGACTAGAAACAAGCAGGCGCACCTATACACTCCCACGTATCTAACTCTGTCTCTTGGGAAGTTAAACCACTGCTATTGACACAGTCGGGAAGTTAATGCTGTATGTTCCATAAAAGAAAAACTTGGAAAGGAAAAAGCGAGGTGACTTTTTGTTTGCTCTTTTCCACTGTTTGGGCTCAGCTACCACAATTATGCACAGTGCATTACACAGCAGGAGAATTAAACAAACATTCACTCTGCGTTTGATATAAATCATGCATAAGTGCCCATGCACCGATGGGGAATAAGATCAAAATGCAGAGGCGAGAGAGAGAGAGCGAGAGAGAAAGAGTGAGAGAGAGAGAGAGAGCGAGAGAGAGAGTATTGCCAAGGGATTTTTTCATTCTACATGCAAGCAAAACCAATGCCAGTGAGCGATTGTTTTCGTGGGAAGAGGCCACGGGCAAATCGCTTTTAACTTCTGCAACATAAGCACTTGCGGTGCAGCGCTTGCGAAGGCAATTGAAGGCAACGCTCGTTACGATATTCCGTACAGTCGTGGGGACTTGGCGAGGCACTTTGAGCTCTGCCCCCCCGAATGCTCGTTCACCATGAACCCCAGCGCCCCAGGATTTCTCTCCAACAACGTCACGACTGATGTTTGTACTGGATCACGGCTGGCATTTCACTGAGCCACACTGACCTACATGGTAAAAGTCCTGTCAAACAACCCATCACGACCGACAGAGTGGGACTGAGGCCTTTATCCAGTTGTGGATTAACAAAGGACTACAAACCATTATTACACCCTTGTGTAGTATTCAATGCGGTCTGCATGGTAATTCTATCTAAACTATAGCCACATTTGGCCGTGGTTTCACCAGTACTCTAAAAAAATACACCACGTTATACGCACTGTTTGTGTATATTTGTAAAAATCCATTTAAATGTACGGGTTCTTTATGAGCTTAATCCTGAAACAGAGTAATGCTGACACAAAAACAACAGCCCTCACTGCACAGGACACGTGTCTCCTAATCCCATAGCATTAGTCCGTACATTTTCCCCTCGGTATAAAAAAGTGAGCCACCAACATGCCTGCTATTGCGTCTTTTCCAATGTTTTGCAATTCGACGTTAGATATTCAGGTTTTCCAGGCATCAGTGCGAAAGACAGCTGACAGACGGCAATGCATGTCATACTTTTTGTACCGCATTATTCTCGGCCAATGGTTCCAGCCAAAAAAAAAACGGAACGAGGTGCATGTTGTCATTCAACATACAGCGACGCGATTTACGCCACCGTTTAAATTCCATCTCAGCACGAGTCGTGGCCTTTTTGACGCGAGCAGAGCAGCCGGACTTATGCTTGAGAGGAAGGAGCAACGTACTTCGGCATTAGCATCTGGCAACAGTTATTAAAGCGCGAGATTCCCACTCCGCGGTAGACGCTGCAGTTTGGCATCACAACGTAAACTGCCCAATACGTCAGCGAGGAAGCACACAAGCAGGCAAGGGCATCATAAATATATACCAATAACTGGGATTGATGATTGCTTCTAAAAGCTGCTCTTTTCGGGATAGCCGGGTCGAGCGCTCCTCCTCTCTCCTTCACGACGTTTCACATCCCACGTTTGGGCCATCTTCAGGCATTCTGTGGTTTGGTCATGTGCGTGACTGCCATTAATATATCAAGTCACTCCCTTCTACCGCGTCACTCCCTTACAGGGACAATGGAAGGGGGAGGGGGGGGGGTCCTTTTTAAATGATGCAATTCTCTTGCTCGCTTATTGGCACTAAAATTTACTTAATATAGTTCTGCCCCTGATTTAACATATAAGTTACAGTTCATGAATGCCTGCCTGGTTACTGAAGTCTTAATGTTGTCTGTAGTCCAGTGTTTAAGAGCTGTTCACTGTTAACTTTAAAAACTGGTTGCCAAACTTGACTGAGCTATCGTCTCATTTCTTGTTTGCGATTCATTGTTGTTTCCGTCTCGTGAATCTCTATTGCTTCACGGAGTAATCTTGGGCCTTTGTGGCGGATAGCAGCGAGTACACGCATCTTGTCAAAATCGATTGTGCGTTGTTTGTCTACACTGTGGGCTGCAGTTGCCGATTTATCCACATGCAGCAGATGCACTGCTGCCTCACATTCTCTCTCTTCCTTGTGGATATTTTTCTTCCCATCTACGTAATGTACATTTCTTCACAGTTGCTGCAAGTATTGCAATATACGCTTGTTGTCTGTAACGGTAGCTTATGGGTGATTTGAGTACGTTCTGTATATAGTCAGATCGGTAGTGAAGATGGTTATTATCTTATATTTCCCTACAAGGAGAGAGGAGGAGCGATCGACGCGGTTATCCCGAGAGAGCAGCTTTCATAAGCAATCATCATGCATCGAGCCGTGAAAACCTACATCACTACAATGACTGGCAGTATTAAAACTATAACATTACATTTGGGGGCGGCACGGTGGCCCAGTGGTTAGCGCTGTCGCCTCAC
>JAZEWT010000002.1:42227402-42237651 GCA_036362905.1 Mordacia mordax
ATGAGACATTACATTTGGTGGCTGTTAGTTTACCTCGGCGATCTTAATTTGATTCTTGTTGCTGAATCGGTGCAGGCTTGCCAACTTGTCTTGTTCACTCTGCAAGTCATCCAGCGTGGCCTGTGGGCACAGCAGCAACATGGGCACAGGGTGTGAGACTGTCAGTGACGCGATGTGGTTTGCGACAGTCATCTTGGGCAGACTGTTGTCTGTAGTCCATATTAAAACTCCACCATCAGCTCACCACCAAGCTGGGTACAGTCTCTGACATCACTTTGTATATCTCATCTCATTGTCAGAAACCGCTTAGTCCTGTACAGGGTTGCGGTGAGCTGGAGCCTATCCCGGCAGACACAGGGCGCAACGCAGGGATATACCCACTATAGGACGCCAGTCCATCACTGTGTATATATTCCATGAAATGTTGAACTCTGTCAACATAAACATGCATTTTATATAATTATTTTAATAGTCCCTATAAAAACTCACTATCAATATCACTTGCTGTTGACTCAATTGTCCAGATAATGGTCATTGATTCACCTTAGCAGCAAACCTCCCATCATGCAGGATGCACGTTCGTATTCAATTTCCTTAAGAAACCCGACGGAAAAAAATCTTGGGTTAAAAGTATGACAAAATGCCAATGTTACAACTTTATTGTCAAAAAAGGACATTATGCCCCGGTGTGGCTGGTAGACACTCTAATAACATTACTGGTATAACTATACTTGTTTACCCAGCAAAGGCTCAATGAGTCTCAAGATTTGTTTTCAGCAGGGTCCTTCCAGATTTATGCAGTGGGGAATGATGCTGCTGCTATGTGTAAACCCAAGTGACCATTTTTGCAGGTACAGTTTGGCCAATACCGATTGCCCTGCGTTTTAAGCAACGGGAAGAAATTAAAGGGGCCTGGATCAATTCCGCGCGACTCAGGGAGAGGACACACAAACTCCAAATGTTGACACGAGGGTTACCAACTCTGCCCACCGTACCTGTCGATTAGCCACCAAGTCGCAGGCTCTCTCGGTGACAGCGATCGCTTGACGTGGCAAGTGTGGCGGTGGACGGGCGTGCGTACCTGATGGAGCTCCTCCACCTGCTTTTTTTCTTTCTGCAGCTTCACGATCGTCTCGTCTTTCAGATTCAGCTCCTCGCTCTGCGAGTGAACCTTGTTCTCCAGAGCCTGCGATCGCGCCGTCACCCGTGACCGCCGACACAGACGCGCACGCACGTTTCAGTTCGGCGCTTGTACAAGCGAGTCACAGAAGAGACCGATTGTATAAACACACGACGGCTGTCAGTTTGCTTTATGTACAGGACATCGCGTGTACTTGCACACTGTGGTTATGCCTATATGCCAGTGTGGGAACGCATTCCACCTTTAAAAAAAAAATAATATATGTACGTTGAAAGCGGTAACAGGGACTTGGGGGAGATGTTTGAATATTTTACCATTTTGTTGCTGTTTGCTACGTAGCAGCGTATCGGTACACCGCTCACTCGGGGCATGGAGAAAGCCTTTTTTTTCCACAAACATTCTCACAAGTGGAGAGCTGACGTTGTACTAACGAGCAAAGTTCCCATGACTTGCGTTCACATTCGCTCTGCTCACACTCAGCTCATCAGCTCATATCTCTCATTCTTAAGAAAACTGTTACCGTCTCGCAAATGTTTCTCCCCCGTTCATGAAAATTGTGCTAAACGGTCTGCTCTCTTTGAAATTAATCTCACCTGCACATTTTTCCAGGAATGGGGGTCAGTGGGTTTGGACAAGTTCACGGAAATTCAATCTTTACGAACTGTCTCGTGGCACAGTACAGCGCAAAAGCGGCGTAACAGATACGGGGCTTGGAATGGCCTCTTTTTCGAGAATAAAAGGACACGAAGATGGCGGTTTGAATCTCTGCCATGAAAACAAAGCAAAACATGGCCAACACTGGCACACTGCTCCCTGCTGCAGTGGGACACCTTCATACTCTCCCTAAAACAGGTCCCAGCACAACACAGCTTGCCATGCTCCACGTGTACTCTCTGTATTCAGTGGCAGCCAAACACGTTTGAAAACTGGGATAAATGGCAAAGTCTTTAAGGAATGATACGAGCGCAGAGCCTGGGCTACATCGCATTAACATGTCGCACAAAGTATTTTGGACAGCTGGCACCAAATCTGAGCGAAATTATACGGACGAAACGCTGCATTAGTTTTGCAATATGCCAAATCGCTTGAATCAAACTCAACTGAGTTTCCGAATTGTCTTAAACGTCAAGAGTTAACGTATGAGACGTGAACGAATTCTGCAATATCTCATCTCATCTCATTGTCTGAAACCGCTTAGTCCTATACAGGGTCACGGTGAGCCGGAGCCTATCCCGGCAGACACAGGGCGCAAGGCAGGGATACGCCCACGATGGGACGCCAGTCCATCGCCGGGCACTGCGGGGCAATTTAGCCTGCGAGCCAATTAACCTATGCAGCAGCATGCTTTTTGGACTGTGGGAGGAAACCGGAGTGCCCGGCGAAAACCCACGCGGACACTGGCAAGCGTATTCTCGCTTGCCAGGAAGATGGGGACACTTCAGTGACGGGGGGGAGGGAGATCATTCACCTCACCTTTTTCTCCTTCTCAAATTTGACCGCAGAGCCCTCCAAGCTCTCGACCTCGATCTTGAGGTCTTGCACCTCGCTCTCGAGTTTACGGCGCCTGCCGGTGAGCTCGGCGTTCGTTTTCTCCTCGCCCTCCAGCCGTGTGTTGAGATCTGCCACTCTGTCCTCCAGCTCCTTGCGCTGGCGGTCCAGCGACTTTACACGCTCCTGTGCATCCCCCTTCTCACCGCGCTCCTGTGACACCGTGACAGAGCGCGGCGCAAGCCAGATCCTTACTCCACTTCATCAACAAATCTATTAATCAAGAGTGTCGGAATTGATGATTGCTTCGAAAAGCAGCTTTTCGAAGCAATCATCATGCATCGAGCCGTGAAAACCTACATCATTACAGTGTCGGAATTTTTTTAAAAAATAATTCACATGTACATGTAGTGAAGTGTATACGTTTTCATTTAATGCTTCAGCGTTAGACAGCAATTAAGAAGAGCTGATATTTTCCCTACATTTATGCTTACAAAATAAACTTGCAAGAATGTGCTTCGCACATTGTTTGTTTTGGCATCAGAAAACAAATAATAGTCCGGGTTTTCAAACATAGAAATCCATCCGTGCCATGAGAGTCATTTACTCAACCAATGCCTCTTAATTGAAAGCTTAATAATGGCCTTTGCTGTAAGAAATTCTCTGACCTGAACAGCATGGCCATTAAAGTTGTTATAAAACCGTTAATGCCAGGCAGGAAACGAGTTAATGTGTATGGATGAGGGAGCTAATAAAGCCTAGTCGAGCCAGACGGACGTCACATACTTCTGCAGCCTCTGCCGACAGAATCAGCTCCTCCAGCCTCACAGAAGAGTCATCCCAATCCAGGTCCGTCTCCGATTCAGACTCCCAGCCAGGACCCAGGAACTTCTCTGACAGCGAGTAGGACCGTTTCCGCCCTGCCTGCACGAGTTCATCGCCCATCGGCTTTTTCAAACCCTGACCGCGTCTGCCCCCTGATCACCCCCCAAGAACAACAAAAATAATGAATGTATTGTGAAACAGAAATATACATGCACAATTTCCCTTGGCCTCCTACACCTGGCAGGAGGCAGGACAACTTGAATCTCAGCGTAAGTGCTCAGTCAAGCGACTCCCATAGCTGCTGGCTGAGTGTGTGTGTGTACAATAAAACAAACCCACGCTTGCCTCGATCTCGACCTCCGAGTTTCCCTTGGTTACTCTCCCACTGCCAACTCCACCCCCCAAAACCTCCCAAATGTTCCGCTCTCTGTCCACCCAGCTCGCGCATTCGGTTAGAGCTACGAACTCTGGTTCTTGTTTAGACCTAGGCGAGTCGGCAATCTTGCATCACAACAGGTTCATTAACCACCGCTTGAAATCATTCATGCGTCACGTCTCTGAAGTTTAAAGATACCATTTTTTACAGCATGTTTAACTTTTCAAAACGTCGTATTAATACAATTATGAAGTGTACCTCTAAAAGAGCAAACGGTGAAATTCTGTATCAAATATCTTCCACATCTACCTGTTCCCCACAGAAACCAAAGCAAACATTACTTACCAACTTTTAATTTGGTAAACAGAAGAATTACTTGAAATGACTTACTTGAACTAAGAAGCACGGATGTTTTTTATTTGCTAAATGGTGACAAGTACTCAGCTTGACCGCTCTGAAAAGCTGCCTCGACGGACCCACGAGTAAACCCAGACGACACAGACTGAACCGCAAGAGAGACCGGGTGGGTCGCGGGTTTTGGGGGGGGTGGGTGTTGGCAGTGAGATGAGGTCTCAGGTTTGGTGCCACAAGGAGCAGCAAACACATGCGGATTGGCCATCCCGTCGGTCGCGGCTCTCGGCACCTTGCACGCTAAGCGGTGACCGGATTGGACATCGCACCGGCTCCACCCAATGGATGTCAGCGACGCGTCACCCCCCACCACCAGGTGTCTTGCGGAACACAACACTTGCACAGTGCCACGAACCCTCGCCGCTCCACTGCTGCCTTGTTCAGCATCTCATCTCTCATCTCAGTGTCAGAAACAACCTGCTTAGTCCTGAGCCGGAGCCAATCCGGGCGCAAGGCAAGGGACATGCCCACGATGGGACGCCACTCCATCGCCGGGGCACTGCGGGCAATTTAGTCTGCGAGCCAACTAACCAATGTAGCAGCATGGTTTTTTTTTGGAATGTGGGAGGAAACCGAAGTGCCTGGAGAAAACCGACGCGGACACGGGGAGAGAACATGCAAACTCCCACACAGAAAGCAGCACCCGAGCCGAGATTCGAACCCGGGCCCTTCTTACTGTGAGGAGGCGACAGCGCTACCCACTGAGCCACCGTGCCGCTCATCAACATACAAAACATATTTCAAGGTTCATTTTTTTTGTCATTATAGACTCTCAGTTCACTGCTGTGATGTTGTTGTTGTTGTTGACATGCTGTTCTCTCCACAGCTCAAATTTGCAACAAACTTCAAACGTTATTGTTGTTGGTTTGCTGTTCTTATGTCGTTGCTGTTGCTGCCATGCCGGTCTCTCCACAGCTCTGTGCAGCGCTTTGTGACCCTCGGGTGAACAAAAAAGCACTGGAAGTGCAATTGTTTATTGTTATGATGATTTTTAAAAAGTCAGGTTCGGTAAATTAACGCTTCGCAGCATACTGAGCGACGGTGGATTGAAAATTGCTGATGATAATTTTTACGTTTGGGTTTTGCTTTTTTTCTTTAAAGCACAAAAATGTAAGTATTGTCATTGGTACCACACACCATGCAAGGAGGCTCCTGCTTGTCCCATGCGATCTGTTGGGGCTTACACATTTTACTGAAAGCCTTATCCAGTTTTCAATAAATCTCTGCTACACACAAGATGATCTCTTATCGAACATCATTCACATGGCATTCCTTGGCAGCCAAAACATGAGTATGCCAATACGATCTCCCTGTGTGAGATAGCATCAGCCTCAACGAGACTTCTCCGACAGATAGCCACGCCATCCTTCTGCACTCCCATTCCCCCGAAAATAATATCTCAATAACAACGCGACAGTGCTTTTACATTTCTCAAACTTATGAGCCTACTGGTAATTGCGATTCTGCAAGCATAGTGCTCCAGACTGAAAAGTGAATTCAGATTTCCAGATTGATATTAAAATACGATTACAGTGTTTCTTAAACTATTATAACTTTTATCGCTAAACTTTATTGAAAGATGCGGCAAAATTAACCTTGACTTTGAATAAAAAAAAATTACTACATAAGAGAGGTCAACGCAACTGATAAGGAGAGGTTCTTCACTTTAGAAACCATTCCTTTCGACGATTGTGATGATTTGCTGTGCGTAAAATCCCTTGTGAAATTCGATCGTATTTAACAAGATGCACGAGCGAAGTTTAATATGGCTCGTAAAGCAAAAAATCTATTTTAATAGTGCATCCTCAATTGTGTCACGACAAAAGAAAAAACTACCGCATTTTGTGCAAAAATAAAGCCCAGCTAGCTTGGGAAATTTAAATATCTCCCAGCGTACTAAATAAATGAAGGGAAAATTAACATATGTTTGCGTGCCGGTACACGTTAAAACAAGGAGATGCTTGCATCTCATCTCATTATCTGAAACCGCTTAATCCTATATAGGGTCACGGTGAGCCGGAGCCTATCCCGGAAACACAGGGCGTAAGGCAGGAATACACCCGACGACGGGACGCCGGTCCATCGCCGGGCATTGCGGGACAATTTTTAGTCTCCGAGCCAATCAACCTATCCAGGAGCATGCTTTTGGACTGTGGGAGGAAACCGGAGTACCCGGCGAAAACCCACGCGGACACGGGGAGAGCATGCAAACTCCACACAGAAAGGCACCGGAGCCGAGAGATTCGAACCCGGGACCTTCTTGCTGTGAGGCGTCAGCGCTAACCACTGCGCCACCGCGCCTCCCCTGCTTGCATCCACGAGGACCATATCGGAGATGAGACCACACACGTGCCGAGGAATGTTTCACAAACATTCCGGGCTTCACAACAAATGAATGCTCTTCTCATCGCTTGCTGTCCCAGGTCCGTATGGCGCGGCGCATCGCACGCACAGGATGCTGGAAGCAAGCATGGGTCACTGTTGTCTCACCGTGCAGGGACCGTGCGAGCAGGGAAATACCAGCCAGAGCTAGTCGCTAGTCGCTAGCCACGCACGCAACACCAAGGTACACAATGCTGCACACGAGTGCGTATGCACATGCAAACGCGTACAGCGTCCACACGTACACACTCGCAAACCCTCTGGTGTTTGATATATTTCCCAATGACATCTTAAACTTAACATTATTTGGAGGTCATTGCTCATAGGCTGCTGCCATGGTGCAAGGGTCGGCGCACTGGATTTGAAATTCAGATGATGCGGTTTGATCTCCCTGCCCGGCAGTTAAATCGATGGAGAGGTTTGTTAAATAGCTGCACCTCGACTCTGCCAGCTGTATACATGGGCCAACCACTGTTAGCCTTCTGTTATAATGACAGTTAACGTGTTTTACTCCTACATTAGATGTCTCAGGGGCATGAGGCCTTGCACTTGGTGAGCTTTTCTTCCATGCGCCGTGGCTTTGAATTTCCGGTGAGATGACCGATAAACTCACAGTTTCCAGCTGTTCCTTCAGCGCCATGCGTTCGGCCTCCAAAGTGGCCACGCTCGCCGTGAGTTCCTTCAGGTCCTCCACCATCTTCTCGGCCTCCTGCAGGGCTCTCTGCATCTCCTCCTCTTTCTTCCTTCGGTCTTCTTCCTCCTTCAGCTGGACACACATAGGCCTCACCTACCAGGTCACGAGAGATCACATTCAGGTTAGACCTGCAAGGAACTGACTTTACGCCAACACACGCAGTACTGTAAAGAAGATTTATCGGATTCCGTTTGCAGTTCAACAGATTTGAAATACCTTAATGAGTACTGAAAAAGAAAAGAACTATTGACTGACTGTGATATTATTCTACACGAGACCATTAGTACAGGGAGTCTAGTATTAAAAGTAGGACTGGCATGCCGTTCCTAAGCAGCTTTGTTATACCGCTAATAACAAATTTGTAATGCTTTGCATTCTGTTACATTTTAAGCATTAGGGGTGGGAATTTAATTGTGGAATAATTATAAAAAATGTAGGGGGCCCCAGCTATTTCCATAAAAACAGGGGTGGATGTGTTATGTTGTAATACATCAGATTCTAAACTACACCTAACGCATCTGATTTTGAGCCCCCGCAAATAGAACCGCATGTGTTGTCTACATAATTATCTCTCCGAAAACAAGAGGTGGCAATGAACATGTGTTTCAATTGCGCTAATTTTTAAAGTCATAAAACATTATTTTTTAGCAGGTTCTTTTATAAAGAGTGGGACTAATGCCTCGAGATAGCAGGAAACCCCCTGTTAACAGTTACTAACGTAATAGCCTTTAATTCTCTTCAATATACACTTTTTAAAAATTCCACGCCTTTAGCTATGATAACATGCACATTTTGCTAATACATCATTGAACAATTTTGTAAATGTTTTATAGCTGTTGCCGGGAGAGCAATCCACATTATATCACGTGGGAAGAATCCACCTTAGAACATCGTTAACAAGTATCGCACAGACGCACACGGATAAAGTCTCCATCTCTCATCTCATTATCTGAAACCGCTTAATCCTATATAGGGTCACGGTGAAGCCGGAGCCTATCCCGGAAACACAGGGCGTAAGGCAGGAATACACCCGACGACGGGGCGCCGGTCCATCGCCGCACGGATAAAGTATTACACAACAAGCGCTGAAAGTTTGAACAAACATTCGACAGGATGAAGACAATCGACGTTATGAGTTTCAAATACGCTCTAAAACATGTCCCCTCTCCAGATGTGGGTGATCGAATGACTTCAGTGGTGTGTGATAGCGAGACACCGTGATATCAGCACTCGGGTTAATGAATGACATTATCCCACATCACTTCAAATTAAAGTTACGGGGTTTTGTTTTTTAATTAGCAGCTGAATCTGCCCGCTGTCCCTGTGGCGGTGACAGGCGGTGTCACGAAACACGCGTGGAAATGATGCTCACATGGGGGGCTACGCGAGTGCCACTGACATTGGAGTGAGATTGTGCGGAAGAGGGAGCGGGGGAGGAAGAGAGGCGCGTTTGAGTCGTTACGTACTTGAGCCAGGTGCCTCACTTGTACACTAACGACGGGGTTTTCCTGCTGGAAATCCGTGTGAAACAAGAACACTTTCTTGTCCATCCCACCTGCGGCGCAGAGGCCGCACGAATGCCGCGCTCCGCGCCCACTCGCGGCGCGCGCGCGCGCGCGCCGCTGCGTGCGTGCGTGCGTGCGCGCCGCTCCACTGCGTGCGTGCGTGCGTCCGCTCCGCTGCGTGCGTGTGTCCGCTCCGCTGCGTGCGTGTGTCCGCTCCGCTCCGCTGCGTGCGCGGCGCTCCACTGCGTGCGTGCGTGCGTGCGCGCCGCTCCACTGCGTGCGCGGCGCTCCACTGCGTGCGTGCGTGCGCGCCGCTCCACTGCGTGCGTGCGTCCGCTCCGCTGCGTGCGCGGCGCTCCACTGCGTGCGTGCGTTCGCTCCACTGCGTGCGTGCGTCCGCTGCGCGCGTGCGTGCGCTCCGCTACGTGCGTGCGCTCCGCTACGTGCGCTCCGCTACGTGCGTGCGCTCCGCTACGTGCGTGCGCTCCGCTACGTGCGTGCGTGCGTTAGCGCCTCTCAGCGAGCCCGCTGCGTGCCCGTTGAGTGGCGTCGATGATGACACGGGAGCAGCTCTCAGTGCCGGGACGCGGCACCTGCAGCGCCCGGCGCGCGTTGCGTTTGACGGCGCGCCTGATCGCGAACCCGGACTGCGTGGGAATGCTGTCAATGAGTGACAGCCGCTAAGCAAACACCCAGCGTCTCTTCTGTTGGCCGAGGGCCATCTTGCGGCGGTCAGATCTCCTTAGAAAGTACACTCGTTCGTAGCGATTGTGTGAGGTCTTTGTTGCACAGGCATTTCACTCCTCGCCACTCTTTCAGTGGTGGTGTGAATCGAGGGGGTGCAGCAATAGGGCAGCCGGTTAAGCACGCTGCGCCACAAACCTGATGTCCCGAGCTTGATTCATGACCACAGCTAACATCGCTGGCGGGTGATGCCAGAAATTATAATCGTACGGTCAGAAATCCCCTGTGAGTGACAAAACCATCATCCATTGATGGATTGGCAATCGATGTATATATTTTTTTAATATATGCAAATCGTACAGGCTGGAAGGCTTGTCTAAATTCCCAACACGAGCTACTCCCTGGCAATATTTGATTTCCAATGGAAACGTCATGGTTCAGTTGCATGCGAAATAATATTTCTATCCACATGCGTCAGTGTTCCGAAAAGGAAATGGAAAGGCGGAAAATAAAAAACTGAAAATTTTATCTGCCTAGACGAATGGCAGTGTAGAGCACATTGATAAATGCATCGGTGGGAATGCAGTTACATATTCAGTCTCATCTTCAGACCGCACAGTGGAATGTCTATGAAACTGCCTTGATAAATTGCATATCTCTGATTGCATGCTCATAAGCCTATCTAGTATTATTATTTTCATCTCATCTCATCTCATTGTCTGAAACCGCTTAATCCTATATAG
>JAZEWT010000002.1:42237662-42248792 GCA_036362905.1 Mordacia mordax
GAAAGGCACCCGAGCCGAGAGATTCGAACCCGGGACCTTCTTGCTGTGAGGCGTCAGCGCTAACCACTGGGCCACCGCGCCGCCCTATTATTATTTTACTTACGTCAAATATATACGCACCCGTATGTTTCTTCAAGGTATATGAACCTGCTTATGTTGGGAGACCGCATCTGCATTGGCCGTGTGAGACGCGGAACCGTGCTGGGAGGAGGCAGGCAAGTGACGGAGACAGGTATCGATACCTTGGTGAAAAGCCGGAACCAAGGCCAGTGGCACAGCCGAAGGAAGTTACGGATGTTGGACTGTATCACCACCATGGCGTCCCTGTTTGAGCGAGCGCACAGGACAAAAGGCAAACTCCACACACTGGCTTCGTAAAGACGTCACAGTGACGCAATGTCTTGCAACCGTCTGGTCAATGCATCCTTGCACGCAGGGCTTCCCATGTCACTGCTGTAATTTGAGCATGTTTATAAACGTGCTTTATTACGAGGGAAGGCTGTGCCAGGACTGGAAGAGCCTATGCCAGCTGTCAGTACATGCAAATGAATAGGTAATTAATGCTTTAGTGTATAAAAAAACGTAATAGAAATTGCACTTATGGGAATCGTTCAATTCACATTTCGAACATTGCACAGGTGCTGTTAGGTTTATGTATTCCCCGTTTGTTTTGTAAGCTGTGAATTTCAATTTCATCTCAGCGTTGTGCAGCAACGTACTTTAACGTCTTGTTCGTATCCATGTGCTACTTCACACGCAGAAATATTCGTTCCAAATCCGGATCTCCCGTTTTATAAACTCACGGGGCGTGCTTGGGACAGTGAGCTTCAAAGCTGGGTTTAACTTTATCTAGGGCAAACCATGCCAAACATTCCCACGGCTCAGCCAACGGCAGCCCGACTGTCCCACCGCACTTGCTATCAGGGCAGGCATCAAGGGCCCTCTGTGAAACTCAATCGCACGTTAAAACCAGATAATAGGAGGACCTGGCTTTGACCTTCTCGGGAGTGCTCAGCAGCCAAGCTGGTGCTGCAAACCGTGGAGGGATGTAATGGGAGTCGCTCTCTGATGATCAACTATGACAATAGAAAGGATGCAACCCGACTGGGGTTGTGCAAACGCATGAATCCTTTGATTTAATTCAACGCTGTTACGCGGAAATTAAATACAACAGTGCGTTTTTATGTAATGTCATTACGTGGAAGTACAATGAACGTTTTTGAAGTTTGTGGTGACTGCACATAACTGGTTTGGTATCTGGCCAAAATAATGATGTGATATCGAGAACCGCTATGCGTGTACTCTTTTGCTCAATAGCTGCAAAATGCTGCAGCGTTTTCATGGATATTGAGGTCTACTTTCTATAATCAAGGTCAATTCTTTGACTGATCTTGAAATGTAACTTCTAAACATTTGCAACGCTCAATGGTCATGTGGGTGGATCAGGCGTTTTCCCTCTTTGTTTTCCAGTCTCTAAACAAATTAATAATAATAATAATAATAATCCTCAACATTGCACTTCTAGAGCGCTTTTCACGCAAGCACAATTGTGGGATATTTAGCAATTGGATGAAATGTAAATATTGGGCCGTTTTTGTTCTCATCTCATCTCATTGTCTGAAACTGTTTAGTCCTATACAAGGTCACGGTGAGCAGGAGCCTATCCCGGCAGACACAGGGCGCAAGGCAGGGATACACCCACGATGGGACGCCAGTCCATCGCCGGGCACTGCGGGGCAATTTAGCCTGCGAGCCAATTAACCTATGCAGCAGCATGATTTTGGACTGTGGGAGGAAACCGGAGTGCCCGGCGAAAACCCACGCGGACACGGGGAGAGAACTCGCAAACTCCACACAGAAAGGCACCCGAGCCGAGAGATTCGAACCCGGGACCTTCTTGCTGTGAGGCGACAGCGCTAACCACTGGGCCACCATGCCGCCCTGGGCCGTTTTTGTTTTTCAACATAATAAAGTGTTGTAGTTTTTTTTTAAAGGTAATCCAAAGTGACGCAAAAAGAAAAAAGTATAATTTTCTAATCATGAGTCAATTAAAATGCATGCAGAGAAATAAACGGAAATGACCCTTAAATAATAGATGTTGTCAAAGATCTAACCCAACGACCGTTGCCGTGATGCAGCCGACCTTAATAATACATGGAAACTCACCTCTTGTCCAGAACCTTCTGGAAGTCACGGCGGAAAACATTGCCGCGGCAAGAGGCCTGCAGCTTGGTGATGAAACGGCAGATGCAGTCATCGCGGTAATCCTCCAGTTTGCCAAGAACGCCAGCCCTGAAGAACACCTGTTCGGCAAGCCAGTGGGACACGGTCATGCGTGGCGAGACGTCAAGAGACTTCCTCTGCGATTACTGATCGACGTTCGACTATTCGTGCCACTGGTAATAACGGAACAAAACTGAAGCCTGCACGGGATACAAACTTCAGATGACCGATGGACAAGAATAATGACAGAGTGGCGTTCAAATGATGGAACGTGTCCTGCAGCTACTATTATCAACCGGCGGGTCGCGACCCATCAATGGGTCGCGAACAGCACCTAGTGGTCCGTGCAGACAAAACCCAAGTGGGTTAAATGGGCCTCGAAGTGAAAAATGTTGAGAACCACGGTCCTAGAGGGGCTGTTTTCAAAAGATAAGAAGTGAATAACTCAGCCTGTGTACGGAGAATTATCACGTGAGAGGATGATCAGTGATGGCTATAGCTTCACGAGGCGTTCATTCAGCAGTGGATCGACCATGGTTGATGATAATGAAATGAAGTACCAATGTGACTTTATCAAATATAGTGTTTGTGTGTGTTCCCCATTTTAACTCAAGCACTGTGAATACACATTACACTACCCTGGTATATTATAAACACAATGCAACATTTATATATAAAAGTTATTTTCCATTCGCTTTCACCACAACAAAGCCCGAATTATATTTGTTGATTTTGCCCCAAGCTGCTAAAGATTAAACCATTAATTTTTCATTTGAATATTATTTTCAGGTCAACCGCAGCGCTGATAACACGTTCATAAATCAATCCCCTCTGTCTGCTAGCATAGACCACGTGTATCTCACCTTTGTGAAGCCAATCCTATACTCATCCTCTGTGAGATAAGTGGATTTCAAAATCTTTTCTGTGATCGCTTTCGGCTCAAGCTCTGTCTTCTCAGCAGATGGGTTAATGATTGAGTAACTAAGAGATGAAGGAAACGCACGGCGTCACATACCTTCAACATAACAATGTCTTAAATAAAACGTATCGTGAATTAAAAACTAGATAACAATGTTGACAACTCCTACCAAATACGCATTACAATCAAGCATAAAACACAAAAGTAGTTTATATCGATAAACATGCAACACTATCAATGGCTATGAACAAGTTCATAACAAAAGCCCACAAAGACTGAATATTTTAAATTTAAAAAGTAGCAATGACACAAATGCTTGAATCGCTTTATATTAGAGGTTATAGCTTCTTCTCATCTCATTGTCAGAAACCGCTTAGTCGTGTACAGGGTCGCGGTGAGCCGGAGCCTATCCCGGCAGACACAGGGCGCAATGCAGGGATATACCCACGATGAGACGCCAGTCCATCCCGGGCACTGCGGGAAATTTAGTCTGCGAGCCAATCAACCTATGCAGAAACTTGTTTTTTGCACTGTGGGAGGAAACCGGGGTGCCCGGCGAAAACCCACGCGGACACGGGGAGAGAGAACTCGCAAACTCCCACACAGAAAGGCACCCGAGCCGAGATTCGAACCGGGGTCCTTCTTGCTGTGAGGATACGACAGCGCTACCCACTGGGCCACCGTGCCGCCCATTATAGGTTATAGCGCTCAGAATATTTAACATAATATGGAATGGACCCCACCGTGTTGGAGCCTGGATTGCGCGTGATTAAGTAAACACCACACGAGCAACCCATAATTGGCGCTGCGGGCGATAGAGCAGCTTAAAGATAATTCCATTGTTGGTCTGTAAACACCCCTCTCCCCCCACCATTACCATCCTTCATTGACCAGCGTAGCGAAGTATGGTCAAATATTTCTCATGGCCTGCGTTGCATGGGAGGCCGCCATACAGCAGTGGATTGACAAAACATGCCGTATAGGTAATGATGGTACCCAGAGACTGGGCCCCAGATACGTCTAGAATTACTTTGATGTTGCTTGTTAAGCAAAACATTTTGACAGCGCCTGAAATAAATTGACTTCAGGTGTGGTGTGTTTGGAGTTTTTCAGTACAGAGTAAAAAATATGAGTACTACTGTAAGTTGAGAGAGGTTAACAATCGCCGTCCCATGAACACACTTCCCTTCACCATGAGAGTAATGTTCAGCAGTTGATGCAATTTTGCAAATTTGGATTACGAGGCTGGCAAACTTGCCCTACTTTTTCTTAAATAATGTCACGCAGCCTTTATCGTTCACCACGAAACAGTCTGCGTGTATTCATGGTCAATGCATCCACGGTATTAACCAGGGTGGCTGCCGGGTTCGAACAGCGAACCTCCACGGGAATGTAATAAGTTACGAACCGGCTACTGCTTCTCCATCTCGCCAGCCCCGAGCGGAGATATGCATCTTCAAACAAGGAGGTAATTGTGAGTTCGGTTCAACAGAGACTCGCTTGATCAGACTCACCGCTGCACAAACTCGGGGTACAGAGTTCTGTTGGGGAAGCCTTTGCGGCAGATGCGAATGCCCTCGAGTACACCGTTGCAGGCGAGCTGGTGCAGAATGAGGTGAGCGTCCACCATGCCTGGGGAGAGGTCAAGGCAAGAGGGTCATTATTTCCCACGGCGAGAAACGTTGACCGTAGGGCCCTGTGCGGGGAGGGGACTGTGCGCTCCGCGCACAAAAATGTGACTTCAAGGAATGCAGCCACCATACACCTGTCTCGACAGGAGGGCATTAGGATTTCGTTGAAAAATTCGCTACACCATAATCGAAATTCAAATTACCCACGAGCCACAGATTACGCGATAGACATCTTAAGCCAAAACTCAATTGCGTAAATGTCGATGGCTTTGAAGGAAGCCTGGAAATGTTGAAACATTTACGTGGCTGAGAACAAAGGTGCCTGTGCTTGACGCTTGTGTGGACAATACGTGTGGCGGAACCGATTTCAATTCTAAACAAGACTGAAGAAGGGCGGCGCGGTGGCCCAGTGGGTAGCGCTGTCGCCTCCTCGCAGCAAGAAGGTCCCGGGTTCGAATCTCGGCTCGGGCGCTGCTTTCTATGTGGGAGTTTGCAATGTTCTCTCTCCCCGTGTCCGCGTGGGTTTTCGCCGGGCACTCCGGTTTCCTCCCACAGTTCAAAAAATATGCTGCTGCATAGGTTAATTGGCTTGCAGGCTAAATTGCCCGCGGTGCCCGGTGATGGACTGGCGTCCCATCGTGGGTATATCCCTGCCTTACGCCCTGTGTCTGCCGGGATAGGCCCCGGCTCACCGCGATCCTGTACAGGATTAAACGGTTTATCAAGATGAGATGACAACACTGAATATTCTGTGCCAGCTTATTTTGGTCCGAGCGGTGTTGTTTAGTTTGCACCACTTTACGGAGAGCGCTCGTGTTAAGGAAATAAACTTAATAATAATTGCATTAATAGAGCGCTTTTCACCCGAGGGTCACAAAGCGCTGCTCAGAGCTGCGGAGAGAACGGCGCGCCAACAACAACAACGACATTTGAATGGAAAATGGGCAACACTGACAATTAATTTGGCTTTTTTTTTAAATATACACATCGTTGCAGAACAACATGTAAAATATGATCTGACTTTCGACTACAATTTTAAAATGCAACATTTTCAGTGTTAATAATACATATATTGAGAAATGGTTTCATGTATCATTTATCGGATAATAATAATTGCATTTCTAAGGTCACAAAGCGTTGCACAGAACTGCAGAGAGGAAGCAATAACGTTTTCTTTGGAGTTTTTTTGTATAAATCAGAATCGCTGAAAGATCGGCATCTCAACAATATCAGGACAGTTCAACTGAAAGCCAAACAGTAGCAACAAATTATAGAAGGACGCAAACGAAGCGATTAAAAATAACAATAATTCTGCAACAAACAAAGAACAAGGAAGGAACAATTGTTCCAGAGCAGGCGCAAGTCGGAAGAGAGCCATCATCCTGGCACGACAACACTGAGCCACATCAACAGTCCTAGCCGGAGGAAGGAATAAATGTTCCCGAGCAGGCGCAGGTTGGAAGAGAGCCATCATCCCGGCACGACAACACTGAGCCGCATCTATAGTCCTAGCCGGAGAACTTGAAAGCCTTACGGAACAAGTGAGTCTGAGACGAGATTTGAAGATACCCAAGGACTCAGCTGAACGAATCTCCAATGGAAGGGAATTCCAGAGTCTGGGAGCAGTGCGCGAGAAGTCTCTGTCACCCATCGAATGGAGGTGCGAGCTGGGCACATACAGCAAGCTGCCCGTATTGGAGGATCGAAGTTGTGTTGGGGAGGGTGCTTGAAGAGGGTCACGTAAATATGTCAGAGCAGCGCCAGTGAGAGCCTTGAAGGTGAGAAGGAGGATCTTGAATTCAATCCTGTTTCTGACCGGTGACAAGTGAAGAGACATCAGTACTGGGGGATATGTGATCGTGGATGGATGTGTATTCTGCACACGTTGGAGACGATTGATCAGGTAGGCAGGGGTGCCAGGGAGCAGTGCATTGCAGTGATCGATTCGTGAGGAAGTGAAGATGTTTATTAGCTTCGCAGCATCAGCGCCTGACATGCTGTTGCGCAGTCTGGCTATAATTCTTAGATGGAAATAGGCTACCTTAATCACATTGTTGACGTGTGTCTCGAAGCTGAGTGAGGAATCAAGAGTTACTCCCAGACTCCGGACTGCCTTCACAACTGAACAACTTCAATGGCGTGGTCGTCAAGCATCAATTGGATAGGTTCAGCCTTGGACAATTAGCGCGGGGTAACGACAAGCAAAACTTTTGTTTTGTCGCCATTTAGTTTTTAAAAAAAAATATTTGAGCCAGGCCTTCACAGTTTACAGTGAGGACCACACGCAAAGACCAGACGCATTGATGGAGGGCTTTGCATGGATATAGATTTCGATGTCATCGGTATAGCAATGGTTAGTCAGATTGAGGCTGCGCAGGATATGGCCAAGTGGTTGTGTGTAGATGCTCAAGATGAGTGGGGCCGAGAACTGAACCCTGAGGAACTCCAGACAAAACAGGATGGATCTCTGAGTTATAGCCTCTTAGGCTGACGAACTGCTTTCGGTAAAAGAGAAAGGAGCTCAGCCAGTTGAAGACGTAGCCATAAACCCGTATGCCTTCCAGTCGATCCAGTAAGGCAGGGTGGTCAACGGTATCAAAGGCAGCGCTCAGGTCCAGGAGGACAAGAACACTTGGCAAGCCTTCATCAGCAGCGACGAGTAGGTCATCAACGACTTTCACCAGAGCAGTTTCAGTACTGCGGCCGAATCTGAACCCAGACTGGAAGGGATCGAGGAGGTCATTGTAAAGAACGTGTTTCTGGAGTTGCGCGGCTATGGCATGTTCAAGGACCTCAGAGATGAACGGTAGATTTGAGATGGGGCGATAATTATCAGGGATGTTACAGTCAAGGCCAGGTTTTTTTTTAAGCAGGGGGTAATTGCGACACATTTGAACAGCGGGGGAACGATACCAGAGTGAAGTGAGTTATTAAAGAGATTAGTGACGAACGTGTCCAATATGTTTAAAAACAATATGTCCCTCGGTTTAGAGACCTAGCATCTGGTGAGCCTGGGACATTTTACACATGTGATTGGCACGATGACATTAATTGCAAGATTCTGGATTAATTGCTTATTCGCGATTTGTATTGGAAGCCTCATTTTCATATAACCTTGAGAAATGCAATGTCTCTGAAGAGTAGCCTCGCAGATTTGGGGAGATAAAGGGTGCCCCCCCAATAAAAAGACTCAGCGCCCCTTCTACATTTTTTTATTGTCAAAGCATCGCAGTTTTTCTTAATATTATTTGGCGCGAATCACTTAAACAGAAAGCACAGCAGGCAAAATGCAGATGGCATCGTTAGTTAATCTGCTTTACATATGCTCCGTTTGTTTCACGTTGGCTGTATCATGCATCCCTCTCCTCCTGGGTTTTTTTTTCGTACTGGCTCCCTTGAAACAAGGTCGCATTACAGGGCTGTCCAAATACTTTTTAGGGCAGAGTTTAACACATTAATGAGTATTTCTGCACGTGGGAGATAAAACAAACTGACATGTGAGCGTTAAGTGAGCTGGGTGTATTTTGTTGAAACGTGAGAAAAGAGACGAGAATGAGTTTTATGCGTAAGTGTAACCAGGTGTTTTAATCTACCCGTTTCAGGGCGATGATTGCTGTATATAATCCCGATAGAGTAATTTGCTGATGGTATTTGGAGCTGGCCGGCGATGGACTGGCGTCCCGTCGTCGGGTGTATTCCTGCCTTACGCCCTGTGTTTCCGGGATAGGCTCCGGCTCACCGTGACCCTATATAGGATTAAGCGGTTTCAGAGAATGAGATGAGATGAGATTTGGAGCTGGCATATTTGAACACCGCCGGCAGAACAGAATTGCTTACTACTCTTGCGCATGTCAGTAGGTCTTTAAGAAAAACCGTGACGATGGTGCTTAGTCTTATGATAGTAAATACACCCACAGCGATGAACAAACTTAATCTTACAAGCTCAGCCCACGGTCTGCTAAATGTTCCTGGCAACACATCACGTTTCAAGGGAAAAGGTGTTGTGATCGCTGCCCCTAACTCTTGAAAGTACATTTCCACGAGATTGACACTAATGTGTCTACCATCGATGCGCCACCTCGGAATAAAAATAAAACTTTCCGCAATTGCAAACATTGATGGGTGGTATTGAAGAGTTGCATTTGCCGTTTCCTTTTGTAAAACATAAAAAGCTTCCTCGATCAATCCCCATAGTAATGTTACACTCATCTCATCTCATTGTCAGGAACCGCTTAGTCCAGCGCTACCCACTGGGCCACCGTGCCGCCCATTGTCAAATGTGCACGGATTAATTCAGACAATGAGATGAGATGAGACCTAACCGCCAATAACAAATCCTCACGCTGGCTCGCAGAGCCAACGAGCGTTACGTTTCACTAACGCGGTGTTCGTTGACTGCGGGGGAGACCCGGCTCACCGGATTTCTTGAACTCGTTGGGCACGATGCAGCGAACAAAGTGAGGAGCTGTGCTGTGCAGCGTCGCCATGAGCTTGTTCAGCTGCTCCTGAATTTCGGAAGAGCGGCGGAGAGCGGAGAGAAAACGCTTGAAATGGGTCCTTTTGCAGAGGCGAGGGACAACGGTAAGAGTTCGCCCTCCGCCAACCGCTTGCTTCGCGACATCAAGTAAGCATGCAACGCGCCCATGAAAGAGGGCCCGACAGGTCATTGGGGCCTTCCCGGCGCGATGAACAAAATCTATGTCGGAGGGCCGACTGTGAAAAATAGAAAATAGGGCAAAGTTAAAAACTATATTGCTCCGATAATCTATCTGGACTGTAAAAGAACGCAACACTTTAAGAGAAATAAATTCTACACTGCAATAGACATCGTTTTGGGCAATGACGCTGCTCCGTAGCAATATAAAACTATATAAATAGGAAGGCTTTGTAAGAAGCCTCTTCTTCATGGCAGACAAATCCATTTCCCAAAGAACGTCTCCTCTTATATTGCATTCAGTTTATTGAGATGTCATTGATTCGCTGCGTTTTCATTATCTATGCTTTAGCACAACAACCTGGATCATAGGAGGGAAGGTGCGCTCACTCTATAAAAAGCAGAAACGGTCTGGAAAGCTGAACCTTTCTTCTGCTTTTGCTTGGCACCAGCTAAGGGGAAAATAAAATGAGATGTGAAACAGATAAACAGAGAAACATTGCTTTCACGGTAATGAAGCCACAATTTTATTATTAACTTTCTGAACCGGTAGCAGATTGCAAATATTTACTTAACCATCAGCGGTGATTTTAATAACGGAATGGAAAGGTGCACAGTCGTTGTTTGAAGATTAACGTGCTTATTGTGTAATGGCACAAACGTATGCACTATTTACACGCGTGAAACGCTGCTATTGCTCTCTTCCTCGTATTTACTGGTTGGATTAATTTAAAAACATATCACATGAGCAGGGCGGCACGGCGGCCCAGTGGTTAGCGCTGTCGCCTCACAGCAAGAAGGTCCCGGGTTCGAATCAGAAACCGCTTGGTCCTGTACAGGGTCGCGGTGAGCCGGAGCCTATCCCGGTAGACACAGGGCGCAAGGCAGGGATACACCCACGATGGGACGCCAGTCCATCACTGCGGGCAATTTAGTCTGCAACCTATGCAGTAGCATGTTTTTTGGACTGTGAGAGGAAACCGGAGTGCCCGGCGAAAACCCACGCCGAACACAAGGAGAGAACATGCAAACTCCACACAGAAAGGCACCCGAGCCGAGATTCGAACCCGGGTCCTTCGTGCTGTGAGGTGGCGACAGCGCTACCCACTGGGCCACCGCGCCGCTCCTGATGTTACCTGTGACCTGGAATTCA
Organism: Mordacia mordax; assembly: GCA_036362905.1. Lineage (NCBI taxonomy): Eukaryota > Metazoa > Chordata > Hyperoartia > Petromyzontiformes > Petromyzontidae > Mordacia > Mordacia mordax. The sequence goes on from JAZEWT010000002.1 coordinate 42,248,243, forward strand.
AACTCCGATCGCCGCGTGCAAGGGTGCAGTGCGTTCGAGGCTGCACCACCGCGCCACCCGAATTCGTGAGTGAGGTTCTACGAAACAACATTGGCACAACGGTGCATATTCGTGTTGCCTTGTGGCCTCAGTACAGGATCACCTGCCGCTTCCTCCTCCTTGAAGAGCACAGAGAGCAGGCTCATGCTGGAGTTTTGGAAGAGGCCCACCACAGTCTCATTCAGAGGGTCCTTGTTCTTCTCAAGCCACCCGTGGGTGTTGTAGCCCACCTACGAGACAATAAAGATATCGCTTGTCTAGCCTGCAATGTTTTGTCCCAAATCTATTTTCTAATTAAACTGTCAGGCTCATGTCACCAGACGAATCATCCGTTCAGAAATGTACAGCCAGAGCATCAACCCATTGCTATCTAACCGTGCAATGACTTTGGAATCTCTTTCAAGCATCAACATATTGGGCGGCGCGGTGGCCCAGTGGTTAGCGCTGACGCCTCACAGCAAGAAGGTCCCGGGTTCGAATCTCTCGGCTCGGGTGCCTTTCTGTGTGGAGT
>JAZEWT010000002.1:42255514-42270308 GCA_036362905.1 Mordacia mordax
AACGAACTGCTTCGGGTCTGAGAGGTAGGAGCTCAGCCAATGCAGGGCACTGCCAGTTGCTCAATTACGATCGGGTGGTCAACGGTATCAAAGGCAGCACTCAGGTGCAGGAGGACAAGAACACTTGGCAGGCCTTCATCAGCAGCGACGAGAAGGTCATCAACTATTTTTACCAGAGCAGTTTCAGTACTGCGGCCGAATCTGTACCCAGATTGGAAGGGATCGAGGAGGTCATTATTAAGAACGTGTTTCTGGAGTTGCGCGGCTATGGCACGTTCAAGGACCTCAGAGATGAACGGTAGATTTGAGATGGGGCGATAATTATCAGGGATGTTGCAATCAAGGCCAGGTTTTTTTTTAAGCAGTGGGGTAACTGCTGTTAATAAGCACATTACACAAATTAAAATACAATCAACTTAATAAAACATTGCACATCAATCGGACACTTAAGCTGTACACGTTTTAATGCAAGTTTTTTTTACATTATTATATTTAAATATAAACTTGTAATTACAACAATGGCACCTCTTACACGATGAGTAATTTGATAACCTCTAACATGATACGCTGCCATTTAAAAAAACATGATACAGTGTTTGACAACACACACCCCCCCCCGCCCTTTAAAATTATGAGCATATTGAATGAAACACAGCTAAATCAACCCACTGAAGAAATTTTCACATTTGTAATTCGTGCGGTTTGTCTCATAAAAACAGTTAAGCACAATCTTTACTGATTGGTCCAAGAATGAATATGTGACAATGTTTAATGGTATGCATCTCAACAGTGATAAAGGACCAGGAATAAATTCCAGGAATAATGGTTGCACACAGACAATGACATCTAAGCTTCTTAGCAAGGCAAAGTCACTGAAAGTAAGAATTGGCCTTTCAGATGAATGGGCAAAGCACATCTGACTTCCATTTAATCTGTTGTTGCAGAAAGGCATGCCATTGATGCTGAATGCATTTCCTCAGTATAATTCATTTGTGGTATCCTTGCGTCATTGTGAGCAATGCTCACTCGAAGACCTTCACTATATAAGCACATTGTGCCTTTAATCAATATGCAACTTCAAAGTTTATATAGAAATCTAATTGTATATATTTAACAGGATACAATGCGGGGGTGACCAGCTGCGTAAAACAGTTTTGTTTATTGCGAGAATCAATTCAGGAAGCCTTTTTGTGTTCTTTAAAGGGCATATTTTATCCGGAAAATAAAATGAATAAGTGGATTGCAAGAGGCACTATCCTGTGACTATATATTACCTGTGATCCCTATGAAATATCTTGGAGATCATTAAAAGTCACTGCACACCACTTCTGCATGAAACTTACGGACAAAGCGTTCCGTGTCTCAGCGATACATCACACAACAAAGGGTGAATAAACAAACCTTCTGTGCCATCAACCTCCGCCTGCTCCTCGCGAGGCTTCTGTCGAAACTTCATGTTACCAAAGTGCATGATGCCGCCTGTCAGTTTGTAGAGGCTCATCTTTTCCTCCGGAGTGAAGCCCAACACATCAAAGGCTTCCTGTCAAGCAAACGCCGGCGAAGAAATGGCAAAGCAAAAAAAACAACTTAAATCCATTTTTTTTTTACATAGATTGACACATTTTTACATATTACAAACAACTGCTTACGTGTGATTATCTTAAAACACTATTTTTATAATGTGTTTAAATGTTGTCAAGCTTACGGATTAATTTATCTACGAAGGGATGCATCCTTTATAAAGTTCTTAGACGTGCATACAATACGCGTTTAGCATAGTTTAATAAAGAATTACACCCAATTTACAATATGCGATTGAGATTTTAAATTCTGAGCAAAACTACAGCATTGGAAGGCACTGGAATCATTGTATGAGTAGCGGTGCAAAATAATTAGAAATGGTTAAGTAATAAAACGCGTCAAGATTGCTAAATAATAGCGCTATGTTGCAAGTATTTTTCAACATGAAGATGCATACTATTGCAGGTTATATGGGTCTGTCTTTGTAAACAGCCATGCTTTGTTCATATGATCTAACTTTGTGACCCTCGGGTGAAAAGCGCTCTATAAATGCAATAATAATAATTATTATTAGCTGTGGGCGGCACGGTGGCCCAGTGGGTAGCGCTGTCGCCTCACAGCAAGAAGGCCCTGGGTTCGAATCTCGGCTCGGGTGCCTTTCTGTGTGGAGTTTGTATGTTCTCCCCGTGTCCGCGTGGGTTTTCGCCGGGCACTCTGGTTTCCTTCCACAGTCCAAAGAACATGCTGCTGCATAGGTTAATTGGCTTGCAGACTAAATTGCCCGTAGTGCCCGGTGATGGACTGGCGTCCTATCGTGGGTGTATACCTGCCTTGCGCCCTGTGTCTGACTAAGCGGTTTCTGACAATGAGATGAGATGAGATTATTATTGTTAGAATCTGTAATAAGAGGGCATTGTTGCACAATGCAACAGGGGAAAAACAAGCATGTATTTTCCTAATTTGCGAATCTCAGTTCTTTTTTTAAGACACCTCTCAATAACATTGACCAGTGGCTACGTGTTATGTTCAGCTTGCCGCTACACCTGTATGTAGCGTGCATGATAATTCCGTCTGGCTCGTTACAAAAACAAACAGCAAGACAATTCACCTTCACATGCAAGGTCCCTCCACACACACAAAAAAATAAATCATGGCTGTTTTTACATTTCCACTCAGCCACGTGGCCTTGCCGGTGTGAAAAATGTGAGCAATGCGACCAACCTCTGGACCGGTTTTGACATTCAGCAATCTCATGAGCTCGAAACGGGTGGCATCGCCAGCCCACGCGGGTTGCATTAAAACGCAGCGACCAAGAGTGATGCAGAGACAAGTTGCCCACTTTTGTGTCGAGAAGTTTCCTATCGCCACGGAGACGGTATTATTGTTGAATTGCTATTCATATGTCATTGTCGTTGCCGACGTGCCGTTCTCTGCGCAGCTCTGTGCAGCGCTTTGTGACCCTCGGGTGAAAAGCGCTGTATAAATTCAATTATTATTATTATATTCAGGGCGGCACGGTGGTCAAGTGGGTAGCGCTTTGGCCTCACAGCAAGAAGGCCCCGCTTAGTTCTGTACAGGAACGCGGTAAGCCGGAGCCTATCCCGGCAGACACAGGGCCCCAGGCAGGGATACACCCACGATGGGACGCCAGTCCATCACCGTACACTGCGGGCAATTTAGTCTGCAAGCCAATTAACCTATGCAGCAGGCATGGTTTTTTTGGACAGTGGGAGGAAACCGGAGTACCCGGCGAAAACCCACGCGGACACGGGGAGAGCATGCAAACTCCACACAGAAAGGCACCCGAGCCGAGATTCGAACCCGGGACCTTCTTGCTGTGAGGAGGCGACAGCGCTACCCACTGGGCCACCGTGCCGTCCTAAGATGATATGATACTAAGAATAATTACATGTCTTGATCATCCACTCTTCATTTCAGCGTGAATGTAAGTTAGGTGGTATACAAATCACACACTTTGCTGGCCCTTTTCGTACACTGCGCCATAGGAGGGCTGACATATGAGCATCTGTAACTGAAGCAATGTCTTAAGCCCTTAAACATTACCTTCACTGCACCACAAAACTGAATGCACAATATTGATACCCATAAAAGCAACATTCGGAAGAGACATTGGACTTGTTGTTGCTTGTGCCACCAACATTTATGGAGCAGATCATTCATGGGCCCTACCTAGCTGACCAAACCCCCATTTGCAGGCGAGTGGTGCAGCTGCCACTGGGGAGCCTCTGGGTTAGACTGCAGCAGGGCATTGAAACGGGCGAGATGAGACGATTTAAAGTGTTTCGAGTTTTAAGGCCATACAAGCACCGCCATTCATCCGAATCGTTGTCCTTAAACAACAACAGGTATTTCGCCACTGAATACTTGTTTTTACTTGTGTCCGTGTCGGTAATAGCGCCGCGGTCACGTCATCATTCTGTGTGCATCAAGAGGAAGCTGCTTCCCAAGTCGAAGTTAAAACGAATACAGGTGACATACGTCGGTGAGCATCATCTCTTCGACATCGTCCATATTTTCAACCGAGGTGACACCCTGGGAGATGGAGGCATACTCCTTGGGGTTATTGACCAGTCCAATTTCCTCTAGGAAAACAGCGACAAAGAGATGGGAGGGGGTTACAGTTGCGGCGGCAGTTATTAATGCATCAAGACAGGCTGCACAGTCAATGGATGTGTGGAAAACAAGCAGGTTTATTAACCTCGTGAGTGTTTTCAGTGTCCAGAGGCAAACGTGCAAAAAATTTTATCTAAGATATAAAAGCAAGCATCGGATAACCTCATAACAACGGTGGCAATATCAATATATAAACAACTTGATTGAATAAGTAGGACAGGTTTTTTCCATTTTTGGCAATTATACAGGTGTTGAGATCTTAAAACACCAAAACTATTTTGGTGTTTTGGTGTTTTAAGATCTATTTTGGTGTTTTGGTGTTTTAAGATCTTAACACCTGTATAATTGCCAGAAATGGAAAAAAACCTGTTCTACTTATTACATATGTACACTGGCAAGTACCCGTAACTTGATTGAAATTACATCTACCACCTGTTTGGCTAAAGATTGAACTCTATTAGTTGTCAAGAGTCCTACCCAAGAGGTTCGGAATTCTCCCAGAGAGCAGTTGATAGAAGATGTGATAGCCTCGTTCTGCAGGCTGCTGAGAGATTACTCGAGACTTTTCCAGGAGATCTGAGGAACGCACAAATTGTCATGGAATGAACAGCGCGATCATTGCGCACATATAGAGTATATCGAGTCGACATACTCTACTATGTGTAGCAATAGCAGCTGCAACAGCAGCACATAGTGTAGATAAACAAAATAGAATCGATTTTGATAAAATACGAATACTAGCAGCCATCCGCCATAATGGTCCAAGATTAATTCGTAAAGCAATTGTGATTCACAAGACTAAAAGGATCATGAACCGAAAACAAGAAATGAATATAAAGCTCAGCCAATCCTGGAGGCCAGTTATTGAAGTCAGTAATGCACAGATATAGAGCTATTGGGTGTGGACATCAGAGGGGGATCGCCAGGTGTGTGAGAGGTTCTTTCATGAGATGCAAATTAGGGGGCTAGCCACAGACAAAGCAGGGAGGGGGTTATCGCAGTTCCGGGGTGGGAATAAGATAAGGAAATGAATGTTAATGTGATTAAGATGTAGACCTTACCCAACAAAAGATGACTCGACACATGCATGGTACCCACATATAAAGGAGCAACAGGCACTACACACACGTGCTGCGCCCGACAATGCCTCTAACGTGTGAGGAGGCGAAACGTCGCGAGGTGGAGAGAGGGGGAGCGATCGACGCGGCTGTCCCGCGAGAGAGCAGCTTCTCGAAGCAATCGTCATTGACATTATTTACACACGTGTACAAGGTGGTTGCACTCACACGTTTCGATATCTGCTCCAGAAAGTTTCCCGGACACGGCGAAATGTATTCTAATGAATTTTCCCTGTTAAGGACCAAAAAAAGAAACACGAATAAACATTGAAACAGACATGTATTAAATATACATCAACTTTTGTGGTGATGAGGTTAATGAATTACTGTTTGAAGGTGTCTTTTTTTTTCATTTGTGCATTTGTATATAGGAGGCTGTATTAAAAAAAATACATGGAATAACACTGAACAAATGAGTCGCCCCTGTAAATCAGGTTTAATTGACTCGTGGGATTCCCGACGCCAATAAACGAAGCGGTTAATTAGGTAAGAAAATTAGTGCAGAATTATTTTCTAGGATAAAATCTTCCCCAGGCCTCCAGGCACTCATTAAAGCCTAACTTGATCTAAGGAAGGACTGTAACAGGATCTATTAACCGCCAGACATTGATATGGTTCATAAGACAGAAATTGAACTTCAGGAGCTAGCTTGGAAGCACTCTGCTCGAAACGCTGCACCTCCGCTCAATAAGCAAAACAATTGTTTTGTTTGACGTAAATGAACTCGTTCCGAAACGACAAAACATATAGACTTGTGGCACCACGATAACGGCCACGGCGAGGATCAGCGTTCGCTCCACGATCTTTCAGCCGGCGAGCAGAGACTTCTTCTTGTCTTTTGATGTTTTATTGAACAGCGCGCGCGGGCCCGGGCATAACGAACACGAGCGGCGACTACATGCTGACAGCCTGATGACTGCTCCGGCTGACTGCCTGACGACCAACTGACCACGCTCCGTCTGCCCGATTCCTTATATTTCCCTCCGTGCCGTCCTCCCCCCCTTCGCACCTTCCGGATGACCTCACCCGTAGTCACGAGTTCCAATCAATCGAGAATCGCAGGTTCGCTATCACGAGATTATGAGTAAACAAGTCCCGTAATCGCCCGTGCTACCAACAGGATACTGACGCACCGTCCGCTCGCGTGCCTTCCAGATGACATCATGTATATACCGGCGAGGCAATGGGTAAGCAACAGAAGCTCGCCAACACGGGTTTCGCAATCGCACTGTCCGTCCCGAAAAACTCTGCAACTCGACAGACTTACAAATCGGGAGGAATTGTTGTTCCTTGTTGTCTTGGCGTTGCCAAAAGCCTCCAGCACGGGGTTGGCCTGGATGATTTGATCCTCCAGTGAACCCTGAGCATGAAATGACAAGCATTGCAAACACGGATTGGATCTGCTTCTGAAAAAAAATAAGATCACAACACGTGCTGCAGAGTTTAGCTCTGTTCCATGGAATGATGAATGTTTACTACAAGATAATCGTCGCTGTAAAAGATGGTGTGCTTTTGTCGTGAATCAAACAGAAAGTTCAAATGTGTATTCTAAAGCCTTAACATAATCATCTCATCTCTCATTATCTGAAACCGCTTAATTCTAATATAGGGTCACAGTGAGCTGGAGCCTATCCCGGAAACACAGGGCGTAAGGCAGGAATACACCCGACGACGGGACGCCAGTCCATCGCCGGGCATTGCGGGACAATTTTTAGTCTTACGAGCCAATCAACCTATCCAGGAGCATGCTTTTGGACTGTGGGAGGAAACCGGAGTGCCCGGCGAAAACCCACGCGGACACGGGGAGAGCATGCAAACTCCACACAGAAAGGCACCCGAGCCGAGAGACTCGAACCCGGGACCTTCTTGCTGTGAGGCGTCAGCGCTAACCACTGGGCCACCGCGCCGCCCCGGGTTATAGTGTTGTGCGTTGGTGAGTCGTTGATAGTGCGGGTTTCGCAAAGAGCCGGAAAGACAGAAGTCTCCCGCCTCCTCGCTGGAGTGGCTGCCGCGTATGTGGTGGAGTCAATATGGAGCCGCAGCTGTGTTCCGCGCTCATCATCTATACAAAGAGGGCGCACCAGTGGGCGGCCGATTGATGGTGACGGAGCCGGCCCGTTGGGGTGGCCTCACTATTTTAACGATGTCATCGATCTGCAGATTACCTCTGACGCGTGCGTTTTTATTTATCTAAACGTTAGTCCAAGTAACTACAAAAGATGAATTGGTGGCACGGTGGCCCAGTGGTTAGCGCTGTCGCCTCACAGCAAGAAGGTCCCGGATTCGAATCTCGGCTCGGGTGCCTTTATGTGTGGAGTTTGCGAGTTCTCTCCCCGTGTCCGCGTGGGTTTTCGCCGGGCACTCCGGTTCGCTCCCACAGTCCAAAAAAACACGCTGCTGCACAGGGTAATTGGCTTGCAGACTAAATTGTCCACAGCGCCCGGCATGGATTGGTGTTCCAACGTTGGTGTATCCCTGCCTTGCGCCCTGTGTCTGTCGGGATAGTCTCCGGCTCACCGCGACCCTGTACAGGACTTCGCGGTGTCTGACAATGAGATGAGATGAATTGTGAACACAATCGCATGCCACGCAACGAAAGAGAAGCGGTGCGTTTGCTCAGCGAAGGCTTACTGATCAGCATGTCGCTGTAGGCATTGTCGGAGATGGAGAACAGGTGGGGTGGCACTTCGTTGCGCTTCTTTCCCCGATACATTTTGGCCACTCTGCTCCCGTAAATTGGCAGCCACTTGTACGGGTTGATAGTGACGCAGAACAGCCCCGAGTAGGTCTGCACAGAGCAGCCACGCTTACGGCGAATGCGATGCTTTCACAAGCGTAAAAGCCAGACAGACGGGTGTTTATTTTTACTCCAGAAAGTACCCAGTGAGCTTGCCAGCTCTGGATGCGCGATTCCTGCGACACAGCAGTCAACAAACGTAGCGAACAGCCATCCGTTTCACTCTCACACCTGCTATTATTCTTAATCTCTCGTGCTGGCTTCATCTCTATTGTTGTCGGACTCATGGCTGCCATTCCCTCTCCAGATTACACCAATCTTGTCATTACACGTGCACACTCTTTGGTCCACCGCCGGATGAATTATGACCATACTTCACCACGCTGGCCCCTGCGGCTCGGCGAAGACGCAGGATGAACATTTGAAGCGTTTGAGCAGCACCCGGGGCAGAATGGATGGATTTGCACCACCGCTGCTCTCCGTGCAGCCCCACAGGAGAGGAGAAGACTGCACGGTGGCGACGCATACGGGTTACCAGGCGTAAAACCGCTGAGCCTGCGAGTTATAAGCGAGGTCGTGTGTTTTCCCGATGAGTTGATGACGGGCTGCGAATATCTCATCTCATCTCATTATCTGAAACCGCTTAATCCTATATAGGGTCACGGTGAGACCGGAGCCTATCCCGGAAACACAGGGCGTAAGGCAGGAATACGCCCGACGACGGGACGCCAGTCCATCGCCGGGCATTGCGGGACAATTTTAGCCTGCGAGCCAATCAACCTATCCAGGAGCATGCGTTTGGACTGTGGGAGGAAACCGGAGTACCCGGCGAAAACCCACGCGGACACGGGGAGAGCATGCAAACTCCACACAGAAAGGCACCGGAGCCGAGAGATTCGAACCCGGGACCTTCTTGCTGTGAGGCGTCAGCGCTAACCACTGGGCCACGGTGCTGCGAATATATATCTCTTAATTACCTCGCAAACTTAAACTCATGAGCGCCTTCTCTCCTCCGCCGCCGATTTTTTATTCACTGAGTCAGCTGTTTAAAATGTTAAGCTTCTGTGTGACCCTCGGGTGAAAGGCGCTATGGAAGTGCAGTCATTATTATTATTATTTTATCACATGGGGCTGTACATATATACACATATGTACCCCATCTCGTCATCTCATTGTCAGAAACCGCTTAGTCCTGTACAGGGTCGCGGTGAGCCGGAGCCTATCCCGGCAGACACAGGGCGCAAGGCAGAGATATATCCACGATGGGACGCCAGTCCATCACGGGGCACTGCGGGCAATTTATTATGCGAGCCAATTAACCTATGCAGCAGCATGTGTTTTTTTTTGGACTGTGGGAGGAAACCGGAGTGCCCGGCGAAAACCCACGCAGACACGGGGAGAGAACTTGCAAAGTTCACACAGAGAGGCACCCGAGCCGAGATTCGAACCCGGGACCTTCTTGTTGTCAGGCGACAGCGCTATCCACTGTGCCACCGTACCGCCCATATACCATATATATAATTATTAGAATTATTCATTCCTCCACTGCCACGTTGTGGCAGAGGATAATTGGCAGTGAACCCGGGCTGCGGGACAAATAGGCGTTATGTCATCACTTCCTCATTAGCATTTGACCCCCTTAATACAAACATATACACATACACAGTGTGCAGTAGGTTTTTTTAAAACGATACGTTACGCAATCGGTTTCCTTTCGCTGACACAAGCGTGTGTCTTTGCTCTTTCGTCGGGAATAAGGCTGCAACGTCACGAAGCGAGCCGTGTCCGCGATGCGTTTCCTTCTCGATGTGCCGCGTGTTGCTTGGCACCGTGAAGCGAAACGTCGAACATGGTGCCAAACCAAAAAAGCCAGCCACCGAGAGTCGGTGAGACAGTTCATGAACGTAGCATGAGACGTGTATTCGGTTGAGACAGCAACAAGTAAGACGAGAACTGCAGTTGTCAGCACAGGCTTAAACGGAGGATTCCCTCAATAATGCAGCTCTTATTCACGTCAATTGCAATGTCCTACAAACCTGCTTGACAGTACGTTACTCGTAAGAGACAACGCTGTGATTGTTTAATGTCTTCAGCCTGCTGTGTTAGGCATGTACCGTGTAATAACGAGGACGGGCTGTCACTCATTTGTTTTCAAGGATGGGGGTAAATGTTGCTCGCCAATAAGTTTCTTTACACGATTTGTACCGTTGAATTGAAGGTTTCATGTTTACATCGATCAATAAATGTTGTATAGCGGGACCTCACATCTACAATGACAAGTGAACACGCTTTACGTAAAATGGTATTGACGATTACGGTTAGAATACGTTTTTGTGTGTGCAATTTTCAGTGTTTTCATGAAAATAAAAAGATTTGCAATGTTCATATCCCACCAATTACCATATGCCTTATTCCTGATGATAAGAAAGGTTCATAAATCACAACATCATTGTCGATTATGGGTCTGAAAACACTTAATTGACCGTGTGCTAATTTAAATTGTAACAATAATGAAAATAACAATTCACAGCCCATTATCAATCCACTGCTGCATGAAAGCCGCTTCATGCATTGTTTGTCAAAAGGACTGATTGTCCATACTTCATCAAATTGACCAGAGCCTAATGGTAAAGCAGGATAGCCGAGGATCAGTTCAGATATTTCCTGTACCGGATATCGATCTAAAAAGGCCATAACTTATAGTGCAATTGACTAACCATTGCGATATTTAAAAAGCTAACCATAACTGTCCATGTAGTATGATGGACATCTATGACTGCACAAGAAATATATCTTTACTGCCGGCTACAGCATGAACACAGGGTTGCATCTGACTCGTGGAGTATAGAACAGAAAAAAAACTATCTAAATCACACCAAGGAAAGCGCGTGAACGATGAATAGGGTACGCACGTAGATACGCATGTTTACGTATCTCTCCCTTAGGTTGTTGAGAACGCTGGCTTCATTCAGGAACGTCAGGTTGGCCATATCTTCGATTTGCTCAAACTTGGGAGGATTCATCTCCTGCACAACGTCCTGCTTCACCTTGACAATCTGCCGACAAGAAGAGGCCACTTAAACTGCCGCCGACTCCCCGCTACCGCAGTCTGGCAGCTGCTTCATGGCAACTGTGTAAAATGTGAAGGCGCAGCCTTGTGAATGCTTGCCCAAACCACTGCTGGCTGGAGTGGCTCCAAAGAGCCCCTCTGGCTCGCGTGGACTCTTCCACGCGAGCCAGACAATCCTGGACAGAGAGCGGAGGACTGATGTTCTGCTGCTCGCTGCCGCGCCAGAGATCCTTAAAATCTGGCATCAAGCGGCTGATGTGATTGTACAGCATGCTGTTGAATCACGAACCTCATTGTTGATGGTCAGCTTCACGGACACGGCCTTGTCTCCGTGGTCCTCCTGGATCAGCGCCTGCAAGAAGCCCTCCTTGTCATCTTTGACCCAACAATTTTTCTTGATGTCAAAGGGACGGGACTGGAACTCCAACTTCTCCGCGTCGGTGGGCTTTAGGAAAGGCATGGGGTCCTCATCGTCACCACACTCTCCTTTGTACGGCATGGCGAGGGCTGGATCGGAGACGTTAGCGCAGCCTAATACCGCAAGCAGACAGAGACAACGAGAAGATTTCAGGCACAGACACAACTCAGCTCAAATGGAATTCCTGGCGCCCAGCTATTGCTGATTTACCAATCTGTGCCCGCTGATGGACTGGCGTCCCATCGTGGGTATATCCCTGCCTTGCGCCCTGTGTCTGCCGGGATAGGCTCCGGCTCACCACGACCCTGTACAGGACTAAGCGGCTTCTGACAATGAGAAGAGATTTACCAATCTCGCACGCTCTCAGGTACACGAGCCAAGGTTAGCGATTGCCAATGACTCACCGGGAGATTTTCCTTGGTAATATTGCTTTACCTGGAAGAAAAACAAAACCTGTAAGATTTATCGGGCTGAAACCTATTTTTAAAGCGACTTCCCTTATCCAGTGTGATTATTGGAGTTAAGCAGCAAATACATTTCGTCGTGAGCTTTCGTAGAATTAACGTTTCACCTATGAATAAGAGCTGTCGGGTATTTTAAAATCAACTTTTGCTTACTCTGTCAAAAGAGGCACAGCGTCGGGTTTTAAGGCACACGAACAACAAAATCAACCAGATAATACAGACCTCCCCCCCCAATGCACAAGCTCATATATATATTGGTTGCCTTCAAGGTGGACAGGGAAATTTTTCAAAAATAAACTCAGAAGATTACGCCATGGGTTGTGACAGACATCCTCAGGATGCGATGTTGGAACTTTGCGTTTTGGCGAAATGGATCCCACTGGAGGATCAGTGAAGTTAGGGGCTTTAAGCCCATCTGTCCCTTCAAGGACACAAGGCATTACTTTTCAATTACACTTTGCAAATAGCAGAACGAGCAAATCATAGCTATAAATAGCCAAAAACTGTGACACACAATAATGAGATTTCGTAGATGAATTATAACGTTGTTTAAAAGCACCTGATATATATATTACTACAAACATAAATGTATGCATGCCCGTACTCTGTACACCATTATCATTCGTCAACCACACCTGTCTTTATGCGCCGTGTGTTGTGTTACAGTATGCTGAACTGCGGAAGTTGAAATGTCACAAGATTCCTTAACAAATATAAGGCATTGCGGGTAGGTCCCTTGATGTTAGATTACATGCTGTAAACAATGCACACGTGTTAGAGAATTAGAGGAACACTCGACACGGCTATCCACAAAAGATCAGCCATGGAAAGCAGGCCTCGTATATCGAACCGTGAAAGCCTACATCAGTAAAATAAACATGCAAGTTGAAATATCATAAGTTTGCCGCAGCGTACAATGGAAAAACAATCAGACGCGTGACCAGTAATTTATCCCCACAAATCTGAAAGTGAAGAGGAACATTCTGTATTGAAGTTGTCTGTATTAAGGAAGATAAGATGTCAAAAATGTCATTAAGTCAATACGTGAAATGATGACTGAGATGGACACAGATTGACTTTAAAGTGCCAAACCGAATATCGACTATTGTAACGTTACAAAATGAGTATCCATATGTTATTGCATTTCTCAGTTTTATGAAAATCAATGACCAAGGTATTACTGCTGCAGTGTATGCATCTTAGTCTAAAGCTCTACATTCTCACAATAAATTTGCTAATAGCTCTCTAATATAATGGATTTCCTTTTTCGACTTTGAAGCTTACCAGCAAACTGGCTATTCAGCAACAACTGACCTCCCCATAGTGCTCAGATTGCGACAACAATTCCAATAAAGCACGCGGCAAGGGACACAGATTAGAGCATAATAACGTTCTGCAAAACGGTAGAGGTGCAAGCCTGCAGGTACTCAACGCAGAGTTGACAGAAGGCCCTCCATAGCAAAGAGCTCTAAAGCAGCCATTCTCAACCAGTAGGTCGCGACCCATGAGTGGGCCATGAGCGCCACCTAGTGGTTCATGGGGACCAGACCAGAGTGGGCCAAGTGGGCCTTGAGGTGAAAAGATTGACCACCTCTGCTCGGGGAGGTTCTCTGGAGCAGCCAATATTGTGCTGCATGTGTGCCCAGATCGCACCTCCATTCGATGGGTGACAGCCTTCTCGCTGCGCGCTGCTCCCAGACTCTGGAATGCACTTCCATTGGAGATTCGTTCAGCTGAGTCCATGGGCATTTTCAAAACTCGTCTCCAGACTCACTTGTTTCGTGAGGCATTCAAGTCCTCTGGCTAGGACTATTCATGCGGCTAGTGTTGCCGTGCCGGGATGATGGCTCTCTTCCGACATGCGCTTGCTCGGGAACATGTATTCCTTCCTCCGGCGAGGACTGTTGATGCAGCTCAGTGTTGCCGTGCCAGGATGATGGCTCTCTTCCGAACTGCCCCTGCTCGGGAATCTTTATTCTTTCCTTGTTTGTTGCAGATTTATTTTTAAAATCGCTTCTTTCATGTCCTAAAATGTGTTGCTGTCCTGATGTTGTTGACATGCCATTCTCTCCGCAGCTCGTATTTGTACAAAAATAAAAACGTTGTTGCTGATTTGCCGCTCTTATCTCGTTGTTGACGCGGCCGTTCTCTCCGCAGGTCTGTGCAGCGCTTTGTGACCCTCGCGTGAAAAGCGCTCTATAAATGCGATTGTGTTCATTATTTGCAGGCGGCGCGGTGGCCCAGTGGTTAGCGCTGTCGCCTCACAGCAAGAAGGTCCCGGGTTCGAATCTCTCGGCTCGGGTGCCTTTCTGTCTGGAGTTTGCATGCTCTCCCCGTATCCGCGTGGGTTTTCGCCGGGTACTCCGGTTTCCTCCCACAGTCCAAAAGCATGCTCCTGGAGAGGTTGATTGGCTCGCAGACTAAAATTGTCCCGCAATGCCCGGCGATGGACTGGCGTCCCGTCGTCGGGTGTATTCCTGCCTTACGCCCTGTGTTTCCGGGATAGGCTCCGGCTCACCGTGACCCTAGAAAGGATTAAGCGGTTTCAGATAATGAGAGATGAGATCATTATTTGCCCACTCGTTCACACCGCCAAGAGATTGCAACACCGACGCTGTACCACACGGCACGGGACCGACTGCCGATCCACTGATGCCGACTCACGTCAGACGGACCGGTGGGTCAGATGACATAACGCTTCCTTCCTTCCATTGTCCCTGGAAGAGAGTGACGCTGTCGAAGAAACTCTCATCTCATCTCTCATCTCATCTCATTATCTGAAACCGCTTAATCCTATATAGGGTCACGGTGAGCCGGAGCCTATCCCGGAAA
>JAZEWT010000002.1:42270336-42280924 GCA_036362905.1 Mordacia mordax
ATTGATTGGTTATTTTTGTTAAAAAGTAGTCGCACACACAACTCACACACAGAACGCTTGAAGATGCCTCCAACATAGGAGGCGAGACGTCGCAAGTGAGAGAGGAGGAGCGATCAACGCGGCTATCCCAAAAGAGCAGCTTTTGGAAGCAAGCATCATGCATCGAGCCACCTCCACGCATGATGACCTGCTGTGTCAGGAAATCGAATCAGCAACCTGCGGATTTGCCGGTGTGCTCATTATTGCCTTATTATGATGCATTTATTCGCATTTACTTCTAGTCTAATGTAGCCTGCTTGTACGCATTAATTATACAGACGACTTAAAATATTCAAATTGCTAACACTCTTCCGTCCCTTCTGTCATTCCCACATTCCCTTGGTGTCCTGTTAATTTACACTTGTCAACAAAAATGTTAATATGCTCATTACCAGACTAACGAGGCTGCTAATGTTCCACAGCCTTTGATTTTGACTTTCTATTTTAACTTGTAATATAAACAATTTAGCGCAGCTGCCGAGCAACACTGGAAGTTACTGCGATATGGGGAGGTGGCTCTCTTTGATGGATCCATTAGGGAGACATTTGGAAAAAGCCTGGTATCCCCCTGGTGGCAGAGGCACTTAATTTGTAAAAGGCAAGGCCAAACATGGGACGTCGCTCGCATTACTCTCTTCGGAATGCCGCCTATTTGGGAAATGGAATATTTATATAGCAAGTTTTAAATGCACTGATAATCCACGACTCTTGCACGCTGAGAACACTTAGCTTTCAGAACACTCTTTAAAGAGCAACGCCCCGTTGAATGGTGAACTTTTAATCGTACAAAGTATGTTCAGTCTCATGTCAAAACATGAGAACTGAGATTCTGTATATTGATCGTCCAGATGAACGTATAATGAGCAGCGCGCTCTAGATATTATTTTTTAAAAATACATGTATGACAGTAAAGGTGCAGCCCTGCAATTACTTGCTCACACCCATGCTGTCAGAAGAGCCTCCACTGTGGCAGTGAGTTCAAGAGAGCCCTTCTGGAGGACATTTTTGGCCTACTCTTCCGTGCTGAAGAGACATCTTGGAAGAGGTTGGTGTACTCACAGCATCCCACCCGGCCATCAGCTAATTTTGTACATACTGTATAGATTTGTTTTCGTGCTGTCAATATAGGACCACTGCAATTTTGATTATCTTTCACCTTAGAGGTCAAATGTAAAAATGTGCAGCTTTAATAACGCTAGTGGGCATCGCTCGCCAAAATGATGTATCGAACAGTAAGCTTAGTCTGGCTATGGCCTCAAGGCAATAAGTCATGCATTGGCAAATTGGTTTTCATCCTGTTTAAGTAATCTAGCTGAGAGTGTTCTTGTTAAGGGCTCCTCATCCAATACTGAGCCTGTTACCTTTGTTGTTCCCTAAGCACCTGTTATTGAGCTCCTGCTCTTTTGTCTCCACATCAATGACCTGAAATCTATTACATTGCGTGCAAATGCCAAGTTCGCTTATGTGCTGATAACACTATCTTACAAAAATCTATCTCCGCTATTGTCACGTTACATCCAACGTATTTTCAAATGTCGATTTAATATTGTTGATATTCCGCGACGATAGTATATCAGAAACGACCGTAAAAATGTAATTTACTTTGGGATCGTTTTAATTATATATCGCCAACACTGAGCCTTCACGCGTCCTACTCTTAAGAACGTGTTGGCTGTCATTGAGAAAGGCATGCATCATCAAAGGGCATCTGGCTGGCTTTTTCTGAAAGCAGGTGCCAGCCCTTGATACCTGCATTAATTCCTTTAAGCTGATTAGATTGTTTAATCGCCTTCTATATTCTCTAAGATTTTATTGTGTTGACGCTGCATTGTTCTTTGTGAAACCAATCTTGTGTAAAAGGACCTGTTTAATGTCCCTGCACGAGAAATCTTATAAAACGGGTGACGCCACACAACGGCGGCACCCTGATTCCGTGGAGCCTGGTAAAGTCTTCAATGCTGAACCACGAGTGGCTGGGGCGGAAACTAAAGACGGGCAATTGGATTTCACGAAGGAAAAACCATGGCCAGCAGGGCGACGGTTGGAGGAGGAGGAGGAGGAAGAGACAAGCATAACTGGGGATTATATAAGGGGTAGAATGAATCGTCGGTTATGGGTTGTTGGCGGAGAAATCTGAAGCCAGGAGCCACGCCGGGGGCCCAGATCTTCGACTCGACTGAAAGACGCTGTTGAGCTCTTTCTTTAAACAGTTTGTTAATCTGATCTCATCTCGTTGTCAGAAACCGCTTAATCCTGTACAGGGTCGCGGTGAGCCGGAGCCTATCCCGGCAGACACAGGGCGCAAGGCAGGGATACGCCCACGATGGGACTCCAGTTCTTCACCGGGTACTGCGGGCAATTTAGTCTGCAAGTCAATTCGCCTATACAGCGGCATGTTTTTTTGGACTGTGGGAGGAAACCGGAGTGCCCGGTGAAAACCCACGTGGATACGGGGAGAGAACTCGCAAACTCCACACAGAAAGGCACCCGAGATTCGAACCCGGGACCTTCTTGCTGTGAGGCGACAGCGCAACCCACTGGGCCACCGTGCCGCCCCAGATTAAAACTAACAATTTGCAATTAAGAAATAACATAACAACATCTCCAACCTAACGCCAGATTAAAATATACATATATATAAGTGTTTGGCAAGACAGGTTTGCTGTACTATGTGTAACAGTATTTTCCCATACTGGGTAGTGATGAGTGAGAACACCGATTAGGCTTCGCGTGATAACCAACAGATCCTCAATATTGGGTTGTAGGATTCGAAGTGGGCGGCACGGTGGCCCAGTGGTTGGGTGTATTCCTGCCTTACGCCCTGTGTTTCCGGGATAGGCTCCGGCTCACCGTGACCCTGTATAGGACTAAGCGGTTTCAGACAATGAGATGAGGATTCGAAGTATAGTCCCGATGCCAAGCAAGCCGCGGGTTGGCACAATGTCTGGGTGATCGATAGCAAGGCTATCGGATTCTATCAATAAAAGGACATTTATTTCCCCAGGCGTTAAAGATGATGCGACGTTAACGCTGTTGATCCATTGGCATTAATTAGTGTGGACTCTTGATTAAGGGGCAGGTAGAAGGGGGTGGGGAGGTTGGTCAGACACCACTTGCCACTGATGTTAACTCTGGGAAGGAATTTAACTGAGGTCACTGGTTTAACAACACAACGCACCAACCACTTTGCTGCTCCTCTGGTTAGGTCACAATTATATATTGGAGGGTGGCACGGTGGTCCAGTGGGTAGCGCTGTCACCTCACAGCAAGAAGGCTCCGGGTTCGAATCGCGGCTCGGGTGCTGCTTTCTGTGTGGAGTTTGCGAGTTCTCTCCCTGTGTCCATGTGGGTTTTCGCCGGGCACTCCGGTTTCCTCCCACAGTCCAAAAAAACATGCTGCTGCATAGGTTAAATGGCTCGCAGACTAAATTACCCGCAGTGCCCGGTGATGGACTGGCGTCCCATCGTGGGTATATCCCCTGCCTTGCGCCCTGTGTCTGCCGAGATAGGCTCCGGCTCACCGCGACCCTTTACAGGATTAAGCGGTTTCTGACAACGAGATGAGATGAGATTTATATTCGAGTGGCTACTACTTCCTGCAACCGAATACACTGCGTTTCAAAATAAAACGTTATAAGACATATGTCAAGCGCAAACATTCTTTAAAATGACAGCTATATATATATATAAAACTCACTTAATTATGAGTTCATTCATTATCACTGCCCACTTAATCCTGTACAGTGGCGGGAGAGCCAGAGTCTATCCCGGCCGACAGAGGGCGCAAGGCTGGGTAATACCGAGGATGTGACGCCAGTACATCGCAGGCAAACTTTTTGGGGCAATTTACTCAGGAGGCCAATTAACCCAGGCAGCAGCGTGTCTTTGGACGGTGGGAGGAAACCGGAGTACCCGGCGAAAGGCCACACGGGCACGGGGAGAACAAGCAAACTCCACACAAATATTTAATACCGAATCTCAGCACAAAAGCAACGAGGACAAAACTATGAATATATTTATATTAACCTCATTTATTTACACGTGGTGATACAATACCACTGCGTGTTTCAATATTAAGGCACATTTTCATACTCTACAGGGAAAAGCCCCGTGTACAGTACAAGGGGTTTTCAGGTACTTTTTTCGAAGACATTTTGCGTACTAACCAAAGAATGTAATTCAAGGATGCTTCCATTAAAATTGACATTGAATAAAAGAACAAGTGTTCCAGGCAATACGCGTTATCATAACGTTTATCACTTATTCATGTCGCACCTCTGATACAATACATAACCAGGCGGCACCCTGTGGCAGCTTTGAAAAGGGGATGCCTGGTGGCAGCTGTCCCTGTGCAGCTCAATGTAAATACAGCACTTGCCTGCAAGTGGTATAGCAGTGCATCCACAATGGATTAAATGCAGATTATTAATTGTAATGAACTTACGGTACGCACCGAATCGCGTGTACAGGGAATAGGTTTTCATTTTCACTCAACTTAATTACTGGCAAATTCTCACCGAGTCTCAATACTTTGCACTGATGGAGGTCCGTCAGCTCCGTGTATGGAAATTGCTCTTATTGCTATGCTTTCAGAATAGCCCTGTCGATTGTTCTTTCTCTCATTCACATTTCACCTCCCATGTGAGAGGCACACTCGACATAAGTATCCCGAAAAAACAGCTATGGAGATCATTTCTTAAAACGCTCTTTTATTATAGACGATTGGTCTATTAGTTAGAGCTCGGCAAGAGATTATTGAAAAGATCCATGCGTATATTGAACACTTAAAGGTCCACACAGATGGATTCAATGCACTTGCCTTACTCTCATCTCGTGGGCACATCAAGGGGTTTGAGAGTTTCACAAATGTGATTCACCAACCCTTGTCGCCAATATTCATGATGACGCGCCGTGTCAGTTACAGTCGCTTGACCATATCTATCAACGTTAGTGCGTACGGGATGAAGGGGGTTGGATTAGGACCCAGGAGCAGTGTCGAAAGCACTCGGCACGTTTTCTTGTCATGGCTGATGCTGATGTAGGGTTGTAATTGAGGCATTTGGGTTGCATAATTGCGTCAGTGGAGTGCATAGTTGTGACGCCTTCTTCCTATTTGTGAATCCGACAATCATTGCATGCGTGATCTATTGAGCGACCAGTCGCAACACCAGCTTTGAAATCGTTTTAAATGTGTGCAGCATGTAGCGGGATGTGGCTTATCAATCTACAGCTGAAACAAACTTGGGATTCGCGCTTTCGAATACAGCCATCAATGTGCCACCAATCTCCCCCGCCCCCTGTATTTCAAATAATTTTACACGCAACAAGATTTTAACACGTCTGGGTAAAGCACCTTTATTCAACTTACCTTGCAAATGTAGATCAGATGCAGCTATTGTTTGAAGCTGAGAATAAGTGTAATAGAAAAACGCAAGAATCTGCCAGCTGTCCTTTAATAACGCACGGGATATTAAGAGAATGACAAATGGGGCACATTTTATTAAATATTTCTCTCTTTATCCCAATCTCATGGGTATAGCTGCAGTGACAGTGATTTAGTGCCAATGAAAATTACTGGGCCACTGACAAAATGTGCTGCAAATCAGGGATATTGTGGCTAACATTTATCAGCTAAATTCAATTTGGTACAATTAATGAAACAGTTTGAAAAAATACAAACATGTTCTATATAACTTCACAATTCAGAGGCTCTAACAGAACTAAACTAATGACTGCAAAGTGCCATAAGTATTATATAATCATGCTTAAGCAACGTATTGACCATATTGACTACTCTGCATTATAAGTATATTTCCACGTATCTTTAAATGTCCATTATGTGTAACACATTAATTAAACTTACATGTTCAGACTCTCCATTCCTTCAATGGTACCTTAATGTTTCCTGAAGCTCTTAAGGCAACAGCAAAATTTAGTTTTAAGTGAAAATGATTTGAACAATTTATTCTCCATTGAGGGCAATATTTTACTGTTAGGCTCAACACTAACATCAAGGGGAATCAATGTTTTCCAGCCAAATAAATTTGGAAACCTAGAACACATCAAAGATTCGCATCCTAAGGTAAACTTTCCAGATATTAAATTACCCAAATGTTTTTTTTTAATTTTACGATATATACATTGCAAGATCTTTTTTAATTAAAATATTCAGAGACGTTTCAGTGTCTTTAATAATAAAAATATATCTGAAGCAAACCTTTGTGATCGTCTCATCTCATTGTCAGAAACCGCTTAGTCCTGTACAGGGTCGTGGTGAGCCGGAGCCTATCCCGGCAAACACAGGGCGCAAGGCAGGGATATACCCCACGATAGGACACCAGTCCATCACCGGGCACTGCGGGCAATTTAGTCGACAAGCCAATTAGCCTATGCAGCAGCATATATTTTTGGACTGTGAGAGGAAACCGGAGTGCCCGGCGAAAACCAAACGCGGACACGGTGAGAGAGAACATGCAAACTCCACACAGAAAAGGCACCCGAGCCGAGATTCGAACCCGGGACCTTCTTGCTGTGAGGCGACAGCGCTACCTGCTGGGCCACCATGCCAAATATGTATCGACTTGTTTAGTGCTATTAACATGTTTTGCCTTTTGGAATACCTTCTAAGGATCAATAGAAAAAAATTTAAACAAAGCTGTGTTGCTTATTGGCACAATTATGTGACAGACATTCAGTCTTTGCAAAAGCCAGGTGTGAAACTAGACATCAGTAATTTGTTGTACCTTAGAGACGCAAGACACGACAAATTAGCTTCAAGGCAGTAGAGTTCCCAGTTAACATTTCAAATAACTGAGTTTATTTTACGTTAATTGCACATTGAATCATTAAACTACATAACTGCGACGCAGAAATACAATAAACACATTTTTACTCAGTTTTTTTAACATTTATAATAATTTCCATCTTATCTACCATAAGTGCTCTTCACTATTTCTTAGAAGGGGGCCACTTTGCTCCAGACATCAGTCTGAAAACCATCACACCGCCTGCAAAACAACCATAGTGCAATTGTGAGAGGGTGTTTTCATTTAATATGTGTATTGTGAGGGGCCCCACGTCAGGAACCGAACCTTAAGATAGTTGCTCACAGGCCTTGATATGAACAATGTATACACATGTCTAATACGGTTGCACATCAATCAATAATTAGAATAATCTCATCTCATCTCATTGTCTGAAACCGCTTAGTCCTATACAGGGTCACGGTGAAGCCGGAGCCTATCCCGGCAGACACAGGGCGCAAGGCAAGGATATACCGACGATGGGACGCCAGTCCATCGCCGAATTATAATGATTTATCAACATATGTTCAATACTTATTTCAGGACTCTCTTCAGAATCTTTATCAAATTCAACTTTTTGAAAGTTGATTAGGACTTCTTTGAACGGCAAAAAAACCCAAAACACCCCTTACCTAAAATACTCATGATCAAAGTTTTTGTTTCTAAAATAATCTATCGTCAGTAAGATAAAGCAGATGTTGCGATGACTAAGCATTTATGCTCAACTGCAATATATTCTGCAACATACAGCGTATATCAGAATTCTGCATCCATAGGACATCTACGAAACTTTTTTTTCTTCTCTTAAACACACTTCTGCATGGGTCCAGACTTACGATACATCATGCACCTGTCAGTTTTTATTTAAGCTGGAAGGGACCGTTGCGCATTGCTGCGCTTTGAACAGCAGACATGGGGAAGACCGTTACAACGGCTCATGGCACGGGGGGGGGAAATTCAGTTAAGGCAATTAACCGAGGCAGTGCGTCATTCGACTGTGGGATGAAGCTGGAAAGCCCCGAAGAAAACCCGCATGGGGACAAGGGGAGAACATGCAAAACTCAGCGCTTAAAGGGACCTCAGGTGGAAATCAAACCCAGAAAATCTTACTGCGAGAGGGCAACGTGACTCACTGCGCCACCGCCCCACTCATATATTATAACAATCGTTGAATTGCAAGAGCGCTCTTCACCCGAGGGTCACAAAGCGCTGCACGGAGTTGCGGAGAGAACGGCGCGTTAACAGCGACGACATAAGAACGGCAAATCAGCAACAATAACTTTTTGTGGGTTTTTTTTTTCTTCAAATCTGGGCTGTGGCGAGAATGGCATATCAACAACATCAGCAGACTTCAACTGAAAGTCAAAGAGTAGCAATAAATTATAGGACGTAAAATAAGGGATAAAAATATATATTCTTCAACAAACAAGGAAGGGATTAATGTTCCCGAGCAGGCGCAGACATCATCCCGGCACGACAACATTGAGCCGCATCAACAGTCCTAGCCAGAGGACTTGAAAGCCTTACGGAACAAGTCAGTCGTGGGATGAGATTTGAAGATGCCCAGGGACTCAGCTGATCGAATCTCCAATGTAAGGGAGCTTGAAGTAGGCCACAGATGTATGTCGGAGCAGCGCCAGTGAGAGCTTTGTAGGTGAGGAGGAGGATCTTGAATTCAATCCTGTATTTAACCGGTAACCAGTGGAGAGACATCGGTACTGAGGATTTGTCATCGTGGACGCGTGTGCGAGTGAGGACTAGCAGCCGCATTTTGTAAACGTTGGAGACGATTGCTTATGTAGGAAGGGGTGCCAGGGAGCAGTGCATTGCAATAATCGATTCATGAGGAGATGAAAATGTGTATCAGCTTATCAGCATCAGAGGGTGACAAGATGTTGTGCAGTCTGGCTATGCTTCTGAGATGGAAATAGGCTACCTTCATCACATTGTTGATGTGTGTCTCGAAGCTGAGTGAGGAATCAAAAGTCACACCTAGACTCTGGACTGCCTTAGCAACTTCAATGGCGTGGTCGTCAAGCATCAATTGGATAGGTTCAGCCTTGGACAATTGGTGCAGAGTTCTGACAAGCAAAAACTTCTGTTTTGTCACCATTTCGTTTTAGGAATACTGAATTCAACCAGGCCTTCACAGTTGGCGGTGAGGATGACAAGCAAAGACCAGATGCATTGATGGATGGCTTTGCACGGATATAGATTTGAATGTCATCAGCATAGCAATGGTAGCTGAGATTAAGGCTGTACAGGATATAGCCAAGAGGTTGCATGTAGATGCTGCAGAGGAGTGGGGCCGAGAACTGAACCCTGAGGAACTCCAGACAAGACAGGATGGATCTCTGAGTTTTGTCCTCCAAGGCTGACGAACCGCTTCTGGTTGTAGAGGTAGGAGCTCAGCCAATGCAGGGCACAGCCAGAGACCCCTATACCATCCAGTTAATCAAGTAAGATTGCACGGTCAATGGCATCAAACACAGCACTCAGACCCAGGAGGACAAGAATACTTGGCGAGCCTTCATCAGCAGCGCCGAGTAGGTCATCAACTACTTTTACCGGAGCAGTTTCAGTACTATGGCCGAATCTGAACCCAGATTGGAAGAGATCGAGGAGGTCATTATTAAGAACGTGTTTCTGGAGTAACGAAACAAGTGAGTTTTGAGAAGCGATATATATATATATATCCCTTCCCAATCAGAGCTGCAGTGTCTTTCAGCAAAACCTTAATAGAAGCCTGAATCTGGCACCAAAACTGATCCGAGGAGGCAGGCAAATGGAACATTACTGCGATAAGCAAGCAATGAATCATGACTTAAACTCACCCCGAATCGATTACTGCAATGCACTGCTCCCTGGCACTCCTGCCTACCCGATCAATCGTCATTAAAGTGTGCAGAATGCGGCTGCTAGAGTCCTCACTCGCACACCCATCCACAATCACATATCCCCAGTACTGATGTCTCTCCACTGGTTACCTGTTAAATACAGGATTGAATTCAAGATCCTCCTTCTCACCTACAAGGCTCTCACTGGCGCAGCTCCGACAAACATCCGTGACCTACTTCAGTCACCCTCCTCAACACAACTTCGATCCTCCAATACAGGCTGCTTGCTGCATGTGCCCAGGTCGCACCTCCATTCGATGGGTGGCAGAGCCTTCTCCCGCGCTGCTCCCAGACTCTGGAATGCCCTTCCACTAGAGACTCATTCAGCTGAGTCCTTGGGCATCTTCAAATCTCGTCTCAAGACGTAGAGCTTTCAAGCCCTCTGGCTAGGACTATTGATGCGGCTCAGTGTTGTCGTGCCGGGATGTTGGCTCTCTTCCGACCTGCGCCTGCCCGGGAACATTTGTTCTTTCCTTGTTTGTTGAAGAATTATTTTATTTTTCTGTTGACTTTATGTCCTAGAATTTTTCGCTGCTGTTTGACTTTTCAGTTGAACTGTCCTGATGTTGTTGTTGACACGGGCGTTCTCTCCACAGCTCGCCTTTGTAAAAAAACAAAAAACCCCAAAACGTTACTGTTGCTGATTTTCCGTTCTGTCGTTGCTGTCGGCGCGCCGTTCTCTCCGCAGATCTGTGCAGCGCTTTGTGACCCTCGGGTGAAAAAGCGCTCTATAAATGCAATTATTATTATTATCCTCGTACGAATAAATATCAGGGCGGCGCGGTGGCCCAGTGGTTAGCGCTGACGCCTCACAGCAAGAAGGTCCCGGGTTCGAATCTCTCGGCTCGGG
>JAZEWT010000002.1:42299668-42318317 GCA_036362905.1 Mordacia mordax
GGCACTGCGGGAAATTTAGTCTGCAAGCCAATTAACCTACGCAGCAGCGTGTTTTTTTGACTGTGGGAGGAAAACGGAGTGCCCGGCGAAAACCCACGCGGACACGGGGGAGAGAGAACATGCAAACTCCCACACAGAAAGGCACCCGAGCCGAGATTCGAACCCGGGACTTCTTGCTGTGAGGCGATAGCGCTCCCCACTGGGGCCACCGTGCCGCCCTTAAGCCACCCTTATCCATGCAATACAGCGGAACAGCGTGAGCCAGCGCGGAGCGTGGGGTGAGCCAGGTTTGAACGAGGGGAGCAACGGAGGCGGCCTAAGAAGGACGGGCGTATTAATGGATGAAGCAGGGAGGCGTGGGATTAATTAGTAGGGATAGGCATAGCAAGGGGTGAGGTGGAAGTTAATTAATGGAATTAGCAGAGTAGGCCGAGTGGGGTTGTATGGTGGAAATTGGGTCAGCAAAGGGGACTCTGTAGCCGCAGGATCATCGTGGTGGCACAAGCAGCTGATACACGTCAGAGTTGATGCAATAAAATAAACGCAACAATGTAATGTCTGTCTTCCATCAACGAGGCTCGATTTGACCACAAAGTATGAAGTCAGGCTATGAGACCTCGAACTTAAAGCTGTGAGCATTTGTGTCATTATATGTCTGCCACTATGTTTATGTTTGTGTGTTTCTCCATCTCGCCATTGCTTTCCCTATATATATATCTATTTTTATGTCCCTGTGTCTGCCTCTCGGGCTCCTCTTAACCTTGTCTAAACAGAGTTCCACTTAGCATAGGAATGCCTCCGCCAAAATCTCAGAGTTGCGCTCGCACACTCCTCGTAACTGTGCTTCTTGGAGCACTGGTGCACACATATATATTACTGATCTATTATAAACATTGCCACAGGCATGACAACAGCCCGGGCCAACCTTGACCCAAGCAGTGGATTTATCAGAGCTGATTATTTGCACCATTGCTGCACACCGTGTAGTTGATGATAATTCACATTTCCAAAACACCTCTCAACCTACAAGTCGCAAGGCGTAGCACGTGGCACATCAAGCACTATCACACGTCGCATCAGACTGTCACACAGCACAGCACACACTGACACGCGAGCGCAGAGCACATCAATCGTCTCATCTCATTGTCTGAAACCGCCTAGTCCTATACATGGTCGCGGTGAAGCCGGAGCCTATCCCGGCAGACGCAGGGCGCAAGGCAAGGATATACCGACGATGGGACGCCAGTCCATCGCCGGGTACTGCGGGGCAATTTAGCCTGCGAGCCAATTAACCTATGCAGCAGCAGGCTTTTTGCACTGTGGGAGGAAACCGGAGTGCCCGGCGAAAACCCACGCGGACACGGGGAGAGCATGCAAACTCCACACAGAAATGCACCCGAGCCGAGAGATTCGAACCCGTGACCTTCTTGCTGTGAGGCGACAGCGCTAACCACTTGGCCACCGCGCCGCCCCCACAACAATCGTGAATCGCTATAACACGTGGTCCATTCTTCGCTTATTAGGCACAGGCAAGCCCTTTAACGTATAGGCCACGCCATTGACCGCCACATAAGGTGTAGATATCTCGAAACAAGCCGTGATTATTATATAGTGACAGCACGCGCCCGTTAACAGCCTTACAAAGTCATCACCTGTACACCCGGAGCGAGCCCTAAACTGTAGATTACCGCTCCTTCGTTTTCCCGTGGTGGAGTGGGTCTCGGAATGGTTCAAACATTACTAGCCATTGTGTTGGCCACCGTTGGAGATTTAAATCTGATTCCGGTGTTCATAGAGCACTTTGCAAATCACTAATACTACTGATTCACCACTATACTGCATACCTACAATGGTTTAATTCTACTAATGTGTCTCATAAGTCATTGGCCTGAATGTATTTTATCTTAAATAAAAAAGGATCAATTTATTATCTGTTCTGATCTTGGGTGGGATTTTTTTGAAAGTAGACAAACGCGGGGAGGCTTTTTTTGGTAAACGTTGGCATAACTTTATCGTGATTTGTACTTTAGAGTCAATATCTATCCAGCCGTCACCGCGACATTCCCATGTCAGTAATGTTGACTTTTGGTTACCATAGTTGAAATACTGTGGACAAAGTCATTTAAACTATTGGTTTGACATTGAATCATAATTTGGCTTTCAGCAAGGTTACAGGTTGCAAAGAAAATCAGCTAAAAAAGGGCACTTCACTGCATCATCACCATTGACGGCACAACAACACTCGGATTAAATTTGGTGTTGATATTCTTCCGGTTAAATTCGAGCAGCGAAAATAAATGAAATCATCTCGTGCAATGAACACGTTTCTGTTGCAGTGAATGCGAAAAAGTGCGGCGCCCTGGTGTGTGGATCAAACAGGTTACATCATAATTAGATCTCATTCATAGATTTGTAATACCACCTTCCGTGGCGTGTCCCTCCACTGAGGGCCAATGCGCTGGCATGCGACGGAACAAGACACCGCTTCTCGTTGTGCCGCTCGCAAACACAGAGGCTAACATTGTGAAAATGATTACATTCGTTAAGTGCCGCACACAAACCACGTTGAGACACACTGCACGTGTTTAATAAAGCAGGGGCTATGGAGGTGTGCAACCCAAATGTGAGATATTGAAAACTATAAGGGCCCATGCCCAGGGGGGAGGTCAAGAAGAGTGGAGCTGTAGGCGAGTCAGGCAGTGAGGTGTGACAATGCATTGTAAGTTGGTGGTGGCTAAGCTTGAGTCGAGTGTAATATATTTCTTCCTCTGGTCGGTGCAATGCGCAGCCTTTGACATCTGACTCTATCTATATCATGTTGCATCTCTAATACTTTGTATTTAATCCAGTGAGCATAGTTAATGTCACTGCAGACGACCATCTGAACGGATTCTCAGTCCCCATTTGACCAGCATCTAGCAGTGCCAGCAATGGTTCCTGCATTACAATTTGATTATTCGTCATGATTCAGGATCACAGTTTGATAAAAGCACCTTATGTTTATGTAGTGGTGCACCTCTAGTAGCTGCCGGGGTCACGTGTACTAATGCCATAATGTATATGAATAGTAAATGACTGATCCGTACGCACACACGTGTATCGTGAGTAAGAATCCATTAAACAGCTTCAACCGCGAAACAGCTCCAGCTCTCTTCCTAAACTCGCTTTCCCTTTTCACACCGGCTGCTGCTGTACAGTGGCAGCACGAGGAAACATCGGCAGTCGCCTTGGAAAGAAAATATACGGAGGAGGCTCGATAAAAAAAATGCATCTCTGAGCCTCCCCTACTTACCATGGCATTTCCAGATGCGCCTCTGGAAATGCTGCCTCGCGCGCTCGAAAACCTAACATGGCCCCTGCTGCTGTAAATATAACAATCTGGCAGCTCAGTCATGATAATGCATTGCCTTAGGGTATACTGTTCCTTTTCAGCAATTCCTATTATCCTCGAGAGGTGGGTGTTCCATAAATCTCCCTCTTAACCACATTTCCCACATTTTAAAACCTTGCATTTAGACCATAATTGAAGCATCCGTGCTTCTATGTATTCCACACACACACACTCACCGTTGCATCTGTGCTGCATTATGTCAGGATATTGGACTTGTTAAAATTCCGCACGATTGTCAGAGAATGGCAATAGCTGGTAAAGCCGTGTTTTCGGATTTCTTGTCATCCATTATTGTCCTGGCTCGAGCTTTAAGATGCACGTTACGCAAGGTGTTATTATTGATTCTGATCACCAATTACATTGACTCAATAAAACGGAGAAAAAATGACTCAGCGCGTATAGTAAAAACCAATAGGGACCTGGTTTAACAGTGATGTAACAAGAATAATATTCGTTTGTAAACCTACTGCTGACAAAAGGTTTCCACGCACCACGTAGGTTAGGGGACTGTTAGCCGCGTTTCACCACATTGGTCAGGGTGGGATGTTTGAAGGGCAAGAGAGGAGCGAGACTGCTTTAGATTAATAAATAAATTGCATTTCTAGAGCGGAGCGGCACGGCGGCACGGTGGCCCTGTGCGTAGCGCTGTCGCCTCACAGCAAGAACGTCCCGGGTTCGAATCTCGGCTCGAGTGCCTTTCTGTATGGAGTTTGCATGTTCTCTCCCTGTGTCCGCGTGGGTTTTCGCCGGGCACTCCGATTTCCTCCCACAGTCCAAAAAACATGCTGCTGCATAGGTTAATTGGCTTGCAGACTAAATTGCCCTCGGTGTCTGGTGATAGACTGGCGTTCTATGGTGGGTATATCCCTGCCTTGCGCACTGTGTCTGCCGGGATAGGGTCCAGCTCACCGCGACCCTGCACAGGACTAAGCGCTTTCTGACAATGAGATAAGATTTCTAGGCGCTGTTAACCCGAGGGTCACAAAGCGCTGCACAGAGCTGCGGAGAGAACTGCACCGTCAACAACGAGATCTCATCTCATCTCATTGCCAGCAACTGGTTAGTTCTGTACAGCTTCACGGTGAGCCGGAGCCTATTCCGGCATACACAGGGCGCAAGGCAGGGATATACCCACGATGGGACGCCAGTCCATCACCGGGCACCGAGGGCAATTTAGTCTGCAAGCCAATTAACCTATGCAGCAGCATGTTTTTTGGACTGTGGGAGGAAAACGGAGTGACCGGCGAAAACCCACGCGGACACGGGGAGAGAACATACAAACGCCACACAGAAAGGCACCCGGGACCTTCTTGCTGTGAGGCGACAGCGCTACCCACTGGGCCACCCTGCTGCCTGCAAGATGTTTAATAATAACAATAATTGCACTTCTAGAGCGCTTTTTACCCGAGGGTCACAAAGCGCTGCACAGAGCTGCGGAGACAGGATGTGGAGTCAGCCATCGTTTTTTGAAGGGCTTCAGAGTAAACTACAAAAAATCCATCAACTATAATTTTAAATCCATAAATCAACTCAGCTGACTCCACACCCCAGCTGTACATCAGAATGTTGAAACGTGATCATGGTCGAGTGCTTTTTACATGTAGAATGGTAGTTTAAATAAAGCAAGCTAATTCTTATTTTTGTATTCACCTGATTTCGATTTTGACCTTCCAAGTGAGCAAAGTAATAATAATTATTATATTTGTATTTCTAAAGCGCTTGTTACCCGAGGGTCAGCGCAAAGTAGCATCAGAATCTCATCTCATTATCTGAAACCGCTTAGTCCTATACAGAGTCACGGTGAAGCCGGAGCCTATCCCGGCAGACACAGGGCGTAAGGCAAGGATATACCGACGATGGGACGCCAGTCCATCGCCGGACACTGCGGGGCAATTTAGCCTGCGAGCCAATTAACCTATGCAGCAGCATGCTTTTGCACTGTGGGAGGAAACCGGAGTGCCCGGCGAAAACCCACGCGGACACGGGGAGAGCATGCAAACTCCACACAGAAAGGCACCCGAGCCGAAAGATTCGAACCCGGGACCTTCTTGCTGTGAGGCGACAGCGCTAACCACTTGGTCACCGCGCCGCCCAGCATCAGAATAGTCTGGCTCTAATGTTCGACGCCTGCGTGCACGTGTGCAAACCGTATATTCGCTTAACTGAGTTACGTAATTGTTTATTGTCAACAAATACATATACAAATGTGGCCAAACCTGGAGAAGAATCTAACGGCCGTGCAACTTGCGCATTAATAGGTAATGTGGCCTCTGATTACCTTAGCAGATAAAAGGAACGGAGCCAGTTACTCCCAGAGGGAGATCACCCGTAATAAAAAGACAGGTCACGTACGTTTTAAAAATGTGTGTTACCACGTCACTTGTTTGTCTGGATTCATCACGATCAGGCTTGGCCCTTGTTGCACGATGTGAACTGCGAGACAGCAGCACACCTCTGCGAGATTTATCGAACGCAGGCTTGGCGAGCCTTCATTGATGCAATGTTGGAGGGCGAATTTGGCCCAGTTATGTCCAAATGTGCGACCACAAAGCAATTTTTCACGAACGCTCTTGTGCAGGATTCCTCGTCGTGAACTTTTGAGCCTCATCTCATTGTCAGAAAGCGCTTAGTCCTGTACACGGGGTCGCGATGAGCCAGAGCCTATCCCGGCAGGCACTGGGCGCAAGGCAGGGATACGCGCACGATGGGACGCCAGTCCATCACCGAGCACTGCGAGCAATTTAGTCTGCAAGCCAATCGGCCTACGCAGCGGCACGTTTTTTGGACCGTGGGAGGAAACCCGAGTGCCCGGCGAAAACCCACGCGGACACGGGGAGAGAGAACTCGCAAACTCCCACGCAGAAAGCAGCACCCGAGCCGAGATTCGAACCCGGGACCTTCTTGCTGTGGGGCGACTTTGAGCCGTCGCTCGTAAATCAGCGACTGTGACTGTCGGCCGAGAATTTCGCGAGCAAGACAACCGTCGCGTTGACAACGCGAGTTGATATCCGCGCGGAGACGCCAGGTCAAGGTGAAGGGCTGTTGTCTGTCTGGTTGTTGAGATTACACAAGCTGTACCATCTTGCGATTGTGGGGGGCGCAGGGGAGGGCGAGGGGGAGGGGGGGAGCTTGGTGAATCGTATAGTTTAAGATGCCTGCGGTGGAATTGTATATCGATTTTTTTTTTTAAAGAAATGTCAAACATTGTCAGTGGAAAGCAATGAGACAATGCATTTTGGAACAACGACAAAATCTATTCTTCAGCCATTTCTAAGCCAATGGAACATGTTCACACATTGTACTCTAGATTCTATATTTTTATGAGTTGTGGCGCAGTCTTCAGCACAGTACACTCCGAGCCACGTTCACTTCGCGACCACGGTTGACATTCGTAGTGAGTGACTGCTCCCTTCACTAACCCGCACTCACCACCTTGGTAACAGAGGGTTAAATCACCTACACGACCGACAACAAATAGAGACGCCTTCATTCAGCAGCGGATTAACAAAAGAATGGCATTCGTTATGCTAGCCTATATAAAGAAGACTTTTTGTGGAGCGTCAGTCACGAAAGTAGAGTCCATAGTAGTGCTGTGCTTCTATGTTCTCACATCTATCCTGCCCTGTTTCACCAACCCAGACGAGCCACCAGCATAGTGACCTATGCGTACATAATACCCACAGTCTGGATAGTATGGATAGGACCTCATCAAGCTGCTGCGGATGTTCATGTACGTACAAAACATGTGATATCCTGCGCAGCATCGTGGCATTTCCAGGACAAAACGTACGGTGCTCAACAAGTGCTACGGAGATGCCCTAGATTAAGCCACTGCCTGTGACCAAATTACTCAGCATGCACCCAATCCCATTACACATCGGAAGCTAAGCAGGGAAAAAAAACAAGTGCGGGCAGGCGTTTATACACAACCACCGTGCAGCACAGAGGTGAAGTAAGCGCTCCGGACTCATCTCATCTCATTATCTGAAACCGCTTAATCCTATATAGGGTCACGGTGAGCCGGAGCCTATCCCGGAAACACAGGGCGCAAGGCAGGAATACACCCGACGACGGGACGCCGGTCCATCGCCGGGCATTGCGGGACAATTTTAGTCTGTGAGCCAATCAACCTATCCAGGACTCATTGTTATATAAACACTCGAACAGAGTGAGCAACCTACGCTGAGCGGGAAACGTGCGCTCAGAGAGAACCCTCGCGATGTGCACGTTGGTGCCGCTTCCTCTGGCGTGCGGTACACGGCGGCGTGTGCTCCATGGATGCACCATCATCTCCGCGCTGGAGTCGCTTGATACGACGCGACCGCGCTGTGGCACGGCGGCGCCGAGGCAGCAGCTACGGCGCGACTGAGTGCGCGCGGATCTATGTCGGGTGGTCACTTACCTACATTCTCATCTCATCTCATTATCTGAAACCGCTTCATCCTGTATAGGGTCACGGTGAGCCGGAGCCTATCCCGGAAACACAGGGCGTAAGGCAGGAATACACCCGACGACGGGACGCCAGTCCATCGCCGGGCATTGCGGGACAATTTTAGTCTGCGAGCCAATCAACCTATCCAGGAGCATCCTTTTGGACTGTGGGAGGAAACCGGAGTGCCCGGCGAAAACCCACGCGGACACGGGGAGAGCATGCAAACTCCACACAGAAAGGCACCCGAGCCGAGAGATTCGAACCCGGGACCTTCTTGCCGTGAGGCGTCAGCGCTAACCACTGGGCCACCGCGCCACCCACTTACCTAAATTAAAACCTCCAATGCTATTATACCCCCCCTGCCCACCACCGCCACCACCTCCTGGTAATTAGCCGAGCGGAATAAAGCGACAAATCGCTGATTCTTCTCTGCAATCCTAATCGGATAGACCCGCAGGATAAAATCCACCAAATCCAGGCACATCGCAGGTAATCGAACAGATGTCCTACAGCGCCTGACCCTCGAGCGACTGCACGGAAGGTGCAAGCCCGGCAACCATAACATCGCACAATTGTGCGGGGTAATTTATATATATATAAACACTCGAACAGAAATCCCGTGAAATGGGAAACAACAGGAGCGCTGCTCTCTCCAAAGAGCTCATTGACGATCTGACGCTCAACACTGAGTACTCGGAGCAGGAGCTCACCGACTGGTACAGCGCTTTCCTCAAACAGTGTCCCGACAGCCGCATCTCGAGGGAGCGCTTCGAGCAGATCTACTCCAAGTTCTTTCCGAACGCCGACGCCACCAGGTACGCGCAGCACGTCTTCCGTTCGTTCGACACCAACAACGACGGCACGCTCGACTTCCGCGAGTACGTGGTGGCCCTGCATCTCACCTCGTCGGGCAAGATCCACCTGAAGCTCGAGTGGGCCTTCTCTCTCTACGACATCGATGGAAATGGCACCATCAACAAAGCGGAGGTCCTCGAGATTATCACGGTAAGTGTTCCTCAACCTTTCGCCTTATCGCGGTTTTTTGTTTTACGGGGACGGCGCGGTGGCGCAGTGGGGTAGCGCTGTCGCCTCCTCACAGCAAGAAGGTCCCTGGTTCGAATCTCGGCTCGGGTGCCTTTCTGTGTGGGAGTTTGCGTGTTCTCTCTCCCCGTGTCCGCGTGGGTTTTCGCCGGGCACTCCAGTTTCCTCCCACAGTCCAAAAATATGCTGCCGCATAGGTTAATTGGCTTGCAGACTAAATTGCCCGCAGTGCCCGGTGATGGACTGGCGTCCCGTCGTGGGTATACCCCTGCCTTGCGCCCTGTATCTGCCGGGATAGGCTCCGGCTCACCGCGACCCTGTACAGCGGTTTCTAACAATGAGATGAGATGAGCGCGCTTTACGCAGAGCATCCAATGGCATATTAAATAAAAATGTTGAAATAAATTTAAAAATTTTAAAGTCAATCAATCTAGTTCAAAAATAAGCTCATGTGATCAAATGTTTTTACAAGTTATGGTGCCGAAATTCATGCTATGGCTCGGAGTGTAGGCTTGAGATTTAGAGGCAGCCACTAAGGGCCCTATGCCTCCCTCTATATTGGACAACTGCTCGACGCCCGCAAAGCGTTGAGCATTCGCTCACCGAAGGCTCGACTGAGAGCACGACATGCCAACGCGATATATTTTTAAAACATTCGTATATGTTGTTCCCAGTAAATATTTAAATCATTAATTGGTCACCAACTAAAGTGCGTAGCAGGCTCCGACTGGCTTGCCTTGCAATATCTGACAACGTGAGGCACTTGATGGGCCACACAGAGTCATAACCTACGGATGTGTAACGTTCAGAGGGGCATGGTGTAACAAACACAATGGGAGGCTTGATGATGAGTTTAGCCAACACTGGATTGACAACAGGCAGTACGCCATAATTTATTATTAATATATGCAACATATAGTTACGTAACAAAGTATAGCTATCCCCTTTATATATTTGTACAAACGAACATTTGCGCACTTACACAGCAGTCGATTCGCTGTTGCTGGTTTGGTCCAACGGCCGCACGAGACGCAGGACTGTGCTTCTGTTTTGAAACCGTGTGTGCTTGGCAGGCGATATTTCGCATGATCCCACCGGAAGAGCAGAGATCATTCCCCGAGGATGAAGACTCTCCGGAAAAGCGAACGGAGAAATTGTGGAACTTTTTTGGCAAAAAGGAAAACGGTATAACACTTGATGACACTCGTGACCTCTCATCACTCTAACTCAATGTATAATTCTCTTATAATGTATTATAATGCCTGTAATATATATATATATAATCAACTACAATTATATCAAGGTAATGAATACTTTTTTTATATTAGATCCTGCACAATCACATCACTGTCGATGACTAGATTCTATGATGCACATCACAATAGACAACGTAGTCACATTAATGTACATTCTATATCTTCACATCATTGTAGGTTCTAGTGAATCTAGTCTATCTACATCCATACACCTTATCAGCTTAGATATAGAGCTGGACATAGATGTGTGACAGAGCGATGCAAAGTCTAATGGTGATATAGAAGGGAGAGAAAGCTGACAATTGACAATAAAGTCACATCTCTGCATTTTCATTAAAACATCTGAAAATCAATATTATTTGTTTGGCATGAGACATATTAGAACCTCTTCTATTCGTAACATATTTGTATTAGTCGTTGTTTCAAAACGCACCTGCAGACGTTTAATATACAGGAATTTGAATTAGGCAGATAAGTATTCTGGGGCGGCGCGGTGGCCCAGTGGTTAGCGCTGACGCCTCACAGCAAGAAGGTCCCGGGTTCGAATCTCTCGGCTTGGGTGCCTTTCTGTGTGGAGTTTGCATGCTCTCCCCGTGTCCGCGTGGGTTTTCGCCGGGTACTCCGGTTTCCTCCCACAGTCCAAAAGCATGCTCCTGGATAGGTTGATTGGCTTGCAGACTAAAATTGTCCCGCAATGCCCGGTGATGGACTGGCGTCCCGTCGTCGGGTGTATTCCTGCCTTACGCCCTGTGTTTCCGGGATAGGCTCCGGCTCACCGTGACCCTATATAGTATTAAGCGGTTTCAGATAATGAGATGAGATGAGACAAATATTCTATGGGATTTAACAAACTACATTTAAGATGTTGGACTCCCTAATTTGGAAGGAAATCTATTTGTTATTTCTTTTTTTTGGCGAACCTGGTCTATGCACTCATTCATTATCAATACCCGCTTAATCCTCTACTGGTTTGTGAGGGGCAGGGGGCAGAGCCTGTCCTGGCCGACAGACGGCGCAAGGCGGGATATACCCAGGATGTGACGCCAGTACATCGCCAAGTTACTCAGCAGGCTAATTAACCTAGGCAGCAGCGTGTTTTTGGGACGTGGGAGAAAACCGGAGTACCCGGCGAAAACCCACGTGGACACGGGGAGAACTCGCAAACTCCACACAGAGAGCAGCACCCGAGCCGAGATTCGAACCCGGGACTTCTTACTGTGAGGTGACAGCGCTACCCACTGCGTCACCGTGTTGCCCAAACCTGGCCTAGCCCTAGTATTTTTTTTTAAATCTGGGGTAAATTCAAGTACATCGTTCTTCCATGTATTCATCATTCTCAGGAACTATAGTAAAAAGATGATAATACAGCCAATAAAGATTGTGCAAAGTCTGCTCTTAGTTTCAACAAAGTCATTGTTCAGTAGTGTTGGTCCATATAATGCCAGTAGCAGTAAGCGAGTTTCGAGAAGCTGATCACAGTGAAATCTTATTCATTATGAAGATTGTTTTAAAGTCCAGTGGCATTATGTATTTAGTTTGGAAAACATTAGTTTTAGTTAAGCACGCTCATCAGCCTGAGAGGTAACACATAAACCACGCAGGCCCAAAGCAAATGTCATACATAAAACGTGCGTTATAACAACAGCACAGTAATTCTACACGTTTTGCATGTTATGGTAACTCCAGCATTCTTGCACACGATTTACACACTGCCTTTGCATGGTTACCAGCTCAAAAGATTAGAGGCTGTGTCTCATCTCATCTCATTGTCAGAAACCGCTTAGTCCTGTACAGGGTTGCGGTGAGCCGGAGCCTATCCCGGCAAACACGAGGCGCAAGCGGGGATATACCCACGATGGGACGTCAGTCCATCACCGGGCACTGCGGGCAATTTAGTCTTCAAGCCAATTAACCTATGCTGCAGCGTGTTTTTTGGACTGTGGGAGGAATGAAAATCTACGCGGACACGGGGAGAGAGAACATGGAAACTCCACACAGAAAGGCACCCGAGCCGAGATTCGAACCCGGGTCCTTCTTGCTGTGAGGCGACAACGCTACCCACTGGGCCACCGTGCCACCTTCGAGGCTGTGTATTTATTTTAAACTTACAAAATTTACAAATGTAGGGCATTTCAATAGTGTCTTTATTGATATTGCTGTGGTAAGTTCTACCCAGGTTTAGGAGTGGGGCTTGGATGATGCAAATTCTTTAGTCATAAATGGCAGCGGTTGCAAAATGATGATTGATGGCTGTACTGTACTGATGAATTTAAACCAAGATGAAACCGGCCTACAATTGCCGTGTTCTTCTGTTGCCAAAACAGCTACAAATCTCACAATGTCACAACAGCTGCGATGGTGGCTCTCCCAAAGTTGTGTGCAAAATATGTGCAGCGATGATGATACCACCGTATCATACAACGTATGCCGATATCCTTGGCAGCACGCTCTACGGTTTAACAACAACGATTTGTATATCCCTGCCTTGCGACCTGTGTCTGCCTGGATAGGCTCTGGCTCACCGCGACCCTGTACAGGACGAAGCGGTTTCTGTCAATGAGATGAGATTTGCACGCATTGTAAAGCAAAATGACCAACATTTCGTTAAAATATTCAACAGAGCCGCAAATAAAAAAAATCCAGCCAAATCCGCAAAAATGGGACATAACCTACTTTGACAGCTCTAGGTGCAACAAAGTTTTAAAAATGAATGCGTTCGCAGTGTTTGTTGTTAGCAGTCGTGCATTTTTTTAGTTTGGTCCCACCTTGACCTGACAACCACAGCCGGGGCCTGCCTGTAGACGGTTCCCTAACACGCTTGTGCCATCTTGTCTCCCAGACAACCTCACCGAGGGAGAGTTTGTGGAAGGGGTTAAGAACAACATCGAAATACTGCGGCTGATCCAGTACGAAAAGCGACACAGCCATGCGTAACAGCGAGGAGTAAAGCAGCAAGGCGAGGTAACGACCACCATTCCCTCACGTGTGCGACGGAATCGGCATGACGTCATTGAGGCGTCAGTCGTGACGAACATTAGCAGTGCATGTAAGAGAAGACGGATATCTGTCCAATTAACTTTTACTGAGACACTGGCACGCATTGGCTGTCTCGCAGTCGTGACATGGGCTCTTCTGCTTATACTTTACAGGAAGTGGTGCTCTTCTGTATATTTAAGAGTGGCTGCAGGAAAATCCACATTAATGCAAATAATGTCAGCTTAGAAGTGAGCACACTTTCTGATCAAAGCTGCCCAAAGTTAACGCATGTATGTATACACGCACACATATAGTAATACATTGTATTTGAACTACATCAGTAAATGTGATTCGGTAATTAAAAGCAATTTCTTTTGGATTCAAACATTTAACACTTAAGTGCAAAAGCTGAATTAACACTTTAAATAAACAATCAATCGCACAGGCTTTATAATGATTTCACCATTTCAGCAAACGAAAATAAAGCGTGACACATTTTCACTTACATTTGCAAATCCCTAAATGCCTAACGCTACATTCCCCCACGTTTTTGGTATGTTTCACCAAAGTGTGAGCGTCCCAAGACATCGAGCGTGATGTATCTTCATGGAACTGGTCTCTTGTCATATGGCTGCTGTTCGCTGATCCCTATATCTCATACCGTGTCTTCGATGACCGCTTGATTGTCACTCAGGTTGGTGTTGGTGGTGGTACTGCCCATGCGTTCACGACGCTTGGCTTCCTTGCTGTGCAACAGCTCTGCCTTGGAGAGGCGCTTCTTTCCAACATACAGCTCACTCCGATCAAACAACAATTGTCCACCTTCCATTGAGAAGTTCTTGATGGAAGTGAAGGAGCTTTGGGAGCACTTCAGCTCCTTGACCTTCCTTGATGTCATGTGCCAGAGATGCCACTTTTTCTTAAACTCGCTCTGGACCTGCCAAGATAGAGGTGATCGTGTTATTGGCTTCTTGCGCTGTCGTTAACTGTTTGGTTTTATATGTTTTTTCCATGTGTCATAGTGTTTTTACTAAAGCACTCTTAACGTGTGCATGACTCGAGAGGTTAATGGCCTATACATATTTGACATTAAATGCTATATGTAAATGTGGATTTAGTAAAATTGGTATGTAAAGGCATCATAAGGAGAGGCGACTTATTTGAGATTAGGCTGACACTATTAGTAGCTCATTGGGCATTTCACAGCCCTAAATTGGATTGCAATATCTGCATAATCTCTTTACCATTTTGTTAAGCATATTAAAACATATTCGGTCAAACAAACGCATTACATACTCGGCAAAACCCATGCAGTGTAAGTGCTTGCGATCCATACAGTTTTAAACACGGAAACTACACAGACACATTAAGGTATCATTAATGCAATTAAAATGTAGGTTAACACAATTAAGCTGACGTTTAGGGCTACGTTGATCAGATTAGCTGATCTTAAGGAGGAGATCAGCTCAGGTTAATGCAAAAGTTAGTGACTGAAATAGCAGTGGAAGAAACTTCAATATCTAATTTACACTGAATATTTAGTTACACCGTGGTAACGATGACGTTCAAATGCTTGGCACTTGAATGATGGCTTACACCGAGTTAATATTTAATAATAATAAAGACATCTGTGTTAAAGATGAATGCGCAGCGTCAAGTCACAATGAAGCTTCAGTTTTATGATCAAAATAAAAGTTACATTGTGCATTAGTTGGACTTTTTCTATTGTCATCGCTCTGAATTATCAAGTTACGTCTCAACTGATAGTAATTTTGTGTAAATGTATCATATGGTTATGTGCTATAGCTCTGCGGTACAATAAAGTATTGACATTGCCTAATTGTTCTGTGGCTTTTTTTACAGTAACAACAACATTCTGCAACACAGTCCCCCCTACAGCCACGCGGTGTGGTGAATTAGGCATAATGGCAGATTGCTATACCGCACAATCAAGAGACAAAGCATTTAGAACGATTTTGCAAAGCGTGTGTCTGACACTTCATTTTGAATTAGTGATCACTGTCAGGCACGGAGCAGCGTGTGATTATGGGCAGCGTTGAAGAGGAAATGACTGCAGCGAGGTGGTCAAGGTGGCTGAAGTTACAGTGCTGACTTAGCAGCGGGTGAGGCCCTCGGTTCAATGATAGGCAGTTTGCCACAAGTATTTGTGGCTTTTGCAAACTGGACACATTGTGAAATGTGTCTATTTGGTGTTTTAAGATCTCAAAGATCTCAAAACACCAAATAGACACATTTCACAATGTGTCTATTTGGTGTTTTGAAATATTAACACCTGCATAATTGGCAGGAATGGTAAAAACCTGTTCTGCTAATTACTCCTGAGTGAATTTGATTCCAAAGCATCTACGGTTTATATTCTCAACTCCTGTTACCACTGGTTGTAAATAAAAAACTATCACGTTAAATTTGGTTCAGCACTTAATGTAGTTAAACTCTGGATGAGCCAATAAAAATATCAAATTGTCTCCAATGGAATGTTCCTCCCATAAGCATAGTGAGTGGGAAAAGAGTACCCTCTGAGGTGTCAATCACAAGTTACTTTCGTGAATTTTACAGGTAGCCCTGTGACACGTGCTTCTCTGGGCCACTGCAACACAAATGTTTGCAATGCCCTGCAGAGACAATAAATCGATACAGCCTAACATGTCATGATGCTGATAACATGTTCAGGATACAATTGGGGAAAGAATGACGACTTAAGAAATATTGAATGTCATTCACAATACCACATTTAGCATCAAGTACCGGAGACCAAATTACTCCCCACATGCTCGGTCCCATCAGATCTCAGAAGCTAAACAAGATCTGAGGATATGCCACGTGTTATAACATTGGGCTCTAAGGTGCAGAGGAGATGGAAAATGTCACCCCTTGTATCTCACTCATTCATTATCAATGCCCGCTTAATCTCGTACAGGGTCGCGGGGGGCCAGACCCTATCCTGGCCGACAGAGGGCGCAAAGTGGGGGGCAATGCCCAGGATGTGATGCCAGTACATCGCAGGGCACACTTTTTTGGGGCAATTTACTCAGCAGGACAATTAACCGAGGCAGCAGCACGTCTTTGGACGGTGGGAGGAAATCGGGAGTACCACGCAGTCATGGGTCCATGTTTTGGGGATTTTCTCTCTGCCCATTTGGAAGATTGCTCTGGAAAGCTGCTCTTTTGGAATAACCCTAGCGAGCGTTCCGTCGCTCTCCTTTGCGATGGTTCACCTCCCACATTGGATTCATCATCAGGCTGAAGAAGTCTGATGAGCAAGCCGTGAAAACCAACATCAACGCATTTTGATGTCCCTCTCACATGGAGCCAACTTCTCATTAAAGGAATTCCTTAAACATTCCAGTGGAAATTTTCCACTGAAAACGTCTTGAGACTCAGATAATTTCGGAAAAATCCCTGGCATCATAATACTGTCAGTTAATGTCACTCTTCGAACTCAAGAAGATTAACTGGGCAGGAACAGACTTGTCTTTCAAAGCAATGATGGCCAATAACATGCCACAGCATGCAACAAAAATTCAACAGGACAATCTCCAATGAGATGGAGCGATGAAATCATCTCGTGTACAGGCAACACTTATCCTATTGCATGGCAAGGCCGTGAGAGGTGGTCGTAGCTTGAGGTAGGCCTTTATCTAGCAGCGGATTAACCATGGCTGATCATGATGATGATGAGTGATTCTGTACGAATGTTGCTGGGAAATAATGTGTGATTTATTGAAGTCTATACTTAGGAATCACATGCCTGGCTTTGATATGAAAACAATGTAATTTTGTGGTGTTGGGTTTTTTTTATGAAACAATAACACCGAACCACAGGTGGCTTTTGTAACCACATTTGTTTAAAATAGGTGTACACAAAACTCTCAGCCATTGCAGTTATTTCATATTGCTTTTTTTTTACCTTCGAACAGCACTGTACCTCATCACTTACCTCACCGTTGGAGAAGCAATATAGAAGTGCTACGAAAAAACCCTGAACGAACAGACACACATCCACAACGTAAACTGGTTTGGCAAATTGAGAGAAATTCTGCACCCAAATCTTTAGCTTAGCGACAAACCTATCCCTACACTTGAGTTCTGGATAAATATGTCCCTTTGCCCAATGGATGTCCACATTTTAGCACGAACTCAGTCTTTCACCAGGAGGGGCATCAGTCACAGTTGTCCTTGCAGAGTAAACTTTAAACACCGAATACATTTCTGAATATTATTTAAATATATTATAGCACAGCTAGTGAAGTTAGAATTTTCGGCCTCATCTATAATTAATTAGAACATTTTAGGGAACATCATTCCAAGCCGCTTGTGTATGATATAACAAAAAAACAATGTTTGATTTATCTCATCTTATCTCATTATCTGAAACCGCTTAATCCTATATAGGGTCACGGTGAGCCGGAGCCTATCCCAGAAACAC
Organism: Mordacia mordax; assembly: GCA_036362905.1. Taxonomy (NCBI): domain Eukaryota; kingdom Metazoa; phylum Chordata; class Hyperoartia; order Petromyzontiformes; family Petromyzontidae; genus Mordacia; species Mordacia mordax. The sequence continues at coordinate 42,317,212 of JAZEWT010000002.1, forward strand.
AGAGCGTAAGGCAGGAATACACCCGACGACGGGACGCCAGTCCATCGCCGGGCATTGCGGGACAATTTTAGTCTGCGAGCCAATCAACCTATCCAGGAGCATGCTTTTGGACTGTGGGAGGAAACCGGAGTACCCGGCGAAAACCCACGCGGACACAGGGAGAGCATGCAAACTCCACACAGAAAGGCACCCGAGCCTAGAGATTCAAACCCGGGACCTTCTTGCTATGAGGCGTCAGCGCTAACCACTGGGCCACCGCACCGCCCATTATAAATAATTAATTATTAATACTTTACGGACACCACTTATGGTAGACGTTATCAGGTCGTTTGGTTAACAGGGATGTCCTCCTGTTCACCCATCCCCCCCCCTTGAGAGACATTATAATGCACAGTATTCAACAACGTGTGCTGAAATAATTTAGTGCCCATATATATAAAATCTCGCTACATCGGTGCATTAAAAATAAAAGTCAGTGCGGGCATTTTAACCAAACCCACCTGAATGGAGCTGAACGAGAGTTGAATGAACAGGCGGACGTAGCGCGCGTTTCCCGTGGCATGCTCATCGGCGAGGAAGATGAACACCACTTCGTGAATTCCCAGCAGGGGAATCAGAGTCAGCGTGGAGCGCGCAAGTCTGCGGGCAGTTTGTTCAACGCATCGTAAACCTTGACGTGAGAAGCCTCCGCCAGTGGTGGCTCAGCGGCGGCACTCGCCGAGAGAGAGGGCCTCCTCCTGGTGCGGAGATCGTGCTCTCGCCCCCTAGTTCTTGCCACCCACACCAATACAACCCCCGCTCATTCATTTAATTGCTCGATGACACATAAACGAAGCAGTGTCTGGCGGGTTGGCAACGGCTGACTGCCGAAATGACTCCACCCCCCCCCTTCTCTGCAGTCTCCTCGCTCCTCCGTGTTCTCGCCAATGATCAGACGTGGAATTGTTGCGGCCGTTACAAAATAGCAATATTGTTAGTTGTTACAACAGGTTTTACCGCATCTGGCGATTATGCGGGTGTTAAGATCTTAACACCCGCATAATTGCCTGGCAATTATGCGGGTGTTAAGATCCCAAACACCAAAATAGACAAGATTACAATAGGTT